>OX451219.1:72332641-72376092 GCA_949628195.1 Phasia obesa
GTCTTTCTTTGTTACCGAATTTACTTTTCTCGCGTCAAGGCATAAACGAACTTTATTCCGCTTGATTACTAACCTCAAGGGACTACTACAAGGTGAGGTCGATGGTTCTATCACTTCTAGGGCGAGCATTCTATCTCCCTCTTCTACCTCAATATCATGTTTGCTTAAACTTGTGCGACCAAGTCCTTGAGTTTCAAATTTTGGAAATAGAGAAATAACCGCATCTAGTTGCTTTTGTTGGCTAGGGGTCAACTTAGTATAATAATTATCTGGACCACTGGACAGTTGATTTTCAGATATCTCGGATGAACCAAAACTAACACTAGACTTATCAATTAAATCTACAGACTTTATTACGTCAGGAATCAAGTTGAACTGCTTCCAGAAATCAATACCTAATATCAGGCGTTGAGATATTCTTGGAACAATAAATATATTTAAGCTACGCGAAATATCTTTAAATTGTACATTGATGTTTAGGTAACGGCCGATGGGATTTTCCATCGGCCGATGGGATTTTCCATCGGCCGTTTTTACATAAGAATTACACTTGGTAAAATTATGATAACTTGAAAAATCTTCAAGAGCCAATTCAAGTAATCCGTACTCAGAAAATTTAAGAAATGATACTTTGGCATAGTATCGCATATCCTTAGGTACGCTAACGATAGCTGAGACTAACAATTTTGCTATTATCTTCCGTCGTTTATAATAGCTATGAAGGCAATCTGACGATCGTTTTTGATGGCGAGGGGAAATTGGCGCAATTAAAAAATCTGTAAATATTTCATCTCGTTTGGCATAGTAATTTTTCCAGCGTTCGTGAAATGGTTTTTTGGGGTAAATTATATTGGCAACATCATCACCATGGTTCATATGCTCATCTTTGACACGTTTCATTACACGATAACCACTAAAATCTGTATGAATTTTATCATCTGGGTTTTTAATATCAGGTAACGATTTATCGTTTAATTCAATAGTATTTTCGTTAACATCAGGATTTTTATCTCTATCTATTGAAAAATGAGAAATATTTTTGGAATCTATTATTGTACCTTCGAGGAATTCACATGTTCGAGCTTTTTGAAGATTTTCTGTTAAAACATTTAATGCATTGTGGTATCACACCCATAACAAAAGACTGATCGTTCTAGTAGACAGTCCAACATCGCAGTTCCAACATCGTGGGACAACTTCTGGTTTATTGACAGCTTGCACACAAGCTTCCACGTTATCATTAAATTCTGGTAAGACCAAAACCAATTAGTCGGAGAATTGGTACGTTTGTTGTTGTAGTTGCTATAAGTTGGGCTATTTATATTTGATTTTCAGTTATAGGATGTACTATATATCAGTGAATTTTGTACATTTGTTTACAATTGTGAGTGTTGCCAGAATGAACTGATGTGTTTGATCAGAATTACGTTGAGAACGATGATCGTAACGAACGACCTAGTTCATTAAATCTCGCTGTGCGATCTGAACGATTCAGCGAAATGAACTATTATGCCCAACTCTAGTTCAAGCAATGACTCGTTTTGTGTATTACGTTTAACGAACAGGTGATGGTTTCTCCATGAGCCTTAATATCGCTAGCGATCAGTCGGTATGGGGGGATTCGTGTGCTCGTTTCCGCCTACCTAATTTAAATTACATAACTTTATATAGACTCTCGGTTTTTCTATTTTTTTTTTACTTTACTGTATGGTGGACTGGTATAACCACAGGTTTAAATAAACATAAACCCGCTGTGGTTATGTATGAGAAGTTAATAGAATTTAATGTGTAGTAATCAGCAATCTTTTGCTGATATATGTATCCTTACCTTGATTCCTGTGGCGCAAAATAATTTTCCTGGAATCCCCCATTATTATATCATATACAAGAGAAGAGATTGAATTTGATTTTAGCACTTCATGATAAAAAAGATTATTTTATTGAACCCATTAGTATACATTTAGCGTTAATTGTAAAAAAATATTATATAAAGAAAATACTCATATATTAATTAAATTCTGAAAGTTAGAATAGCAATATGTTTGCTTTTTCTTCAAGTCATAGAAATATAATTGTAGTTTTAGTTATATTATGTTTTACATATGTAGTTTGAAAAACATAATATTTTACTATAAGTTAATAAAATATACAACATACATCATTTTGGATTTTTTTAACAAATTATTAATTAATTCTTACAACAAATCTTTTTCTTTTTTTCTTTTCTTTGTTCTGTACTCATATCTAATGAAATTTATAAGACAATGTATGTAGTTAAAATGTTTATAAACAATGTTGGTAAGCAATGAACCAAAAATATAATATAATCGTACTTAAAAACCATTGTTTAGAAAAATGAACAAAACGAAAGGGGGAATAATAATTATGAATTTAAAGCGAAATGAATTGAAAACAGAATCAAAATTAGCGAATATGAATTTACTGGTAAACACAAAACAGTAATTCTTATTCCTTCTTTGGGCATATTCCTTTTTCTAAAAAAAAACAAAATACGTGCATATATCAAAATATAGAATTAACAATACAGAAAGAAAGAATACAAATAAACATGAATTTTTAAACTTACCCAACTTAATCATGATGATGGATGAGGCCTCCTCGAACTAGATATAGTCGGATTAATGATGGTTTATTTATTTAAGTCTATGGATTACAATCCTTACAGACAATTAATATAATCTACAAATTTACAAACATAAGACATATATTTTAATTATTTAAGGCAAACATTATATTTCGCTTAATTACATTATTACTGACAGAAAAATCAATGCAATAATAAATACTATTGAAATCAGTGCAGCATCTTAGGAACGGATCAAAATTTGCATAATTTGTTCTAAAGACTTTAACTAAGAGGGGATGATTGCGACGTGTTGGACGATGTGGAACTTTAAAGTAAATGTTTTTAATAAAGAAATCGGAGCGGATATGGCCATTTATTACGTTCAGCACAAACATTAAGTTTAGCATTACTCTTCGTCTTTTTAGCGATGACAACTTAATAAGCCCAAATCTAGCTGTATAAAACGGAAGACTTGATGGATTCCATCGTAACCCACGGAGGCAGAATAGAAGAAATTGTTTTTGTACAGATTCAATCCTGTCAATATGTATTGTGTACATTGGATCCCATATTATGGATCCGTATTCCAGAACTGGGCGAACAAGTGAAGTGTATAATTGTTTTCTAATATATGGATCCTCAAATTCCTTCGCCCAACGTTTAATGAATCCAAGAAGGCATCGTATTTTATTTACAGTTAAGGTAATATGTTGAATGAAGTTAAGTTTAGCGTCCAGCCAAATTCCAAGGTCAGAAAAAACGTTTACTTTAATCAACTCATAACCACCTAAGATATATTTGGTGTTTATATTACGTCTTCGAAAAAAGCACATATGTTTACACTTATTAAAATTTAACTTCATTAAATAAGGTTACGCCAGGAATGAAGAGAATCCAAGTCTTTTGGTAGGATTGACTGATCTGCATAGTTGTTATGACTGTAGAATATTTTAACATTATCCGCATACATTAGAATATAAGAATGTTTTATTATTTTCGGTAAATCATTTATAAATAATGAAAAAAGAAGTGGCCCTAGATGGCCCCGTGGAACACCCGATGTAACTGCAATTGATTTCGATGTCACATTTTTAAAAAGCACATTTTGTATTCTATCAGTTAGATGTGATTTTATCCAATTTAAGCAGTTTTGGGAAAAACCTATACCTATGTTGAATAAAACCACCATTGATTAAACTTGTAAATTGGAATAGATTTGTAAAGTTGAGTGACCTTTTCTGAAGCCATGTTGAAACGGAGATAATAAGGACGATACATGGTGACATAAATGATCAGTTATTAGTTTTTCAAATAGTTTAGGTATTGTGCTTAATTTGGCAATACCCCTGTAATTTGATATGTCAGATTTATTGCCAGATTTAAAATACGGAATAATATACGAGGCTTTCCAAGTATTTGGGAAAAAACCAAACTTAACTGATGTGTTAAATATTATTGTAAGGGGAACAGCAAGATTTTCAGCACATCTTACCAATAAACAACTAGGAAGTGGTCCATGTTTATAAGAAAATTTTAGTTTCTTCAAACTGTTTAGAACTACCGACTCGTTCAAAAATGGTACAGATATTTGAAAATTTGGTGTTTCGGAGAAAATATTAGAATCTGAATTATTACAATCGCTATCCGTATATGTAGAAGAAAAAAATTCAGCAAACATATTACTTATTGCAATATCATCATCAAATTCTAGCTCTTGAAACTTCATAACGGGTGGAAAGCCAGTGGATCTGCTTTTAGAGTTCACAAAATTATAGAAGGACTTTGGATTAATTTTGAATTTATTTTTGAGTTCGCAGAGGTAGGTTGAATAGCATTTTTATTGATTTTGTTGTATTCAGCACGAACGGAAGAATATCTTGCATAGTCAACAGATGAACCGGTTGCTTTATATGTTTTGTAGTTTGTTTTTATTATTTTTTATTTTAGATAAAAGTTTGCAATTCCATAGTGGATCAGATGAGTTACAATCAACTAATTTAGCAATGCATTGGTTCATAACAAAATACAGTTTATTGTAAAATTTTTCAACTATCTGATCAATAGCTCCAGTGCTGCAGTCGAAACTAGATATTGATAATAAATAGTACCAATTTATGATAATAAGCAATTGATTAAGTTGAGGATAATTTCCTTTTTTAAAGCAAAATCTTTTAAGCTTTAAATTCAAACCATTGGCAGGTGTTTTTTTTTTTGATAGACCACTTACATTTATTTCAATGGTGGGATGATGGCGATCCTCCGGACAAGTGATTGGATCAGAACGGTGAACAGAAATATTGGCAAGATCGTTAATAAAAATTAAGTCCAATAGTTTATTATCATTGTAAACACCATTAGCTGATAAAGGTTCAAATCAAACATACTGTCAATGAATTCGGTATATTTAAGGCTGTGTCCAGTATGTAATGGAGTAAAATAATCATTAGACGAATAATTCCATGCTATCATTGGCATATTAAAATCACCAAAAACAAAAATGGAGTTATTTTGATTGGAATTTAAAATAATATCAGACATAACTTCCGCATGTTTCGGATAAACAGACTCAGGTGAGTTTGGAGGAATGTAAGAGCAGGCTAACAAATCTTCGGAAATAAGTGAACTGGATACAGCAATTAAAACACCTCCTCCCCTTGCACTATCACCATGGTCACGTCTATAAATTATATAGCTATCACATAGTATTTCATTGTTTATGATATTATCAACAAGCCAGGTTTCAGTAAAAACAATGATGCTGAAGTTAAAAGAATAACTTTGAGTAAATAGTGAAGATAATTTTGTGTTAGTGCCACGAACGTTTTGGTATACTAGAATAAGATTTTCAGCATTACTTTTCAGTTTTTTGAAACGTTTGATGTAGGAGCGGGTAAGCGAGTACCAGATATCTGCCTTTCTTTGAAGATATATTCGCGTGCAAAGTACCAACAGGCCAATAATCGGAAGATATAATTTGCTTGAAAACTACATCAAGTACAGTAATTTTAAATGCGAAAATCGATCTAGGTTGGCGGTACGAAAACTTGTACACTTATATAAGTGCGTTCACACCACATTTTAATGTAATATAAAATTCCACATCATCATTAGTAGTATCCGATGATAATCTGGAAATAAAGACAGATTTATTTTGGGGTACAGCTCTTAGCGGCTTCGGTGGTTGGTTATCATTCGAAACTGGAATTAAAGATGTCGAGGCATGATTCTCATTCATAGCAAGCTTTACTGTTGTAACACTTAGTTTTCTAACATTCAGATCAAGACTCGTTTCAACAACTGGACTTGTATTCATTATAGTTACTGAATTCGAAGGGCTAAGTAAATTCAATGGTGACTGAGCACAAATATCAGTTGCAGTACTTATGTTTTTTTGTCCCGGCAATACAGTTTTATCCAAATTAACAAATTTGTCTAAATTTAAATAATTGAAAATAATTTCACCAAACTTCTGCAGTTTTGTTTGGAACGACTCAAATTCCATATTTATTTGATTAAACTCCTCTTTAGAATTTTTTAAAAAATTGTAGAACTCTTCGCTAACAGGTCTGCATTTTAAACAGGTGCAATGAAGGCATTTTTGTTGATCAGCGAGGGCATCAGCATCACGATAAAAAGAACAGAGCAGTATTTTCTCTCTTCAAATGTCTTCTTAACAACATTGACTAACCTGTGAGTTTGTTCGATCGTACTATGTTTTTTCCTGAAGCCGAATTGATGGTTTGGAATACATCCTTTGTCGCTTAGAATAGGGTTAAGCTTAGTTATTAACATCCTCTCAAACAGCTTTGACATATTTGATAAGAGGCTTATAGGTCTGTATGATTCAATTTTTGTGTAGTCTTTTCCTGGTTTAGGAATAATAGTTATTAACGAAACCTTTCAACCTGAAAGAAAGTACCCAAGGCGTAAAATGGCGTTAAAAATAAAAAAAATAATTTTGCGAGCTGTATGGGGCCAGGTGCTTTTTTGGTGTTTAAATCCGTTATTGTCTTTTCAATATCACAGATGTAGTTCGTAAGGGAGGCTTACGTAAGACTGGCATTTTAAGGTTTCTACCAGCACGCCATAATGAATAATCTGATTGAGGAGTTGCGTCTAGGTCTTCCAAATAGTTTTTCAGGGATATTATTCTTCGAGATTTCAGCATGTCTCTTAGCCGATTCGTGCATCCTTTAAGTCTGCTTTTGAGTTGATACTTTCTATATTTCAACCAATTAATGCTTGTGCTAGTCGTTGGTTATATGATGGTTTGGTTGTCCCATATATAGACGATAGAGGGTGAATGATCTGAGGATAATTCATGTGACGCTTCAGCTTTAATCATATCTCTTGGAATACCCTTAATCATCTAAAATCAATAACATCCGGTATTTTTTGTCGATCAGTAGGCCAATAGGTGGGTTGTCCACTCGTTATCACATTCAGACGCATTTTTGAAATTGTGTCAAACAAAACACGACCTTTTGGAGTTATTAGGCGTGCTCCCCAAAACGTATGTTTAGCGTTGTAGTCGCCTGATGCTATGAAACAGGGACCTAGAGATTTGTAGAAGTCGCTGTACGGACTTTCCGATATTTGAAATCTAGGGGGTGAATAAATCGAAGAAATAACAAAGCTTTGATGAAATTCTTCAAGACAGATATTTGTTGCTTGAAGGTAATGCTCACAAAAATCACGCAGTAAATAATGTTTGATTCGGGCCTTAATAAGTATTGCCGAGCCTCCACATGCTCTTCCACGGGGGTCCTTAGTATTATATAAAATATAGCCATTGATTTTAAAAGGGCTATTTGTTGTTGAGTGTGTCTGTTGCGTTCTAGAAACATATTTGTAAACAGTTTGTGGTTTGTTTAGTACCGCCTGCAACATCATAGATTGCATGCGTACCATTTCTTGCCTCATGCTGCTCATAGAGCTCATAAAACTGTTTAACGAATGCACTAATGTCTCAATGCTTGCTTCGAGACGATTATAGTACAAATTTGGAGTAGAATTATTTGTCGGTGTCGCTTTATGAACTGAAACATAATTGGTTTTTAACATATCCACGTATGAAACATGTTGGGTTGTTGGTTGGGCTAACTCAAGATAATGAGCATTTGCTCGATATTGCGGGTGCTTAGCAGAAGTTTTTAATTTTTGGGTGGTTTTCCTTACCATGGAAAACAACTGGACAGCCTCTGTAGTTAGCAGTGTGATTTCCACCGCAATTGCTACATTTTTTAACTTATTCGTCATCCCTTGCTTTGTCGCATTGGGCGGAACAATGTAGCTCTCCACACACAATGCAAACCGGAGGCAACTTACAGTAAGCCCTAGTATGACCATATTCTTGGCAATTTAGACACTGTACGGGTCCTGATCGCTTATGCGGTTTCTCTACGCTTATTTTGCGGTGCAACAGATATATCAAATTATAAATAGGGTGGGTTTCGTTCTTTTTCAATCTCATATCTCCAGGTTCTAGTTCAACGCGAAATAGAGGTTGAGGGACACGTTCTCGATTTCCGAGATTGTCTACACTTTTTACCTTAAATCCCGCTTTTTGGAGGCCATCTCTAATTTCAACTGGATCAACATATGAGTCTACACCTTTATAACTACCTGTAGACCTTTAATACTCTTCAGATGATAGGTATAAAAGTTCTTTTTGGAGCTTTCAAACTCCTTAACTGCTTTACGATAACTGTTTTCATCAATAAATTATATTTTTGTTTCATCAATGTTGCCACGCTTGATGGGAATTACATAAAATGGGTTCTCACCAATAAGTGAAATTATCAACGCACAAACTAAAACTGCATTTCAAATGAAAAAATTTAATACATAGCCAAGATGATACCATTCGGTCATTTTCAGGTTTGACGCATTTAAGATTTGAATATTCCATATTAAATGAAAGCAATGAAATATTATCTTTTTGATTGTTTAATACTTTGTTTGCTGGGTTGTATATTCTCTACTCAATAATATATTGCGCAAGTAGAAAGTAATTATGTCGATAATGCCGTTCAAAGTATTATTGAAGAAATTTGGCAGCACGATTAACCAGTATTTAAGTTAAAACAACTGATGTTATTACAAACTTTATATTTACCAATGAAATGATAAATCACCAACTCCAATTTTAAATAGAAATTGCAGAACTCCAGACATAGATACAAATACAAAAATCAGTCCAAAAGTGCACAGACAATACAAGCATTTAATGTTAGTATCAAGTTTTTACACAGTAACACTCAGAAGTAATTGAACTTTTACAAGAGACCGACAAAAAACACATATAAGCTCTCTCTTTATTTGTGGTTGTGACTATAGTTGTAATCTGTATAATAGATTTTTCTTTCTTTTTCGTTTTGTTTTTTATATTAAATATAATTAGCAATATGCCAAAAAAGTGTACTTTTTAATTTTCAGACTATGAATGCCGAATGATTTTTATTGCTTCGGGGGTAGAGTCAGCTACCTTAATTAGTAATTAAAGTGACCCTCACTTGTCCTAAAATGGAAATTTAGGGTGTCTATTAAAACTTGGATTTTTTAACTTTTTATGAATTTAACGCAATATTTATATTAACAGCTACAAAATAAATGTTTTTATTTTTTGCATAGTTAGTTTGGGTAGTTATCTTCCATCTACTATTATTATTGTTGCATATATACACTGAAAAAAATGGCAACAAGAGAACTTGGATGCAAGAAAATACTACTGCTACATTTAACGCGGCACAAATTGGGCTAAATATTATGTCTTGCCATTCAACACAATTGTTAATGATTTCAAGTTCTAAAAGTTACAAGAAAATTTGGAAAATGTTTAGAAAAAAAAGCGAAGAAATTGAAACAAAAATCGTTTTTTTCACCTTCATACACGTATAACTTTTGAAGCAGAAATGTAATCTTCAAGCACCACAGCAGAATTTTAGATATTATAGTTGTCAACAACTATGTTGAATTTCAAGGCATAATATTCAGCCCAATTTGTGCCATACAAAAAACATTCATTTATTTATTTTATTCATTTATTCATAGTTTAAGTTTTTACATTTATAATGTTATTGTGTTTTATTGTTTTTCTTTGTATCAATGTTTTTATTTAGAATACTTTTAACTGATTTACTTTTACTCAATCTCTTAATATATACGAATAATTGATAGGAGCATCTCTCTTAGTGCTATCAATATGTCCGTTTGTGTACTTTTTCCGAAAATTTTGGTAGCTGAGTAAATTGCAGACATGGGGGAATTCAATAACATTTAAATTAAAATTACAGGTAATGTGTAATTGAAATTTTTCAATTACTAATTACAAGTAATTGAAATTACAATTACAAAATTTGAATGTAATTGTAATTGAAAATTTCCAATTACATTTACATGTAATTAGTAATTGCATGTGTAATTAATTACAAAATGTAATTGATATCCCCCAAGTTTGGTATATTGAACAAATTACTCTCATAAAATAACTTTTGTATAAAAAAGTACGTAAAAAGTCAAATCATCTTACTTTCAAGGATGTGCTGTATCAAATATTCGAATATTTAGAGTTCAAAGATATAAAAAAAACATGGTTCTTGAATTTAGTTCTTCACAAATTTCATTTGCTTTGAACACAGCCAAGCTTAATTTGCTTACTGCACAATTGAAAAAATATGTTGACATGTTGACAGTTTTAGCGGCGGCGAAAGATTCAATGTTAAAAAGATATATCGATAGACTTGTAGATGTATACTCATTCCACAGTAATGTCAATGTGGGGAGAGTGTTTGCGATGGCGGAGAGAAACGAGGATATGGCACCTCATAAAGAAATATACACCAGATGTCAGCAAAACAAATGCATTCACTTCCTTTTCGACATTCTGCAGTTCCATCCAACGAAGTAAGCTATGGAAAATGGTGTAAAAATAATGAAAAAGGTTTTTCAGGAAAATAAAAAATTGAATGCTGAAGAACGAAAAAGGAAAGTAAAGTCCTATTTATAAATTTGATTCATATGAATGAGCCTATGGAATTATTTAATTTATTACATGAACTACCTTATGTCGATGTACAGAATAATCGGATAAAAATTCTTAAAAAGCAAATAAACATTTTGAGGGGTTTAAATTACATATAAATATCACGGTAAAAATTTGGATTTAGAGTCTCCTCAACTAAAAAAAAACTAAAGAAATTAAACTCTTATGTAGACCTCTGAAAATTTTAATAATGCAATTTTAATTATTATTATTATTAAAATAACTTGATGTTTTTAAAAGTATAAACAATAAAGATTCTATTAAAATAACTAAAATTTTATTCGGAAAATTAAAAATGTAGTTACGAACAAAATTTTAATGACGAATTTACATACATACATACATATGTTAATAAAAAGTTTGAAACTATTAAATATGTTATAGCTCTTCTCTTTCTCATTCGGTTATTTTGCAACCGATTTTCCAAAAAATCGTTTTAATGAAAATATATTGAAACTACCTTTCAAATTTTTTAATAAAGTTAGAACAAATTATTACCGCTAGATGGCGCAAAACTCATTTTTATTGGAAAATGTATCAAAACATCCTTTATTTGCAAACACTATGAGTTTATATATTCAGCAAAAATACTCGCCAAAGGATTTTATATAAATTTGCCAAAGATTATTTGGTCGAATTCTGGAAATTTAAAGGTAAAAATTTTGATTTTATTCAATAACCTAAAAATAACGGTAATTTTTTAATTACGGAATTATGAAAAAGTCAAAGAACAAAAGTATCGTTCTAAATTCTTTTATTTTTGAAGTAGCTAAATTTATGAAAATTGCAGATTAAAATTATTAATCTCCATTTTTAACGACTTTAGCTTAACTACTATGTTTTTTAACTTTTACATCTTACACTTGCTCAATTAGAATATATATTATAGGCATAAACCATACATATATTCATATTTTGTGGTTCTTTTTGTTTGTTCATTTTTGCTTATATTTTCTTTCTTAAATATATTTCTTTTTTTTTTCTATTTTATGAATGGCTGTTTTTTCTTCATTTATGAATGGATTGTCTTTTCTTGATTTATGAATGATTGTAGGATATTTTCGCTGTTGATTTTGCCCTATTGATACTGTACAAATTTGGACTGAGTGGTTATTGATGGTTATTGATGCATTTTTTGACGGTGATAGGTCGACTGAATAATAAGGGAAACTGCTTGGCTTAAACTATGGATACTTGTATACAGGGGTGGTCATCAGTGTCGCCAGAAAATTTATCCATAAAATCTTCAAAATTCAAAAAATCTGCAAAATATGGATAAAATTTTTTAAATCGGCAAAAATCTGGTAAAATATCAAAACACATAAATATGAGGTTTTTATGAATTTCTTTAGGAAAAACTATTACAAAATCGTGTAAAATATAATAAAATAATAAATATCATTTATTAATATTCAACAAAAACCAAAAGTAGGTTTAATCTTTACATAAATAGATTATTTAAGACCACCACACAAAATCAAAGAATTCAACGGCCGTCATATTTTTTTAAAAGACAGCACTACCTGCTAAGCTTCTTGATTGTCTGCAGAAAACATCCAAAGTGTTAAGGTGTGTTATAAAGGAATGGCTGAAATTAAAAAAATGGAATTAAAAACATACGTACATATATTTTATGCATTTTTATTTAACCCTCCGAAGAGTGATAGTTCTGAACTTCACGTCCGTGTGAAAAGGTCCCTACGGACCTTTTTTATAAATTATTGATTGTTTTTTTTTGTTTTTTATTGTTTATAACTAAATTCTACATACAAAAATAATTTTTTTAATTTTTTGCCTGAATTTTCTTAAGACTATTATAAAAAAGTTTAAAAATTATTGTTGTTGAGCGTGTACTTCTTGTCCCCCAATGCAGCGACGTCCAGCATATTATAAAACATGGCCAACGGCCATCGTAGTGTTGCTCTTTTGCAACTGTAAGTGCCTAGCATTTGATCCATGGTATCAAAGCCGCATTTGTTGGCGTTGTAATCGAATATGGCATAGGACTTCCGCTTCTCGGTTTGCTCGTCAACGAGGCAGGTGTAGTGCATTGTGGAGAGCACGTTCACCACTTTATTTTTTTCGGGTATGAGCATAACGCTATATCCCCTTCGTTGAACCCAAATACTGTACTATTGATGGTGCGCTTCGGGTTCTTCTTGAACTCCTGTGGAATGAATGTTTTGTTGTAGCGCACTGTACCAACATATGCGGTCTTCCTACTCAACAAAATACGCGCCAAGTCAAGAGTGGTAAAGAAATTATCCGCGTATATAGTACGGCCAGCATCTAAATATTTTTCCACAAGATCCAGCACTACGTTCTGCCCTTGGTTTATCTCCCGTTGTTGGTTTGGCAGTTTTCCAGAATATATCATTCCCTTCACAGGATAATAACTCTGTGAGTCGCATAACCACCATACTTTCAAACCATACTTAGCTGGCTTTGACGGAATATATTGTGTGAAGCGGGTGCGGCCTCTGTACGGGAACAACTGCTCATCAACTAGTGCTTCATGAGGAGTGTAAGCTGCTGCCAAGTTATGTTGCAACATTTGCCAAATATCGTCAATAGCCGCAGTTTTGCTGTTGATGAGTCGCTGTTGTCGAGTATTTCCATTGTCGAATCGAATAAATTGCTTTATACACATGAAGCGATCGTACGACAACGCAGCTTTGTATATTGGGCAATGCGTCGCGCCCCATAATTCCATAACTGGTTCAAGGTTTGATCTTGTGAGTCCAGCATACAAAAGAATAGCTACAAAGGCGTCAAACTCTTTCACTGTCACTGGCTTCCACTCCTTTTTCTTAGTGGGATTCGCCAAATTCCATGCACCTGTAACCTCCCTGCCTTTACGATTTGTTTCACGTAGCACTAAGTGTATTATTTCCTCTGTCATGATTGAACGCATTATTGTATAGGGGTCGTGTATATTTCCTGTTGGTCCTGGTTTCTTTCTTGTGAAGTCGACCATGTTATGATTACGAGTGCGTGATGTTGGTGGTGCTTTTTTACTCCATTGGGTGTCATCTTTACCAATATAGTAACTTTCATTCGTTTCCTGTCCATCATTTTCTTGATCATCGTCGTCATCAGTATCTTCATTTAGCTCGACGTATCCTTCAGTTTCGGCATCCGACTCTTCAGCAGGTTGGTATGTGCGATCTTCATCATCCTCAACTTCATAATTATCAATTGCAGCACTATCAATTTTTTCGTCCATAAAATCAGCAAATCTACTATCAGCTGCACGCCTTTCATCTGCAGTCATTTGCTAGTAACGTGTACTACGGCGTACAACAATTTCAGAAACGTCCAAATTACTTGCATCTGCCATATTTATATTTTTGTTTCTATCACACACGATTTTACTCTTCGCTGTCTAAACTTTGACTGATTTGGTTTACGAAACTACAACTTCTTTTATACTCTTTCGTACGTCTACCTAAACTCAAAGACATTAGGGATGATGATAAAAACAAAAAATTCTAAGAAAAAATTCTAAGAAAAAATTCTAAGAACAAAAATACTCAGAACAAAAAATGCTAAGAACAAAATACTAAGAAAAAAAATTCTAAGAACTGGTTTATTGATTAATATTTATTAAATTAGAATATTGTGCCTTTCCTTGAAAGCAATAAAGTTCATGTTTTCGAATTTTTCTTAGAATTTTTTGTTTTTATCATCATCCCTTATGTCTTTGAGTTTAGATCTTTGTGTTCAGAACAAGTAAATTATGTGTTGAAACAATAAAAAATTATAATGATGCCCAAAAACATGCATTTAATAGTGAAATTCAGTACAAGGTCCATACGGACCTATTCACACGTCCGCGTACTATTCTCACTAAAACCTCAATAACTCCTAAAGTAATGATCCGATCGCCTTGATTTTTTTCCAAAAGATGCGCAACAAAATACTCTTGGAATACAGAGTAACCTTGGGGGTTGTAGTGGCCGAAGTAAGAGTAATTTCAGTTTGAAAAGGCAAAAAGGTCCCTAGGGACCTTCTCACTCATCGGAGGGTTAATCAAATAATTTTAAAAAGAAAGAAAAGAAAAAAATTAAGCACAATTTGTGTAAAATAATAAAACGTTATTTGTTCGAATAATTTTAGATCGAAAATATTCGCGAAAGTGTTGGCTACTATTATCGAAATAATTTTCAACAAAAGTGTTTTAGAGAAAAGGCTCGTACTGAGCTTAATCAATTTTTTAGGATTTTTATATGGAAAGTTTATAGAGGGAGATTGAATCCAAGATAAAAAATATATATGAATGCGAATAGAGTTGATATATATATATATATATATACGATAAGCAGTATTATAATATGAAAAGAGGGACTTGTCACATACATACATATAACACATAAAAGGTAAGCATATGATTTTAACAATTAAGCCTGGTACTCTGTTCAGTTTATCATGCGAAATGCTGTCAAACTACATACATACATAAAAAATTTGTATGAAAAGTCATGAAAAAATGTTGCAGAAGTAGAACTCTGCTTTTACTAGGGTAAAACATTGAAATGTTTCTGGCAACATTTTATTAAAGCTGTGAAATAAAGCAAATGGGCATTATATCGTGTGGAATTTTTGTGTTATATTTACACGCAATAAAATCGCAAAATTCTTTCAAATCACGAGATATACACCACATTTTAAATGACAAATTTTTCCTGTGAAATAATAAATGTTGCTCAACATTTTTACAAACTCGAACCCAGTACTAGGTTTTAAATAAATTAGTCAAGTGCGAGTTGGACTCACACATGTAGGGTTCCGTACTATGTTTAGTACAACTTTAAAAATTCAAGTTGATAATTTTTTCATGTCTTATGAGTCACTCTTTAATTTTAAAACTAAAGTCATAATTGCATCACTGTTGGAACACTGTTGGAACACCCATTAAATTTTAGCAATTTTTGTTATAGCGGCCATGGTAATACACTATCTATAGAAATATACATGTGCCTACCTATTGCGGTTCAAAAAATAAGGTAATATACGTGAAAATCATGTCACTGATGGAACACCCTTTAGATATTAGTAATTATTACAGCGGCCGAAGTACAACATCTACTGTAAACATTTAAAGAATCTACCTATTACGGTTCATAAAATAAGGCTTTTCACGTAAAAATCATGTGTCTGTCGAAACACCCTTTAATTTTGTTATTTTCTATGGCGGCCATGGTAATTCACTTTCTATGAATATACCAAGAGTCTATTTATTACAATTAAAAAAATAAGTTACTATACGTGAAAAACATGTCACTGTCAGAACACCCTTTAATTTTTAGTAATTGTCATAACAGCCATGGCAACACATCTTCTATACAAATTGGAAGAGTCTACCTATTGCGGTTCAAAAAATATGTCATTATACATGCAAAAGACGTCACTGTCGGAAAACCCTTTAATTTTTACTAATTGTTATAGTAGCCATAGTAATACACCTCCTGTAAAAATTTCGAGAGTCTACCTATTATCGTTCAAAACTTAGGCCATATACATGCAAATCACGTCACTAACGGAGCAGCCTTTAATTTATAGGTTTAATATTGTATACTTGCTTATAACGCGAACATAGATTAAATTAGTGTCTGCAAATTTTAAGTAGTTGCCTCCTATAGCTCAAGAAATGAAGACATAAAGGCAAATATCGCGTCACTTTAGGAACAACCTATAATTATTAGTATTTGTTGCTATAGTGGCTACAGTTACACACCTTCTGTGAAAATTTCAAGAGTCTACCTATTATGGTTCAAAACTTAGGCCTTATATATGCAAATCACACCACTATCGGAACACCCGTTAATTTTTAAGTTTATTTTTTAGACTAGTTTATCTAGCGTACTAAGTTTTAATTACTGCTTGTATATTTTTAGTGTATTCTTTCTACAGTTGAAGAAATACGCACATATTCGTAAATAACACCTCTCTATCGCAACACCCTATAAAATTTAGAATTTGCTACTATAGCGGCCACAGCTATACACCTTCTGTGAAAATTTCAAGCATCTACCTGTTATGGTTCAAAACTTAGGCCTTATACATGCAAATCACACCACTATTGGAACACCCTTTAATTTTTAGTTTTATTTTTTTATAGTTGTTTATATAGTGAACTAAGTTTTAATTACTGTTTGTAAATTTCAAGTGTAGCCCACCTACAGATCACGAAATAGGCACATATTCGTGAATAACACCTCTCTATCGGAACACCCTATAAGTTTTAGTATTTGTTGCTATAGCGGCAACTGCTATACATCATCTGTGAAAATTTCAAGAGTCTACCTATTACGGTTCCAGAGATATAAGGCGCTGACAGACGGACAGACATTGTAGCGAAAACAATAGGATTACGTTTTTAAACTTTGTGTACGGAACCCTAAAAAAATTGTGCGACCTTAATTAAAAAATTTGAAACTCTTAAGTTAAAACCTGTATTAAAAATTCAATTTCAGTTTTTTTTTTCAATTTAACTTGATGAACTGCACTGATTGTTTCACTTGTTTTTTGTTCGTCAATCACTTAAGAGGAGCAAATAGATGTTTTTAAAATAACAAAATATTTGCGAATTTAAACAATATGAGATTGTAGAGAAATGAATATGAGTATAATTATAAACAAGGATACGTGATAACATGGTATGTTTATTTATCTGCTAGTATGTGTATTAAGCTTAATCATTCATTTTGATTAACATTGCAAGTTAGTACAAGTGTGAGCATGAATCAGATATAGTGTGATAGATAAAACTGTCAGCCGTATAATTATCCTTTGCACGCATAGCAGTATTGTAAACAAACTGTGATAGCATAAAAACAATAAATTTAACAGTCTTTTACATATTTAAGTACAGTTGTTTACACTTGTATTGGGTATCCCAAAATTAAGCAATGTTTAAAAGAAAAACACATTTTTTTCCTTGGATGGTTATTTCTTTATATTTGATATTAATATTTTCTTTTTATAAGTTTGAATTTACTGTTATTTTTTGTTAAAGAACTTAGGATTTGTTGTTATAAAAATAATGAAGATAATTTTTTAAATAATTTATTCACGAATTAAATTGATTTAAGTACAGGTCTTCCACATCAATACATCAAAAAACTCCTCCATTATATCGCGATATCAACCAACCTTAACACTTAATGCTTGACCACCTGCAGCCCAAAATCCGCAAAAAACAGTCTCACGCGGACCGTAGATTCTTCAAACTATGTGTTGGTTCTCCAAACCAAAAATAAGGAAGTTGTGAATATTTTGTTAATCAGGTTTAATTTTCTGCCAACTATACTCTAAAATATATTTAAAATTTCATCAAATAGTGTCTAAATTTTTGTTGAAAAACTCTTTTTCTCTAATATTGCATCGATTTTGTGGTTATTTGCAACAAAAACACATAATTTGTTTTATTTTAAGCCAGAATATAAAAATGCTGTTAAAAGTGTTTGTTAATGTAAAATTCTAGTGTTTAATGTATTTTATAAATAATAATAAGAATTTGTTCTTTGACCAATGGATCCTGCATAAGTAGTTTCACGTTTTAGGTATTAGAAAAATCGTTATATTAAATATATATTATGTATATGCATTTTTATTTAAGAAAAAATTTTTAAAATAGAAAGGAAAAAAATAAACACAATTTGTGTAAGATAATTATACATATTTTGTTAAAAATTCAACAAAAGGTTTAAAAATATATTAATATAATTTTAGGACGAAAATATTCGGTAAAGTGTTGCTATTTTTATCGACATAATTTTAAACAAGTGTTTTAGAGTGTACACAGCTTGTGTGGATTTTGGGACACCCTTTTAACTTTCACTTAGAACATGAGTTGAATTTATAAATGTTGTTGGACAAACTTTAATATACAAACTGTTATTACCAATGATACAAAATATAATCACATTTCCTATAATTATAGCTGTCAGTAAATGTTTGATAAATCCTATTTATCATGGTGGTATATTATTAACCAAATGTTCACATTTATATTTCCATTTTGTCAAAGTCTTGTTTGCGTTTGCCAATGTGATATCAACAAGGTTCAAAAGATATTACTTTTCCATGGTTACTTACATTATTAATGCCAACATTGATGTAAAATTAATAAAGTTGAGTATAAGCTGACATTGTTTACACAAAAAGTAGTAGTAGAAAACATTAGAATTATGTAGTCTTGTGGCATACTCGAGTTTAAACTAGAAAATAAATAAAGTTACTTTAATGTAGAAACACAACAGTCGACGCGTCGATAACGATATTTCAATACAAATTTGACATCAATTACCATTGAACGCACGGTTGCCATATTTTTGTTTTCTCTCCCCTATAAAGGCAAATAAAAAAACCCCTAAAATCAAGCTTTTTTTTAAAAAATCCCCCAAATCTTAATTACATATATAAATTTTTTTCTGTTATTTTCAAAAAATAAAAGTCAAATTTATTAAATAAAAAAATCCCCTAAATTAATCCCAATTTAAACAAAAATCCCCCAAAACAAGAATTTTTGGTGTTTAAATTTTCATTATGTCAAAGTACATATGTATTATATATGTAAATATACATATGGATGTGCATACAAATATACCCAGTGGTAAAAAGAAGACATCTTTACTCCTTCTTTTGGAGGCATTCCGTTCGCATTCCATTATCATGTCTTTTTTACACAGGTTACGAAAATTGTCTACTAGAAGGCCTTTAATTTAATGTCTCTTAGAAGGGGTTTTGTAGCAAAAACTAAAAAAAAATTTTGTTCTAATTTTAAACACTTTTAATTTATTTTTATTTTTACTTGAAATATTAAAACTTTTTGGGATCCGAACCGTCAACCTCTAGGCTGTTAGATCTTCGCAATGCCAATCAGTCTATCGAAGAATCCCAATTTCAAGCAGCAATGAAGTAGATAAAGGCAATTTAATGAACTTTTGTGTTTTATAAATAAGAAATCTAAAAATAGAAAATTATGTATTTGTCGTATAAAATGAGTACACATTCCTACTTCCCTACTAAGAGAAGCGAAGTAGGAATGTGTACTGGATCTTTTAGAAGAAAGAGCCAAGGCCATCTAAAATGCCTTCTTTGGAAGGCACACAAAAATGAGGATCCGAGAGAAGGTCTAATCATGCTTTATAGAAGGCCTAAAGTGAGAAGGCCTTTTTAATTTTACCACTGGGTCGTTACTTATGTACGAATTTTCATGACATATTACACGCATAACCGAAAAAACCATCTTTCTAAAACGTTGTTTAAATAGTTTAGAAGAACCTATCAGAAAGTTGATTATTACATATTTTTAATTTATTGGTTGCAAAAAAATAGGAGGAGACCAATTAAACATCTAGTAAAACATAAAAAATCCCCCAAAAAACACCCTAAATATTTATTTAATCCCCAATTTTTCCCCTAACAAATGAAAAAATAGCCCCTAAATCTAGGGGAAAATCCCCTAATCTGGCAACCGTGGTTGAACGTTAATAACGCTGAGATAAAATTTATTTCACTTTCTTGTCGGTTTGTATTATACTCTCATATTTTTTCTCTTGCTCTCCTACATTATTGCCATATATTTCAAAAAATAATTGTATTTTGTAAACATATTAATTAATAATAATAGCAAAAGACACATTACTTTATCTGAAATGTTTACTGTATACCACTGGATTCGCCTTGGTGTACACTTCACTCATTTTAATTCATATTGTTATGTCAAATTTAAATCAAAAATTTTTAAGAATTTTCTTCAAGTCAAATTCATACCAGGTAAACTCAATGGCGAATTCGACATCGTATATTTTCTTCTCAAAATTATATTCGTCATATTCCCAATTTGTTTTGTGTCTATTTTTCTATTGTTTAAATTTTTTTTAGGAAATAAACAAAAAAAAGTAAATAAAATTTGTTAAATAACATTATTTATTTCTAAAAATGCATAATTCCTTTTTAAATTTATTAAATAAACATTTTATAAACGAATCATAAAATATTTATTTAAAAAAATATAGTAATTCAAACAGATTACTATGGGTAAAGCATATATCCATATAGCTATTTCACTGGTGCTTAACCAGATCGTCAGTGGATTTTTCAAACTTTCTGAATAAAAACCCAGATTCTTATGCCCAAAATTTAATAAACCAAATGAGAAGTTTATTAAAATTGGTTTTACACGACGTGTATTTGTCATATAACTTGTCAGTTTGATAACCCATATGTAATTTCATGTGTTTGTCAAAATAGCCATTTTACAAACGGTTTTAATTTTTGCTTTAAAACGTACATATGACATAACCTACAATATATAATTTTGCCGCCACACAGTTTTTTATTTGCAACCTGATGCAAAGATGAAAACCTAGTGCTTTTACCACATTTTTGGCGTTTTTGGTACAGTAGTTTTGGTTTACCTGCCTTTTATTTACCTGCGCATTGGCTTTACCTGCCCAAAACTTTGGTTTTGTGTTCCCATTTGACAAAATGCAATACCAATTTCTTTTTTAAGTGCACTTTTTGTACCTGCACATTTTGGCTTACGTGCCTATTGTTTTTAGATTTTTAAACTTTTTTCATATAAAATATAACGGTTAGCTGCATCAAATTTGTAATTGAATTGTATTTTATTTTAAAAAACAAAAATTTAAATTGCTTCGTTTTTCAAATTTAGTCGTTAAAAAAATCGGTGAATATGGGTGCAAATATAAAACTGTCATCACTGAATTACAGCTGTTTAGTTTGTTGACAATCTTGAGTCATTGCTGTCTGATAAATTTTTTTTAAATGTTTTCCAAAAAGAAAAAGTTAACAGGTTTTCCCATAGACCAAGTCGAAAGTGAAATGGTAAAAAGCTCCATAAAGTCTTATAAACAAACAACTATACAAAGGGTTTTTTTCTTAAATACACTTGCAGTTTATTGTTTAATTACGTACTTCTTGTACCTGATATGTACATACATTGAAATGGATCTTAGAATTTATTTTTGTTCTCTTATATACCCTTAGAAATATGAATTTACAATTTTTTGTTAAAAATAATAATAATCAAAGAATATATAAAATATAAAAAATAGTTAATGGTTACACTTATTAGTAAAAGGCTTTGGTACATTTATCTAATGATTCACATACCTGCACAATTGGGCAGGTAAACGAATTTAACTTAGCTGCATTTTTTGCTTACCTGCACAAAAATGTTTGCTAAAGGTAATTGTGCAGGTAAATCAAAAATACTGTACCACAAAAAGCATAAAATAACAAAATATCAAGTTGGCATTATAGGATGTCAGATGCTTGTCACATCAAAATAGAACACGTTCTAAATGAAAAATGTCATATGTATTGTACACATGGAAAATATACATGTCATTTTTGAAAGGGTTCACACGACTTGTATAGAATTTACACATGAAAAATTGACAAGTCATATACACGTCGTGTAAAACCACTTTAAGTCTAGAAAGCAAGAAAAAATCTAAATTAAAAAAAACGTAGTAACCATTTCAAATTAAAAACTTTACTTTTATTTTTCTTTCCATCAGAGGGATTACCAGCAAATGATTGCAACAACCGTGAAAAAAAAACATATTTTTCTAGCACTGGCTGGGCTTAAAAAGTATATTTTTATTTTAGATTTAAGATATGAGTAAGTTATTGTTAGTTCAAAAATATTAAAGACAAAATAAATATAAAAACAAAATTCACAGTACAGAAAATTGTGCGCTGCCGGCTCAGCAGGCACAGTCTGCAAGGATCATATTCTTCCATTTTCATTTTGGCTAGTTATTTGAAGATTCCATTACCTATCACCAATTCAGCTTAAGGTACTTATATTATATCTAAGCAACTTACTGCACTTAACCAAAAATTTAACTAATGTGCCCCGGACATAGAATCCGTCATACGTTATACGTCGCCTTTTTCAACGCACAAGAAAGTTGAAATACAGCTTTTCAAATGAGTGTTGTCATAATCAGTACGTCTCCGTCAACGCAAAGTACGAAAGTTGGGCAACTTTTAACTTTTGGCGTACTTTGAAAGCTATAATTGTTTTCTCTTTGTTTCTGTCTCTTGAAATTAAATTATTGTGTTGAGTGGAAGCAAAAATAAAACAAAATATAACAAAAAAATTTAATTTAATAGAGTAAAATGGAGAAAAAAGCTTTTCTCGTGTTTTCTTTTCTGATTAAATATCCGTCAACAAAGTACTCATTGTGTCAACCTCTTCCGTTGTTACTTGGATTTCAATTGAGAGCTTTAAAGTATAACGTATGGTGGATTCTATGTGTCCCGGCCTTAAATATTGTAAAATGGGGTGTAGAATTAAAGAAAAGTAAGTCATTAAAAGCTAACAAACTTTTTATTCAAATAATTTTTCTAAAGTTAAATTTAACCAAATTTTTTCTACAGCTTTTACAGTTTTTTTTATTTTTATATATTAAATTTTCCTCAAAATAAAATAAAAAATAAACGGATATTTTACTACTGTTTTAACTAGTATTTTTTTAAGTTTATTAGAATTTTATTTAAATTGTTATAATTTTTTTTAAGTTTTTTTCAAATATATTTACGAAATAAATTCTGTAAATTTGCATAAAGTTAATTTATATGAATAAATCGTATTTAGATTTAAATACAAATTAAGTTGATTTATTTTTTTTTTTTTTGCGTTTAGGTTATACTAATTTTTTTGTTAATATGTATTACCTACGAAATTTGGTTCAGTGTGTCTTCATGGGCTCTTTGACACAAGAAACTACTAATCCAAATTTTCTGATTTTTTTTAATACGAATTTTATTTATTGTATCTTCATTATAATTACTCATATCTTAGGTCTAAAATAAAAAAAAATGTATACTTTATACATATGTCCAACCAGTCTAGACAAAAAATAATGTATGTTCCACGATTGTTGAAATCATTTACGTGTCAGCATCTCTTCTTTGCAGTCGAATATTACCAGAAGCATTAATAATGTTTTACGCCAATGGAATTGGATGAGTTTCAAGCTTCTTCAAATCACGTTACCGCATGTTTCGTTTAGATGATTGTGGATATTAGGTTTTTTGGTATACCAGGTAGCAACTGTGATCATTCGTAGAATCTTTGAATTTTTTCAAAATTGCTAGCTGAGGCAGCAATTGAATCCCATAACACCAAATTTGTTTCGACTTGTACATTAGAAGTTTGCAATCTAAGCTGATGATAGTGTTTCTGCCAATAAGCCAGTTTAGTTGGACTTCTTTTAACTTCATTTGTGTTAACTTGTGCTCTATGTGGCTTTTCCAAGTAAGGCGCCGGTCAAGATGTATGCCGAGATATTTTACGTCTGAAAGCTGAGGTATCGTGTGGTTATTTATGCGATTAGGGGGCATGAGTCCCTAAGCAGTGTGAAAGTTATATGAGTGCGTTTTTGGTCATTCACCCTTATTCTCCATCTCTTAAACCATTTTTCTAACTTTATTATGTTTTCTTGTAGATGTTGTGATGCTACTTGGGCGCTTTCATGAATACTTAAAAAAGCTGTGTCATCAGCAAAAGTTGATGTGTGCACTTGATTGCTAGTTGGCATATCGGATATGTACAGCAAATATACAATGGGTCCCAAAATACTACCTTGTGGAACTCCGGCTTTAATGAGCCGAGGGGAGCTTAAGAAATCTCCTTATTTTAGTATGAATCTTCTTGATTTAGACGATCAGTTAAATAATTTTTTATGAGCTTATAGAAGTTTTTGGGCAATTTCAGCTTTAACTTGTACATAAGGCCTTCGTGCCATACCTTGTCGAATGCTTGATAAACATCGATAAAAAGTGCAGAAAGTATTTTTTCTTTAAAGGTCTTTTTAATTACATTTACTAATCTGTTTGTTCGATCGTACTGTTGTTTTCTGAAGCCAAATTGATGGTTCGTAATACATCCATTCGCGCTCAGAATTGGGTTCAACTTAATTATTAATATTTTTTCAAACAGCTTTGATACGTTTGATAAAAGGCTTATAGGTCTGTATGATTAAACCTCTGTGTGGTCTTTTCTTGGCTTAGGTATCATAGTAATCAAAGAAATCTTCCACTTTGTAGGAAAGTACTCAAGACGTATAATGGCACTAAAAACAAAGCGAATAATTTTTTGGGCAATACTGGGCAATTAAAACAACATCTTGTTAAAACAACGTCTTGTTTTTTGGGCAATTAAAATAACATCTTGTTACTGATTTTATCGATTCCAGGAGCTTTCTTGGAGTTTGAAACAAGTTTTGCTTTTCGAAGCTCAAACCTTAGGGCAACTGCCGGACTAATATCGATAGGTGGCAGCTCAGCTATATCAGTCGAGACAATTGGAGCAAACACGTTTTTTAAATGATCGACAAACAGATTACTTTTATCGGTATCATTTCTTGCACAGCCTCCACAAGAAGTTCGTAATAGAGGCTTACGTACGACTGGCCTTTTAAGGTTTCTACATGTACGCCATAATGAATGATATGATTGTGGAGTTTTGTCCAGATCTTCCAGGTAATTTTTCAGAGATGTTACTCTTCGAGATTCCAGTAGGTGTCTTAGCCGCTTCGTGCAATCCTTTAGTCTAGTTTTAAGTTGAGAAGATCTATGTGTTTTCCACTCTCTCCGAATTTTTCTTTTTTCAGTCAAGAGCCGCTCGACTTCCGCAGAATAAATGTGATTGCATCTGTCTATTTGCCGAGTGTCAACCAAAATAAGACTTTTTGGAGTTAGTAATCGTGATCCCCAAAATGTATGTTTAGCGTTGTAATCGCCTTATGCTATGAAACAGGGACCTAGTGATTTGAAGAAGTCGCTATACTGACTCCCTGATTCTTGAAATCTAGGAGGTGAATAAATTGGAGCAATAACTAAGCTTTGATGAAATTCTTCAATGCAGATATTTGTTGTTTGAAGATAGACCTCACAAAAACCACACAGTAGGTGATGTTTAATTCGAGCCTTTATTAGTATTGCTGAACCACCACATGCTCTGCCACGGGGGTCTTTAGTGTCATATAATATATAGCCATTTATTTTAAAAAAGCTATTTGTTGTTAAGTGAGTCTCTGAAATCAGCATGACATCAATTTATTAATTATTAAGAAAGTTTTCGAGTTTATTTTTGTGTTGGCGTATACCGTTTGAGTTCCAGAAACATATTTTAAAGAGTTCATGGTTTTTTTAGTACCACCTGCAACATCATAGATTGCATGCTTACCATAATGTGACTAACACATGTGTACCAACATAACAAAAAAATCGATAATCAAATGTACACAGCCCGCAAAAATTCAAAATTCACTTTTCTTTTGAACAGACCCCGTATTATTTATTGTATCTTCAATATATTTGAACGGACAATAATTACACATATCCTGACAATAATTACACATATCCGGACAATAATTACACATATCCTGTCTAAAATATAAATAAATTTACTTTTGAAGTCTAGCCAGTTCTAAACCAAAATAATGTTTGTTTCACGGTTTTTGATATCATTTACATCATTTGGGCTGCTTTTAACTTAATTTGTGTTAAATTGAAATATATGTGGCTTTTCCAAGTAAGGCGCCGATCAAGATGTATACCCAGGTATTTGACGTCTGAAAGCTGCGGTATCATTTGTTTATTTATGCGAATATGAGAGCATGCCTGAAGGTTATATAAGTACATTTTTGTTTATTCACCGTTATTCCCTATTTCTTAAACCTGTTTTACAAATTGAGTATGTGGTCTTGAAAATGTTGTGATGCTGCTTGGGCGCTTTCACGAATACTAAAAAAAGCTGTATCATCAGCAAATGTTGACGTTTGGACTCGGGTGTGAATTAGCATATCTGATGTGTACAGTAAATATAAAATGGATCCCAAAATACTACCTTGGGGAACTTCAATAAGCTGAGACGAGCTTAGTAAAAAACTTTCGATTCGTTAAATAATTTTTTAAGAGCTTATACAAGTTTTAGGGCAAATTCAGTTTTAACTTATATATTAGGCCTTCGTGCCAAACATTACCGAGTGCTTGAGATACGTCGAGTAAAAGCGCAGATATGTTAAAAAAAAGATTTATAGTTCTGTATGATTCTACCTTTGTGCTGTCTTTTGCTGACTTAGAAATCATAATTATCAAAAAATCTTCATCTGGGTAAATAATACGTAACACTAAAAAAGGCATTAAAACAAAAAGAACGTATTTTTTATTCCGTACGTGCACGCAAAGAAAAAACATGGTTAGGGTTTGACAGCAGAAAACAAAATATTTTCTTAAAAAAAAATAAAAATAGTAAAAAAATTTATTTTTGGAAAATTGTATAGATACTCGTATGTAAATATTTAATTAATCTTTACAATATAAAGAAGTATTACATTTTGCTAATTTATGTATCAATGAAAACGACATGATGATTTCATTGATACAAAAATTAGCAAAATTGAAATCATTGTGATAATAATAAATATTCTTTTAGAAATGTCATCTTGATCAACGTTGGGCTGACAAAGACTACAAGAAGGCTCATTTGGATACAAGGCGCAAGGCTAATCCTTTTGGTGGTGCTTCCCATACCAAAGTAATTGCACTTGAAAAAGTTGGTTTTGGATATAAACAACAAAATTCCGCTATTCATAAGTGTATGCGAGTCCAATTGCTAAAAACCCGAAAAATATTGAGGGCTTTGTACCCCTTGACTCTGGCTGGTCCTATGTACATTGAATAAAACGGTGAAATTTTAGTTCCGGGTTTGGTCGTAAGGGTCATGCCGTCGGTGATATTGCTTTCGTTGTTGGTATAGGAAAAAGAAGCTCCGTTCAAGTTTTCAAAAAATTTTAGTTTTATTTCAAAATTATGTATGTATGTACTCGTATGTATAATAAAATATATAATAAAATGTAAGTTTCAAAATAAATTAAAGAAAAATAAACAATTTTTTAAATGACATTTCATTTTTTTTAACCATACTATAATATTTAATTTAACCATAATATTATAATGTTCAACAATAGTATGGTTTAACTACAACCATATAATTTAATCATAATATGTTGCTCTTAGTTTATGGTTACCTCAACCATGTTTTTTCTTTGCGTGTGGCAATTCAAATAACATCTTTTTACTGGTTTTATTAATTCCAGGATCTTTCTTGGTGTTTAAATCAGTTATTGCTCTTTCAATGTCGCTTAATTTAAATCTTAGCGCTATTACAGCACTAGGCTCGACAGGTGGCAACGCATATACATAGATCAGTACAGATATTTGGAGTGAAAACCTGCTTCAAAAGTTTAACAAATAAATTTCCTTCTTTGTTATGATTTCTTGCCCAGCCTCCACAAGGAGTTCATAAGAAAGGCTTAAGTACGACTGGTCTTTTAAGGTTTCTACACGTACGCCATGATGAATAAACTGATTATTTAGTTGGGTCTAGGCCTCCCAGAATTTTTCTCTTTTCAGCCAAGATGCTTGCGTTTGTTCTTAAGAATTAAATGTCGCTTTGTGTACTGAAATATGATTAGGTTTTAACAATTCCGTGTTGTTGGTGGGATAACAGAGCAATGAGCATTTTCTCGATATTATGGCTGCTTAGAAGGAGCATTTAATTTTTGAGTCGACTTCCTTACCATAGAAAAAACTACAGGCCTCTGTAGTTAGTAGTGTGATTTCCACCGCAATTGCTGCATTTTTTAAATTTCGTGTCATCCTTTGATTTGTCGCATCCTTGTCATCCTTTGATTTGTACAACGCAAAACGAAGGCAACTTTAGTATGACCATATTCTTGCGAATTTAGACGCTGGACGGGCCAAATGGTTTATGTGATTCCTCTACTGTAATTTTGCGGTGCAAAGAGAAACTTTCTTTCATGCACCCGACATTCCTTCAGGTAAAACAACGCATGCAGCAGCCCAAGTAATTCTGCCTAGTAAACGGAGACGAACTCCCTCAAGCGCAGACTACAGAACTAGTTCAGCTCAGCTGAGTATGCACCTGCTCCTGCTCCACCGTCAATAAGAGAACCATCAATCACCTTATAAACTAATCGATTAATCGAATACTTTTTTATTAATACGTATTTACCAGCCTTCGGAAATAAATGAGAGCCACACAAAGTTTAGGTTTAAGAAAAACTTTGAAATAAACCGCTAAAAAATCGCATGACCATAATATCTGTCCTTGTATAACAAAAAAAAGTTTTATAACTAAATCATGAAAATCTTTTATTTAAAGCGTTTTTCGTTTTTAAGCTTTTTATATTTTGTTTTTTTTAATAATTTATTTTTTTAAAGATTTATTAATTAAAAATTAATTTAAAATTCCAGCATTATTTTTTTTTATCTTTTAGGATTCCTTTTTACCATTATTTTAAATCAGATTTTGCTGCAAAAACAAGAAATTAGACACTGTTTGTGATAAATAAGTAAAAAGACAATTATTTTGTCTTCCGTCTTAGTTTTGTCTTTTAAAGGCAACTATTCAAGGAAACAACATAGACAAACCAACCTGATGTCATGTGCTTAAGACCACTTAACGTTTGACACAGTCGGTGCATTTAATTAAGGCTTGACTGTTGCCAGAAGCACTTGGCTCATTCACGTCTCATTTAGAAAACAATAACTGCTGTTGGAAATTTTATACTACAGAGTTTATATACATACATATGTGTGTGTGTGGTGGTAGTAAGATTTTAGTTTTAAGGTAAATTTTAGCAAATAAATGAACAAAACAAATGAATAGATGAATCGGTGAATGCATAAAAAGTTTTTATTTCAGTAAAATGCAATGTTCATACTACGAGTGTGCTTTAAGTGTTTTATCAGGAGAATTGTGGACTTTTGCACCAGGTGCACATAACATAGAGTTTAATGCTTAATAAAACTATTTTCCTTACATTGATTTTTTCTATAAACTAAAGAACCGTAAATGTATAAAATCTACCATACCATGTTTTAATTTTAGGTCGTTTATCAATAAAAACTTTTGTTAACTGAATTGAAAAGCTTTTTTTTAATGTGTCCTTAAGGTTCTACAACATTGAAAACAAAATGGAACTTAAAGAAAACATATTAGAATACGTTTTTAGTATTGGCATAAAAATAGCATATAACTTTTAAATCGATTCATTATTAAACAGGCTTAAACACGTATCTGGTTCCCCAATAAACATTTTAACACCCGTAATTTTAATATAAATACCTTCTAAATTTTGCCGATAAGAAGCAGAGCATTTAAAAAACGACTATGGCACAAAAAGTATCTAAATAATACAAAAAAAAAAAAACGCTCGCACATGTTTCCTTTATTAAGTCGATTATTATACCCTTCACCACAGGTGGAAAGGGTATATATAAGTTTGTCATTCCGTGTGTAATTTCTACAATATTCATTTCCGACCCCATAAAGTATATATATTCTGGATCCTTATACATAGAGAAGTTGATTAAGCGATGTCCGTCTGTCCGTCTGTCCGTCTGTCCGTCTATCCGTCTGTCCGTCTGTCCGTGTTAGTGTGGTAATGTCATTTGCCAAGGCACCAGAAGAGATACAAAAAATTTAAGCACACCAATCTGTCAGGCATAGTTTCGAAAATTTTGGTATTGCAATTCAGCAACATCGGATCATTCCTTTGGAGGCTACGGGCCAAAAACCACGCCCACCTATATTTTTTTCACGTTTTTTCAGGTTTTTTTTTTAATTTTTTTCAGCTTTAATGATTCTGTTTTGCCTTTTTTTCTCAAATAAATATTAGACTGCGACAGGTAGATCGCAAAGAGTGCATACAGATCTCGGGGGATCAATAACCCCCTGCGAGGAGCGATTTTTGTTTGTTTTTAGATTGGTAGGGTTTTTCTGCTTTGATTTGTATTAGTGACCTTAATAGAAAGCAATACACATAGAGGTAGCCAATGGACCCACAGGGTACCCACTGATAAATAGGAGCAGTTAAAAGGACCCACCATGTGTCAATATGAGGAAATTTTTTTTTTGTAAGGATTTTTTTTGCTTTAGTCTGACCATGCTAACTCAATATAGACTGCAGAAAGGTCCTAAATTTAACAAAAAAAAATTTTTTTAAAATTTAAAAAAAAAAATTTTTTTAAAACTTTCCAAAAGAAAAATTTACAAAAAAATTAACAAAACATTTTCAAAAATATATTTTACAGAAAAATATTAAAAAAAATTTTTTTAAAAATTTTCCAAAAAATTTTCGAACAAAATTTTACAAAAAATTTTTAAAAAATTATTTTTACAAAAAATTTTTACACACAATTTTAGAAATATTAAAACAAAAATTTCAATATTTCTTTGAAAATGAAAATCATGACTGTAACATAACATATAATTAATATTAAGATTATACATATGTATGTATGTGTGTATATAGAGTAACATATTTTTATACCCTTCACCACAGGTGGAAAGGGTATATATAAGTTTGTCATTCCGTGTGTTCAGTCAGTTTTTCTGGATGTAACGATGTTTCGACATACACTTGAGGATTACCTTCACCCCAAATACGGAAGTTTTGTTTGTTGATGTAGCCATTAAACCAGAAGTGCTCTTCATCGCTAAACAAAATTCGCTTATGAAAATCGGGAACAACGGTAATCTTGTTTTGGGCCCATTTGACGAATCTACGCCTTACTGTTCAGGCGTGACTCTATTCATGATGAATTGCCAAACCAAACTGAGAATAAATCCCTTGAGAGCTGTTAAATCGGTCGCCATCTTGAAAAGCAATTCCAACTTAAAGTTCTATACTTCCATAAAAAAAACAACTTCAATTGTACTTTCCCGAACTATGCAAAATTTATCATCCACATATTTAGGCAATACTTTTGGTGTTTCTGGTAAGGCAGAAATAACCGTGTCCAATAGATGAATATTTACATATGGAAATAAATGAATATTTACATATGACCTAAAGCTTGAACAATTGTTTCATTATTATTTGTTATTGATAAAAAAGATCGAATATAATTAAAAATTGGAAAAAAAATATATAAAGTTTATATTATAAAATTAATTGCCAAGTTTTTTTGTCTTTATTTTGTTTTGGAAGTCAGATTTTTTTGCGGGAAAAACGTATACTATATTTGAACCCAGGTACTAATATACCACAAATTTTATTAAAATTCATCCAGAAGGTTTTACGTGATGAGAACACAGACAGACGGAGAGGCAAACAAACAGATAATCCAAAAATAGGTGTTTTGTATTCCACATCGAATATTTTTATTAACACTAAATTGTCAGCTGCTGTCTTTATGTTTCTAAAACTTTACCGCAAAAAGACGGAAAAGTTTTTTTCGCGACCTTAAGATATCTGTAACAGATAAGACAACAATTGGTCGAAACTATTTCAATTTTTTTTTTTAAATTTAAAAAAATTAAAATATTTTAAAAATTAATCACTTAATTCGATAAACTAATCTTTTAACTATATGTAGTAGTTAGAAAACAAGTCTACTAAGAATTATACATTTGTATGGTAATAAATAGTGAATTTAAAATTAAACGTTGTACCATTTCTTATGACGGTATAAAAATATTTGTGTATAATATCTGCTTAGCTGGAGATATAATATTGCAATATATTTTACAGATACAAAAGGTATATAAGCACAATAGTTCCAAAATGATTATTTGCTGTAAGTCAAAAATAGTTTTACAATACGCTTAAATTTTCCTTATTGTACCTCATCAATCCGATAGGGCATTAAAAAAATTTATAAACACAAATACATAAATTTTAAATTTAATATACAACTATTATTAATAAAGAGTGAAATAAACATTAACTTAAAAAGTTATTGATTATGGTTGGAGTATCATATCGCCGCCCTGAACTAATTATGATTTTGCTTACTTTTTAAATAATGTCCTAAATGAGAACGATATTTGTTCTGTTCTTTGATTTTTGCTGCTTGTATTACCTCATAGACTTTTTAATTCTTTTACCGTTGCACATAGGAGTATTTCACATAAAAAACCGTACAAAATTATTTTATATTTTACTATTTTATGAAATAAAAGTTAATAATTCATCGTAATTAGGCATTTATTAATAAAAATGAAGTAACAAATCTAAGAGAGTATTTACTCTTAAAACAGGATTTGTTTTCAGTAGGATAATTATGAACTGTCATAATTCAGTGTTTTCATGAGAAGCATACTAATAACTTCCTGGGAAATAGACTTGCCTTTCTTCTTACGTTTTATTTTGTTGCAGCTGATGAAGGGATCTGATGTCAGCAACAACCTATTTAAAATATCTCTATTGCATTCCACTCTTGATAATTGTCTTGCAAAGTCATGTTGTTTGTTTCGGACTTCAGGAGCATCCTCTGATAGTTGTCCGATAGGTACAATGTGACTCGATATTAATTCAGCGCCATGCATCAGAATCTTGTGATATCACTTTAAGAATGATTTTGAACCTTTTTATCAAAATTATATTAGTCCGAGATGAACATTCTGGATTGTCAAAAAATCTCCTCGTCGTATTTCCGTGGACTATTGTGAGTAAAATTGTGTGATTTATTTTAACTGAATCTTCCATACCAGTTGTTTCTTTGAGACTCCTTGCTTGTTCTTCAATATAGATGATTTCTTTCTTTTAGGCCGGATAGGTTGAAAGGATCTCACTGAAGAAGGCACTGGATTTTGCTATACAATTTTTATTGTCTCTCCATTAATAGAAACAACCATTCTCAGAGGTACAAGAGAACTTATGGTCAAGCAAAGCTTGAAGTTTCACTTCAAAGCTATTTTCAGTAACTTTTATGGTATCTTCGACGGGATAATACTCCGTTTTCGATTTTCGTAAATGCGAATAGAAAGGATTAATTTATTTTCGTCCACCTTGTACTAATTCCCACTGCCCTCTTGTAAAATTAGCTTCTGCAAACAATGCTAATGCTTCTTGTGGTGTGTAATACATAAAGCCATTCCATGTTATTTTCTACAAATCTTTTATCAGTATTAAGGGCCGCGACCATCTGTCTTTAAAACTGGTCTTGAAATATTTTAAAGAATGGGTAAGAACACGTGTTTCTTCGGCTGGACATGAAGATAGTTGCATAAGTCTTTCTTTCAACAACGAAAATTTTTCTTCAATCATTTTTCCCTTGAACACTTTGATAATAGTGTAAAGCTCCATTCTGGGGATTGATGACAAAAGAAAACAAAAAATAATCACAACACCAAAGTTGATTTTAGGGTTCCGTACCCAAAGGGTAAAAACGAAACCCTAATGTTTTCGCTACAATGTCTGTTCGTCTGGCGGTCTGTCCGTCTGTCAGCGCCTATTATCCCTGGAACCGTAATAGGTAGACTGTTGACACAGATGATGTATAGCTGTTGCCCCTACAGCAACAAATAGTAAAACTTATAGGGTGTTCCGATAGAGAGGTGTTATTCACAAATATGTGTTTATTTCTTGAACTGTAGGAAGCAGACTCAAGATTTAAAAAGATAATTAAAACTTACTTCGCTATATAAACAAGTATAAAAAAATAAACCTAAAAATTAAAGGGTGTTCCGATAGTGGTGTGATTTGCATGTATAAGGCCTAAGTTTTGAACCATACTAGGTAGACTCTTGAAATTTTCACAGAGGGTGTATAACTGTGGCCGCTATAGCGACAAATATTAAAACTTATAAGGTGTTCAGATAGAGAGGTGTTATTCACGAATATGTGTTTATTTCTTGAACTGTAGGAGACATACACTAAAAATTTACAAACAGCAATTAAAACTTAGTTCGCATTATAAACAAGTCTACAAATATAAACCTAAAAATTAAAGAGTGTTTCTTGATCTATAGGATACAACCACTTAAAATTTGCAGACAGTAATTAACTCTATGTTCGCTTTCTAAACAAGTATATGTATTAAATTAAACCTTAAAATTAAAGGGTGTTTCGAGAGTGACGTGCTTTGCGTGTATATGGCCTAAGTTTTGAACGATAATAAGTAGACACTTGAAGTTTTTACAGGAGGTTTATTACTATAGAAACTATAACAAATAATAAAAATTAAAGGGTGTTCTGACAGCGACGTGATTGTCATGTATAACGCCATTTTTTTTGAACCGTAATAGGTTGACTCTTAAAATTTTGTACAGGAGATATGTTGCCACGGCCCATATGACAATTACTAAAAATTAAAGGTTGTTCCGACAATGACATGTTTTTCACGTATAGTGACTTATTTTTTTAATTGATATATTCATAGAAGAAGAATTTCCATGGCCGTTATAACAAATAGCTAAATTAAAGGGTGTTCCGAAAGAGACATGATTTTTACTTAAATAGCCTTATTTTTTGAACCGCAATAGGTAGGCCGGATATTTTTATAGAAAGTGTATTACCATGGCCGTTATAACAACAACTCCTAAAATTTAAAGGGTGTTCCAATAGCGATGCAATTTTCGTGAATATGAATTTGATGTTAAAAATAAGGGGTACCCCATAAGACATGAAGAAATTAACAACTTGAGTTTTTAAAGGCGTAATAAACATAGTACGGAACCCTAGGTGTGTGAGACTAACTCGCACTTGACTGATTTATATTTTAATTTAGAGCAACTTTTGTTAGTTTTAAAAATTATTGTTGACAAGGTGAGAACGGTTGGCAGAACTATTAGTTAGAGAGGCTCGGATGAATTGTGGCTCGTATCTGTTTTCTTACACGCTTTGCATTGTAATCCCTAGCTAGAAAACTCCTTATTTTTTTGATTATTTGCTATTAATATAACTCCTTTTGATATAAGTCTTAAATATAGTATTGTTATTGAAAATGAAAATCGAAGGAATAAGCTATTTTAAGTCGAATATTTTTTATGAGAAGTGTCATAATTCATTATATCAGTTTTTTTAACAAGAAGGATTGCTAATTTAGCATCAATACCAGAAAAATGGGCTAAGTGTTATGTAGTGAGTTACCCGTTAGTAAAAGTTTATTGCCACAAAATTCTGTCGTGACAGGGCCCGGGATATCAGCTAGCCTTCGCCATATAGTTGGAAGTATTATTCGTGTTTCTACTTCCTTAGAGTCTACATAAAAATTTTGAGGCGACAAGGTGCGATGCATAAACAAAAACATTAATTTTTTGAAAATTTAATTATTATTAGTCGAACTGTTTATGTATTACATACAATGAAATTTTATAATCAAGAATAAGTTCGTTTTTATTCTCTCTAAGAAAGAATTAACTGACGATTGATAATTGAATACAAGTTTTCTCACCTAATTTGTAATTTGTAATTTAATTAATTCTTTCTTAGAGAGAATAAAAACGAACTTAAACTTGATTATAAAATTTCATTGTATGTAATACGTAAAACAGTTCGACTAATAATAATTAAATTTTCAAAAAATTAAAAATCGCAAAGCACCGCGCAATCTTGTTTACTCAACAAAGTTTGGTTTGATACTAGATTAATTTTTTTTTTGTTTTTTTATACCCTTCACCACAGGTGGAAAGGGTATATAAAAGTTTGTCATTCCGTGTGTAATTTCTACAATATTCATTTCCGACCCCATAAAGTATATATATTCTGGATCCTTATACATAGAGAAATTGATTAAGCGATGTCCGTCTGTCCGTCTGTCCGTCTATCCGTCTGTCCGTCTGTCCGTGTTAGTGTGGTAATGTCATTTGCCAAGGCACCAGAAGAGATACAAAAAATTTAAGCACACCAATCTGTCAGGCATAGTTTCGAAAATTTTGGTATTGCAATTCAACAACATCGGATCATTCCTTTGGAGGCTACGGGCCAAAAACCACGCCCACCTATATTTTTTTTCACGTTTTTTCAGGTTTTTTTTTAATTTTTTTCAGCGTTAATGATTCTGTTTTGCCTTTTTTTCTCAAATAAATATTAGACTGCGACAGGTAGATCGCAAAGAGTGCATACAGATCTCGGGGGATCAATAACCCCCTGCGAGGGGCGATTTTTGTTTGTTTTTAGATTGGTAGGGTTTTTCTGCTTTGATTTGTATTAGTGACCTTAATAGAAAGCAATACACATAGAGGTAGCCAATGGACCCACAGGGTACCCACTGATAAATAGGAGCAGTTAAAAGGACCCCCCATGTGTCAATATGAGGCAATTTTTTTTTGTAAGGATTTTTTTTGCTTTAGTCTGACCATGCTAACTCAGACTGCAGAAAGGTCCTAAATTTAACAAAAAAAATTTTTTTAAAACTTTCCAAACAAAAAATTTTACAAAAAAAATTACAAAACATTTTCAAAAATATATTTTACAGAAAAATATTAAAAAAAATTTTTTTAAAAATTTTCCAAAAAATTTTCGAACAAAATTTTACAAAAAATTTTTAAAAAATTATTTTTACAAAAAATTTTTACACACAATTTTAGAAATATTAAAACAAAAATTTCAATATTTCTTTGAAAATGAAAATCATGACTGTAACATAACATATAATTAATATTAAGATTATACATATGTATGTATGTGTGTATATAGAGTAACATATTTTTTTAAATGCGTTTGATTTTTATTTTAAATGCGTTTGATTTTTAAATAGATGATATCTCTGTTTTAAAACCTTGGTGCATTAAACACATAGACATCATCAGGATACCGACTACAAACTGTCAAAAATAAAATACACACGTTTATAGGTAAACGATTCTTTTGAAGCCAGCAAAGCTACATGGCTACACGACCACCGTTGTGGCTGTCGTCAACTTAGGCTAATTTGTATTTTATTCAACAAAAGAAAATGTCACAAAATTGTAAATTACAAATTCATATACAAACAAAAAGTATTGGAGGAAATATTTAAAAGTTTTTGAAAAAGTTTTTTAATTTTATAAAAGCAAAATAAGTATTTTTACAACAATGTCAGAGTTTACGATGTAGCTGTCGGCTTCAATATCATTAAGTAGCTGACAACACGGCGACAATTGTAGCAAACAGAATTTGTTTTCATTTGTTTTCTATTTCTTTACAATATGGATAATGCTGTACATGTCTGTATAAATAAAATCACCGTGGTGAAGGGTATAGAAGATTCGGCACGGCCATGTTTGATGCATAGCGTTGTATGTGGCGCCGAACAGTAGTTTCAAAACGATGTATTTTGGACATAATTAGGTATCTGATGACCCACTAAAGATATCGTAATGAAATTTTACAGAACCAAGGCATAGGTGTTTATGAGTAAAGCTGTGAACTATCGGCCCCTTGTAAAAAGGGGGGCTTTTGGATAAGCTGCCAAATTTGGGTACCACGGGTATATAATTTTTTGGATATACTATAAAAAGTTTATTTTTTATTTAAATGTTAAGATTTTTTAAATTTAAGTTGACCTTAAAAATTTCTATAAAAATGTACTTACATGGTTATCTCTTTTAGTTTGGGAGAAAATTGGTTTACATTTTTTTTTTTAATTTTGGCGTGGTGTACTTATTAGTCGGTTTATTATTTTAAGACATTGGCTATATTTTAGAAATTTAGAATAAATAATAATAAATTAGCAAAGAGATCATAGCAAATGCAAATAAAAGACAAATTCAAAAATCATAACGGTTCTCTCTCCAGCCCTATTCAAACATAGCCAATTTTAAAACAAATTTTAGAAATTATTATAAAATTCCTCCGAGTGCACCAATTAAAAAAAACGAAAGCGAATTTTTAAGGCCTCTATTGTTGGCTACAGACTTAAAAAATAATTTGACAGCCTCGTGATTAATAAAGGCAGGGTAGCCACTTTGGTAAAAAAAAAAAACAGTTTTAAAAATTAAAATTAAAATTGAAAATTAAAATTAAAATTAATCTATATAATTTTATCTAATAATAATTTAAAATTTTTGTAAGAATATCTAGATCCGTTTAGATTTTGTTGCAATTCAAATTCTATATTTTATTTCAGTTTTCGAGGTAAATATTATTTAAAATTGGAGCGCGAAAAAAATATATATAATATTGTTAATCTAGAAGTCAAATGCTTTCCTCTGATACCACCTAGATGTATATCGAGCATATATTTAAGCTATAGGGGCTTCCTAAACCTCGGCTTCCCATGTTTTTTTCTCATTTTTATATATAAATTAAAAATGTGTATATTTTTATAATAAAAAAAATCATTTTTATTATTTTTGCTTTCTTTTACTTCTTTAAAATATACCTCCACAGTTAATAAATCGAAAACTTCTGCTAGTTCTTCTTTTTTCATAAGGTATAAAATTGTTATTCCATTTTTTTTCTGAATAATATGGTTTTGAGCTAGCCTCGAACATGTTCTTGTTTTAAATAGTTGAACATGTCTTAGTTCCGAAAACCACTTCGTAATTTTAAATAGCGAAAGAAACGAACCCACAACGTTGCATAAGTCGTTCAAACCGCCTCCGATTTATTTAAGAGAAAAAACTCGAATGAGTTAATGCAGAAATTGATTTCATTGATTAGAGAAAACTCTTTTCATGTAATTCCCATCAAGCGTGGAAACATAGATGAGACGAAGATACAGTTAAAGATTTTGAAAGGTGCAAAAAAACTTTTATTTCTATCAGCTGAAGAGTAGCAAAAGTCTACAAGTAGTAATTAAAGGTTTAGACTCATATGTCGATCCAGAGGAAGTAAGAGCTGGCCTTTGTAAAACTGGATTCAAGGTCAAAAGTGTAGATTTTCTAAGATATCAGATTAAAAAAAAGAACTAAAAGCACCTCATATATAACCTGAACTATTTATTGCACCGCAAAATTACAGTAGAGGAACCACATAACGGACCAGGAACCGCCCAGTGTCTAAATTGCCAAGAATATGGTCATACTAGGGCTTACTGTAAGTTTGTCCCGGTTTGCGTTGTGTGTGGCGAGCTACATTGTTCTGCTTAATGCGACAAATCAAAGGATGATATTAATTTTAAAAAATGTGACAATTGGGGTGGAAATCACACTGCTAACTACAGAGGCTGTCCAGTGTATTCTATGGTAATGAATTCGACTTGAAAATTAAATACTCCTGCTAATCAGCAACAATATCGAGCAATTGATTATTATTCTTAGTTAGCCCAACCAACAACGCAACATGTTTCATAGGCGGTTATGTTAAAAACTAATCATATTTCAGTACCTAAAGCGACACCGACAACTAATTCTAACCGAAATCTGCACCCAGAACCTTAAGAACAAATACCATCTGTTAACTATATTCCTATTGGAGCAACTATTGAGACGTTAGAGCATTCAGTTAATAATTTTATGAGCTCTATGGGCAATATGATGCAAAAAATGCTAAAAATGCAATATATGATATTTCGGGCAGTACTTAAAAAACCATGAACTGTTTAAAAATATGTTTCTGGAACGCAAACCGCATACGTCAACACAAAAATAAACTCGAGAAGAACCAGCAAAACATTGCGTCACTAACAACTAACACAAGCATAAATTGATTGAAATATAGAAAATATCTCAGTACGCATTTTTCGGAAAACATCCCGCTAAGATCAGAGTCTAATTGATTTCGATTAAAACCCTAAATCAGCTACCCAACATTCAAGAGAAACCCAACAACTAGCTAGATACAATAAAATTTATTCTGTAGATATGGAGGGGCTCTTGGCCGTACGTAAGACTCCCTTGTGACCTTCTTGTGGAGACTGAGCCAGAAATTATACCGAAAAAGCAATTTATTTGTTGGACATTTAAAAAAGGTTTTCACTCCAAATATATACACGGATATATTAAATTGCCACCAGTAGAGACTAGTGCCGAAGTAACCCTTAGATTTGAATTTAACGATATTGGGCAAGAACTGATTTAAACACCAAGAAATTTCCTGGCGTTAATAAAACTGTTAACAAGATGTTATTTGAGTTGCCCCGTATAGCTCGCAAAATTATTCTTTTGTTTTTAATACCATCTTACGTCTTGAGTACTTTCCCACAGAGTGGAAGGTCTTTTTGATTACTATGATTCCTAAGCCAGAAAAATACTACACCAAGGTTGAATCATATAGACCTATAAGCCTTTTATCAAACGTATCAAAGCTGTTTGAAAGAATAATAATAATAATAAGTAAGTTGAATCCAATTTCCAAAGTATGTATTCTGAACTATCAATTTGGCTACAGAAAACGATATAGTACGATCCGAGAAACATAAAGATTAGTGCATGTAATTAAAATTACCTTTGAGGAAAGAAAATACTGTCCTGTGCTATTTATCGACGTCTCTCAAGTATCGATAAAGTTTGGCACGAAAACTTCTATAAGCTGAAAACTTCTATAAGCTCTTAACAAATTATTAAACGTATCGCAAGTTTTTACTCAAAAAGAAGGAGATCTTTTAAGCTCGCCTCAGGTCATTGAAGCCGGAGTTCTCCAAGATAGTATTTTGGGACCAGTTTTATACCTGCCGTACACATCAGATATGCTAATTAGCATCCGAGTCCACACATCAACATTTGCTGATGATACAGTTTTTTAAGTATTTATGAAAGCATAACATCCTCAATTTTCAATGTTTAGAAAAATGGAGAATAAAGGTGAATGAACTAAAATGTACTCATATAACTTTCACACTGCGAAGGGACTCTTGCTCTCCCATTCGCATAAATAACCAATTGATACCGCAGCTTTCAGAGGTTAAATACCTGGGTTTACATCTTGATCGGCGCCTTACTTGGAAAAGCCATATATATTTCAAGTTAACAAAAATGATGCAAATGATTGCCACTGCCGCGAAACAAATATCATTTTTGTCTAGCACTGGCAAGACTTCAAATGTATATTTTTATTTTACACTTAATATGAGAGTATTTATTGTTGGTTCAAATATATTGAGGATACAATAAATAACTAATGAATACAAAAAAAAATTTTGCATGAAACTTTGTTTTAAAACATTTAATAAACCTTTGCTTATTAATTTCATCTATATATATAAAAAGAAGTGTACACTTTGATGTCACCACTAACTGCGGAAATGGGTGGATCGATACAGGGTATCTTGGGGATGGTCTGTAGATGGTTTGTGTGAAGTTTGCACGAAATCGGCTTAGTGGCATTTACATTTTCCTATATATTCCCATACAAATATCAACAAAATGCCGTCAATTTTCCATATTATTATTTTTTGTTGTCACTTAAAAAGTTATCAAACCATGTATCGTAATGTCTTGTGTGTTTAATGACATTCGGTATTTCTAATGGGAATGTTGAGCTGAATCTTTGCAGTCGTTCGATCGTCTTCGATCGTCATTTTATTTGTGCTCTGACCATTCGATTTTTCACTTGCTATACACCTGCATTGTATCATAGGTATGTGTTACTTTTTTCTTTGCGTTTCCTTAATCACCTCCTCGATTGGTTGCAAATCCTTTGTCGCGAAACTATAAATGTTTTTACTCTGTGTGAGAGTGAACGTACAGGGTGGACAAAACCGAAAAAGGTTACTCATTTTGCAAGCACTTAGAAGGGCTCTAAGGGTGGACCCAGGCAACGGCGGGTAAAATACACTAGTTATTTTATAAAAATATAAAATAGTTTTTCAGTTTATAATTTTTATTTTTTAAAAACTGTTTATATCGTCATATGATTTCCCAAAAGTCCTAAAAAAAATTTAAATTTTTTATTTTGAAAATTCTTTATTAATTTTTATTTTTAGAGAGTTTTTTATTAAAAAAAATGATAATAAGATCAAGAAGAAACCCTTTTTGAAAAAACAAGAAGAATACCTAATAAAACCCGATGTTTCCTTCTTGATTTTTCATAAAAGGTTTCCTTATTAAAATAATAAGTTTCCTTCTTGATTTTTCATAAAAGGTTTTCCTTATTAAAATAATAAGACTTTCATCTTAACCCTCTGCAACTGATGTGCATTAATTTTAACAATATAACTGATGTGGAGTCTAGCGGACCTCACTTTTAAATTCACATCAAATGTTTTATTTTTAAAATTTTTTAAATCTATAAAAGTAAATAGTTTTCAAGCTAATATAAAATTAAAATTTGAATTGAACAACGTTTTTTGTAAGGAATGGTTTAATTTTATTAAGTATCATTAACACAACAAAAACAGTACTCTTCTCTTGAAAACAAGACAAAAAATACTTATTCTAACAAATTTGAAGGAACTTCTTTCTTTATCTTTGAAAACACATATCAAATATATTACGTTTTGATTTCTAGCCTTATCGTACGGTTGGATCATTTTTTACGCAGTCTCAAAAACTTATATTTTTTCTTTGCAGTTTTCACACAGAGGGCTGGAACACTGCAAGTAAAAAGGCTTTAAGCAAGAATGCTTTACGCATTCATATTAAAATAATAAGACTTTCTTCTTAAAAAAAGCTGTGGATATACATAGATATAGATATCTTATAAATTTTGTTCTAATTTATTAGGTATTTATTAGACACCATTTCTGCTGTGTCTATATTCATATGTAAAATAATAAAATATTTAACATATAATGTGAACTACTTCGCATTAATGTCTCAACTCAGAAAACTGACCTTAAAACAATTTATAATAACGATGTTAAATAGAATTGCGGGAGCAATTTTTAATGAGCTTGCGGTAATTATGCATGTAGAATCTACACTGTAGATGCTGTAAGTTAAAACTGATAGTCACCTACAACAACTCGGAAAATGGATATAGAATTGTTGATTTTTTTCAAATTAATTAAATATTAAAATTTTGTCCTACTGATGGTAAGAATCTAAACAAATTAAGTTCAAATAGTATTAAATATTCTTGAGAGTAAATAAAAACCTAAACAAATAAACTTATATTATCAATTAATTAGAGTTAAAATTCAGTATAAAGA
>OX451219.1:72376292-72456338 GCA_949628195.1 Phasia obesa
TTTGATTTAGACATCTAGAAGGGTCAGATACTGTATTATCTTCAAACTGGCCTGGATTTGACCTGATCGTACCAGTAATTGGGGAGACTCGCTAACCCTTGGACCTTATCTAGAAGAGAGTGGTGTATTTTATTGTCTTCTTCGCTCCACCAGGCAAGTGCCTCATACGTGAAGATATGCCTCATCACTGCCGTGTACATCCAATGTACTATGTACTCAGGCACCATCTTTTTCATCCTGCTCTCAGCATTACGTTTTCACGAGAGTTTTGAGTCCACACCGAGATATTTGGCTGCCCTCGACAATTCCATTTTTGGCAGCCTAAATTCCGGAATTTTATATCTTCTGCTGAAAAGAGCAAGTTTGTTTTTTTGAGGGTTTAGGGCAAGACCGATCTCTTTCGGCCAAGTGACAAAATGTCGACTCCATGAAGTAACATATCGGGGATGGAAATTTTCCTCTGATAAGAATTACAAAGTTATCTGCATACACAACAAGGTTCCCCCCGCGGTGTGCCCCTTGTCGCAACTTTCCTCATGGTACTAAGTCCAAAACTGCTACCTCGAAGTATAATAAATGTTTTTTTTTCATAAGGGCAATTCATCCCACATGTTAATGTCTAATGGAGACGGAGGGTAAAGATGTTTAATTTTAGCTCTGTGTAATTCTTATGGAAATTTAACAACATCTTCGCAAATTGGTGAATAATGTTTGATGTTGATCAGTGTAAAAAGGCTATAACCTTACCTCTTTAAAATTGTACCATTTTTAATTCGATTCAGCTGAATTATTTAATTGCTTTTTTTTTATAATTTTAGTAAACTTAATTGTTTGATTAATGATTTTATTTTAAATTATTTTTTAACTAATAGCGTGCTATTAACCCAAAACAAAAATAACTTAAATTGACTACTACGAGGCAAGCTATTTTCTGTGGCCATTTCGCTAAGTGCTTATTTAGCTCATCAGGAAACCTTAACACAATTTTTAAATAAGCTAAAGATACTTTTAAGTTGAAAAATTATTTTGACCTGATAAGAATTATCTCAAATCAATTCAAATTACTTATTTTTAAATTTACCATTCCAGATCCAAATATAATTAGAAAAAAATCTATTTCTTACATTTGTTATCTAAATAGATAAACAGTTATCATAATTCTTGCAAAAAAAAAACCGACTACAAAACAAATATATGTGCATCAATTCTAAACTAAAAATTTAAAAGGAAGTAATCTGTAAGAAATAGTACTCAATTCAAATACTTCTATACTTGTTGCTCTAACTGACAAGTAATATACGTTCTGTACATTCAAATGTCTATCCATAACGGTTCAGCTGATAAAGCCATATACGATAAATTACGTCAGATATGAGGACACCCTTTATTTTTTTACACTTATTATTACTGACACAGCAATAAAAAGTAACGGTTCCAAATATATGGCAATATAGGTTAAACAATATCACCTAGGGAACACCCTTTAATGTACAATTTTAAATTAAACACTTATTTTAAAGGACAGATTCTTTGTTAATTTCAAATGTCTGTCTAAAACGGTTCAAAAGTTTGGCCATATGCAATTTACATCAACTATTGAGACACCCTTTAAATTTTTAAATATTTATAAATGTTATTATACGGGACATAGAAGTGGAGATTGCGTCTAATTTTCAAGAGTTTGTCTTTAACGGTTCAAAAGATACGGCTAGATAGGTTAAATTATATCAATTATGGGGACACCCTTTAGTTTCCAAATTTAAATTATATACTTGATGTTATAAAGGACTTAGATATACAGGTTCTTTGTAAATTTCAACCGTCTCTCTGTTACGGTTCAAAAGTTTGGCAATATACATCAAATTACATCAACTATTGGTACACCCTTTAACTTGTAATTATAAATATTTAATTTCTGATTATAAATATTGGACATTCTGTCCAATTTTCAAGTGATTGTCTACAATGGTTCAAATGGTTCATATATTTAAATTGACGTCACATATGGGGACACCCTTTAATTTTTAAGTTTATTTTTTTATTAATTTCTGTTATTGGCACCTATAGTGATATGCAGTTTTTTTAAATTTTAAATGCGTGCCCTTTACGGTTCATAATACACGTAAAAAACACGTATGTTGTATGGGGACATCCTTTAATTTTCAATTCTGAACTTCTTTTAAAATGGGACCAATCTGTAAGCATTTCCTTTTGAATAAAGAAAAAAATTTTAAAATCGGTTAAGAAATGACTGAGTTCTGCGGGCACAAACATAAAAAAGCAACATTCAGACGAATTGATAACCTCCTTCTTTTTTTGAAGTCGGTTAAAAATAGATAAATATCACTTTTTGCATGTGCGCTCGAGGATGAAATATATTCTAATTGCAGTCATCTAAGCTCATTAAAAGGGGATTTCATAGGCTTTAATTTAATATCAATCTTAAAAATAAATTTTTTAAACAAATTTTTTTCTTAAATTGAAAAAAAAATTTATTTTGTTTTTAATATGGCTTAGTGAGTACACGGAATAACCTATTAATATTTTTTTTACCAAATATCATAATTATTATGTTAAAGAAATCGTGATTTTTTATATAAACTAATTTCAAAATCAGTTGTTTACTCATATATTTACAGATTTGTTTATAGGACCGTTTTTAAACAAAAATGTTTTGTGCAAACTAATTGTTTGAATCGAAAAAATATTTTTTTCTGTGTTATAAAAGTTTTATAACAAACTAACAATTATACATAATACTTTGAAAAATATGGTTTAGTTTTATAAACAATTGTACGTACTGTGTATGGCAAAAGACTGTAATTGTATGATATTAAGCAAACGAAAGATTAAGAAAAAAACAATAAATTTACAAAACAAAAACTAAGTACACACAACTCCGTTTCTAAGAGTACTTAAAATACACAGACTTAGATCTCACACATCTGCCATAATAAAAGCTAATGATGAACTTGCATGTACCATGGAAAATAATAATCAACCTTGAAGAAAAAGTGGTTTCTAAAAAGGATACAGAAAACTGTGTTAGTATGCTTTACTTACGTATATACTTATACATATGTATGTATATATACATATATATGTATTTTTATTTTCCTTAAAATGTTCTTTATTCTATTGTAAAGCAATGTTTTTATTTTAACACTTTTCACACAAAATTAGTGTGCTGTCAAATGTAGTTTATTTTATCTTTGTACATTATTGCCACCACTGCCATTCCGAACATTAACAACAACCGATAAAACATTAAAAGCATGTCGTCGCTCATCATGTCCTTTGTCAATGTGCCATTTATTTCTTTTAATGTTTTCTTTATTTATTCTTTTTAACATATAAAATGTTTGTAAAGTTTTATTTTTTCTAAACAAAAATAAAATCTAAGTTTGTATATTGAAGTATATTGAACTTGAATATAATTTTGCACTAAATTTAAGTTTTAGCTAAAGATCTTTTGTTTAAAAAAATATTTTTAATAAACTAATTATTATCTATAAATAAAGTAATATATTTTTGTTTACTTTAGATCATATTTGTTTCGGTTTAGTGTAATAAAAAAATTTTTTTCAAATAAATATTTATGAAATATTTCACAAAAAATCAGATTAAATTTTTCACTGAAGCAAATGACACTTAAAACAGAAATTTTAGATATTCGAATCAACTAAAACATTTAAATGAATTTTTAAATTGTTTATTTCTTTTTTCAAACAAATGTATATCTTGTCGACTTGTTAAATGCGATGTTCGATGGACTAAACACAATTTTCAATTCTCAAAGAAGCTTTCAAATGCCTCGGTTTTTCAAAACGGTTTTAAAGATATTTCACCCCATCTGATCTCCTTACGAATTATACCACATACATCCGGCCAAAAATGGAATGCAACATCCATGTATGGGCTTGTGCTCCAAAGTCTGATTTGGAGCTAATCGACCGCGTGCAGCATAGGGCGAAGAAACTCATAGGTGACAGTAGAATATCCAACTCAACACAATGTGGTTTATGTTTCGGTGTTTTATTATTACTACAATGGAATGTGCTCTAATGAGATAAGGGAACATGTTCCCGATATCCGCATATCCATAAACTAACTTCCTAGTTCTGGCACAATGCATTGAGTGCATAAAAAATTACTGTTATAAATAAAGAGTTTTTTTTCAAACAACGTGTTTCTTTAAAACATGTAGTTTGAAATATATTTAATAAAGATTAACATTTCAAACTGAAGAAGCCTATTTTCTTATAACTTAATGTCTAAAAAGCTTTGGTATTTAAATTTATTACATATTTGTAAATATTTTGCAATATACATACATACATTTAATTGTTATACGGTTGATTGCAAACAAGTTAAATAAGTGCTGAATCGATAAATCTTGTGCGATTGTACTAAAACAATTGAACACGATGCGCATAAAAGCATCAAAGAGATACAAACGAATTTACTAATGTAATTGCAAATGCAATTGAACTGAAAATTAAAATCACTGTCAGTGATTGATGGCTTTTGTTCAATGATTTACACGAATATTAGAATAAAAAAATATTTCAAAATGTTTTTCAATCAGTCTAAAAGAATTGAATTAATCCTTTACACTAAGAACACTTGGGCTGAAACTTTCACAAATAGAGAGCAATAAAGTGTTGCAAATAACTGGGTATTGGGAATTTTTTTATCCCTTGTGATTTATTGAGAGGAAAATGTTAGAGAGCCTGTTAAGTTTTCTGTTATCTACGGTTGGAATATAACAGTTCATTTGGCAATGATATTGAGGTCAATAAAGCATCGTTTATAAGATTATTTTGTACCTCTACAATTAATCATGAAAATGGAACAGGGAACTAATCGCAGGTACATAATCCACTTTGAGGAAGAATTCCTTGATCTAAGATAGTAAACAAGAAAATAAATAGTGTAAGAAATAGGCGAGCAGCTTTATAAGTATGTATGTATATATGTTCTTAGGATTATTTATTATATGTATCTACCATAATATAGCTTATTTTTCTTCTATTTTAAAGAAATGTGTACTAGCTTTTTTACCCAGTGATACCTGGGTCCGCTTCTAAGATCATTCCAAGTATCGGTAAAATAGTTAACCATTTAAAAGCTTATCCACTTAACATAGAAGAAAATGTTTTTGAAATCAAACATTTAAAATGGCCATAGACATACAACGCCAATAACAAAACATCGAATATATGTACATATGTATGTATGCCTTAAAAACACACATATTCTACTGCAGCTAATAGATATCTGTATTTCAAAATTCCCTTTTTTCATCCTTTTCTCCCCTCTAGGACCTTCTAGACAAGGGTTTATTAGGATTTCTGTTTCAAATTTTATTAAAATCAGCTCACCCATAAGGATCTATCTATTTTATTCGGTGCATCCTTAAAAATGCCGCTTTCTAAGTGCACACTTCTTGCTAAAGATGCTACATTTTTGCTTTCAGAAGAAAACAAAAAAAAAAAATCTGCATAGTTGCCACAGTTTATTTTGCAAATTAATTTGCGAACTAAACTAATATTAAATTTGTTTGACTTAATTCTCATTTAGTAAAAAAAATTTGCAACTTTAAGAAATCTTAAGCTTATCTAAAATTTAGGTAAAGCTGAATCCAATACAATCAATTTGTTATTTTATAATAATTAGGGTTTAATAGCACGCTATTATATTAAATTAAAATTACAAAAACATTTTACTTAATATTAAATGATTATTAATTTTTCTCGACTTCATGAATTTAATTATAATAAAAGAAAACAGGGTTGAGTTTAATATAATCTAAGTGCAACATAATATGGTTATTATAGGTTCCAGTCAAACAATATTATTGTTGAACATAACAATATTGGTATTTAAGAACCATGTTATTGTCGAACCGGATAAATTTAGCCTTTTCGTGCATTCTTTTAGTCTGTTTTTGCGCTGAGAAGATCTATGTATGTATGGCTACTCTCTTCGAATTCTTCTTTTTTCAGTCAAGAGCCGACATTCGCAGAATTAATTTGGTCGTACCTAGTTTGTTGTCGGATTCTGGTTGCATGTTGCGCAGCTAGCTTGAGATTTTTCTCTTCTGGTCTTCTTAGCAGTACATTCTCCAAACAACAAGAAATATTATATTTCCTATCGTTTAACCAATTTATACGAGTGCCTTTTCATAACCAATAATATCAGGAATTTTTTATCGATCAGTAGGCCAATAAGTTGGTTGTCCACTCGATACCACATTCATTTCAATGTTTGAAATTACGTCAAACCAAACACGAACTTTTGTAGCAATTAGTCGTGATTCCCAAAACGAGAGTGAAACAAGGTCCTAGTGACTTTCAAAAATCGCTGTACTGGCACGCTGATATAGTAAATCTAGGAGGTGAATCTATGAAATTCTTCAAGACAGATATTTGTTTGTTGAAGGAAAATCGCACAGTAAATATTGTATTGTGTAATTCGGGCAGATCCACCACACGCTTTACCACGGGGGTCCTTAGTATCATTATATATTACCATATATATAATATAATAAATAATCACTGATTTTAAAAAGGGTATTTGTCGTTTAATGAGTCTCTGAAATCTGCAAGACATCAATTTGTTGATTCTTAAGGAAGTACTCGAATTCATATTTTTAAGCAGTTGATGGTGTATTAAGTGCTGACTGCAATATCATGGATTGCATTTTTAAAATTTTGTGCATTATATTTCCCATAGAGTTAAAAATTTAAAACTACAATGTATCAATTGAAGCCTCAAGGCGACTAAAGTTAGTGGATGGAGTTTGTTCTTTATATTACGGGTATAAATTAGTGTTTCAATTTGATGTTGGTGGCGCGTTACGAACTGGTAGTATACACTAAATAACCTCTATAGTTTGCGATTTCTAACACAATTACTGCATATTTGTGCATTTATGTCGTCTTTAGTTTTATTTCACTGGGCTGCAACAAGAAGCTCGCCACAGACAACTCAAATTGGGGGCAACTTTTAATAAGCCCTAGTATGACCAATTTCTTAGCAATTTAACAACTGTACGAGTCCTGATCGCTTATGCGGTTCCTCTACGCTAATTTTGCTGTGTAACAGATATTTCAGATTGTATATAAGATGTGTCTCATTTTTTAATTTTTTATCTGATATCAGCAAGATCCAATTCAATCCGAAATAGTGGTTGAGAAATACTTTCTCGTTTTTGAGATTTTTTTCCTTAAATCCATTTTTTGCGGCCAAATCTTATTTCTTTGGGATCGATGCATGAGTCTAAACGTTTAATAACTACCTGGAGTCCATTGCTACTCTTCAGTTGGCTCTTTTTTCTAATTCGTGAACTTTTACGGAAACATTACAGAAATTAGTTCATTACATTCTATATCTTTAGGTACTTTTGACTTGCGAAGATTTAGGGCTTCCTCCTCATTTTAATAAGGAAAAATCTATCAATAATTTAAAATCTATCGATTTCCACTTGCGTCTAAATTAGTTATTTTCATAATGAATTCAAAACCCATACATACATGTCTACGCATGTACATACATTTAATAATTTCAGGTATTTGCTTATAATTTAGATTTTTTGAATGCGAAAAGAAAACACTTAACTTTAGAAGAAATGTTTATTTATTTCAACAAATATGTCTTAAGATAAACGACTTAAACGACTTAAGAAATATTTATCTTTCTTTTCCTGATTTTAGATAAAACTGGACTTTTATGAAAGACACATTTATTTTAAGGATTGGACAAACAAAAAACTATAGTGGTTTGAAATTATTATTGCTTGTTTTTATTATACAATAGGGTGGAACGAAACAATATTTTTTTCAATTTCAATATGTAATACTGATAGAACGTTGTCATTTACTATTCTTAAGTCAATTGTAAAGTTTTAACACGATTGGAGTAGGATAAGACGTGCCGTTAATCCAAATGCAAAAACTGTATTATAGAAATAAAAGGACCATTCTAAGTACATTAAAAAAGTTTTAGTCAAAGAAAAATCATTACAATATCATACTACAACAAAGAAAAAATGTAAATAAAAAATAAAGGTCATAAAATGACGATGGACAACAAATTTTTGTGTTCTGTAAACATAAACAACCATCAATAAAATAAAAGATCAACGATAGAAAAAATTTTAGAAGGAAAGGTAATTCAATGTTAATTTTTCTAGGAACGGTACAAATTGTTTTTAATGAAAAGAATCTGCTGCATATTACTCTTTGAGATTTGTTTTTTCCTTACAATAAAACAAATTCTGTATAAAAATAAAATAATTTTATTTATTTTTGAGTAAATATTAATTACTAAGCAGAGCCCAATTTTTAGTGAAAACGGATGGATGTATTACGAACCATCTATAGAAGAAGCACTATAGAAAAAGCGCACAAATTAGTAATTGTTTTAAAAAGTGCATTCGAAGAAAGAATAGTTCTGCACTTTTCATAGACGTTTCTCAAGCGCTGGACAAATTATGGCATCAAGGCCTAGATTACAAGTTAAAGCAAAACTTGCCCACTAGTTTTTATAAACTGATTGTTTAACACTTAACTATTCGAAAGATTATACTAAAAGAAGAAGATTTTTGAAGCTCGCCTCAGCTCACTGAAGCCGGAATTCCCTACGGTATTGTTTTTGGGATCCATTTTATACATGCTGTACATATCAGATATGCCAACAATAAAACAAAACTTGCTATTGTGAAGACACAATAAATAATATAACAAAAAAATTCTATAATCTTTTTTAATACTGGAGTTATTATCTTAAAAACTAACTGCAAAGATAATAATGATGTCACATTTTCTGAGACATATTTTTGATATATTTTTACTTAATTATAGCGGGTGTTTTTTTAACTGCATGAGAATTTAAAATGACAACACAAGACAGAAATATTTTTGGAATGAAATTGTATTTATTATAATTTTATTTATTATAATTCCATGACACTTTTTTTTTAATATTATTTGCGGAATATGGTTGCATAGTCAATTAATGATGCGGCCAACGCACATAGGCATATTTTGACAATCTAGCCAGACGTTCTTTTTCTTTTAGATTATATTGGCTCTGAAAAGTTATTGAGTCCCCAATCAATAAAACTTTTAAGAAATATGTTTTACGATCATAGGCTGTTAAAGTTTGAAAAAAGAAAAAATCAGACCAATGAGAAAAAAGTTCACCTTAGAAGAACCAATCCTACTTCTGACAAATGCAAGTTTTGCTATACTTTTGTTTAGGAAATGAATTTTAAAGGTTAGCGAAAGTTCAGAAACCTAAACTTGGACCCAGGAGATTCTAAAATGTCATTTTTCATACCCGCCCTCTGTTGTGGGCGGTGACATAATAATATCTTCAAAAATAATGTTATTAGTAAACGGAATGCATACGCCTTAATTCTATGAAATTATTTTTTTAGTTTTTATGGGCCAACAACTTCCCTTTGAATATTTATTTTTATCTAAATTTCAAAAGAACATTCTCACTCATACTCATTCATATGTTATTAAAATTGTATGCATTGTAGGTATCATAGGGCGCCACTTATGTAGAGTAACGTAAAGTTTTGCAGTGTCTAAGCAATAATCGGCAATCTCGTGAAAATTGATATTGTGACCACTTAGGTCACAGGTTTTAAAATCGATTTATAAAGTTTTAACTTACTTTCAATACTAAGTTGAGATTTTGGACCTGGTTAATTGGTTTTATAAGCAGGTTTTCTATTCGTTAAATTCAGATGATTGCGTTTAGTTTTTTTATAAAAGCATTAAGCAAAATTAAAAAAAAAATACGTTTCTTTTTTTTTATAAATATTAGCTTCGTTTTGTTCGAAAATGGGTTAAAATGCGCCATAAAGTTTTGTAATATGATGCGATATAAACGGAAGTAAAATGAATAACAAAGTGTTTTACAAAAACCAAAATTTATTCTTGAAAGTTTCTCTTTAGAGCGTTTTTATGTTGGCGTGTAAGAGTTGTGGTTGATTTTAGTAAAGCGGAAGCGTGTAAAATTATCGCTGATATAATCCCATACTTACAAGGTTAACATATTCGGATAAGAATTCATGAGCTATTGCATATCCAAGCATTACAAATCTTTTTGTTATTTAGTAGGTTAGGTTAGGCAGCTCCAATACAGCTATAGCATATCCAAGCAATACAAATCTTTTTGTTACTCAGTAGGTTAGGTTAGGTTAGGTTAGATCCAAGCATTGGTCCTTTGTGTTACCTGCAAAAGAGGAGAGGAAAAAGGGAGGGATAGAAAAGAGAAAAAGCTTTGAGAGAAGACATAGGATAAAATCACAGACAGACAGACAGTTTCAAGGTAGAAAGAGAAGAATCAGAAATGTGGGGAGGTAGCCACGGAGGGAAGGTTGGTCGAGCCAGGTTGTTGACGAGATTGTCTATACCTCGCCAAGTGAAATTGGGTTAGAAAACCATCCGCTGCTCCTCAGAAAGGAGTTAATCCTGCTCGGTTCCAATATACAGACACAGGAGAGGCTTGCAAAGCACCTTTGTCCAAGGTACTGGAAGCGTTGGTATTCTAACACAGGGCAATGGAAAAGGAGGTGTTCGACAGTTTCCTCCTCTTCCTCATCCTGACAACTTCTGCAGAAATCGTTGTAGTGGAGACCCATTCTTCTTGCATGAGTTCTGAATAGGCAATGCCAAGTGATCGTTGATATTAAATCACGTAGCTGCATTTTTGGCAGCCGAAATAGCAAAGCCGTTTTTTTCAGATCCAGTATAGGCCAGATCTTCCTCGCCGTTTTACAAGTCGACTCATCTTACCTGGGCCAGATCGTATAAGGCTCGAGTTATTCGATGCCCGCAAGCAGAGAGGGGAATGCCACAATAGACGTCAATGGCGCTATCGTTGAGCAAAGTTCCCTTCTTTGCCAGTTCATCAGGAACACAGTTGCCTACAGTGGTCCCATGTCCCCGCACCCATTTAAGGGTGACTGTTGAATTTTCCGCCATCACATTTAAGGATGTCCGGCATTCCAGGACTAAGTTGGATGTGGTAAACACACCTGCTAAGGACAGAATTGCAGCTTTACTGTCGGTACAAAACCAGATATCCCTGTTGAATATTCTATGGTACCTTAACCAGTTTGCCGCTCTTTTGGTAGCAGATATTTCTGCTTGTAAGACGTTACTGTCAATTGGAAGTCTGAAACACATTTTGATTCCAAACTCTTCCATATAAACTCCACCCCCAACCCTATTACCCTTTTTAGAGCTATCCGTGTACACACAGACGCTCCAGGTGGAGATGCAGGACCCTCCGTCAAGTCAAAGACAAAGCTTCTTGTGCAGAAGGGTATTGGGGTACAGTAGTCAATAAGACCGGGAATGACGTTTATGATCCCCAGGATACTGGCATGACCCCATGGCCTATGGTTCCATGCATTTGTGACATTCAGTCTAACATCTGCTTTCAAAGCAAGCCCCCTGACCAGTTGGTCTACTGGTAACCAATTGAGTATGGCAAAGAGTGCCTTTGTCGGTGTTGACCTAATTGCTCCTGTAATGAGGATAGCCATATTTCGTAACACACCTTCTATGATAGGTATGTTAGTTCTAATGTCTAGTGCTTTCCAGCAGACAATAACTCCGTAGAGTAATATCGGTTTGATAACCGCTTCAAGTAGCCATTTTAAATCCTTGGATTTATTCCCCAAGTTTTGCCAATGGCTTTCCTACATACGTATATTGCCGTAATGGCCTTAGAGGCTCTCGCCTGGATGTTCATTTTCCAGGATAATTTACTATCTAAGATTATGCCTATATATTTCGGCCCCTCAGATAGAGTATAAGGTATTCCGTTTAAAGTCGGTAACCTGAAAGATGGAATCTTGTATTTCCTAGAGAATAATACAAGTTCGGCTTTGGTTGGATTAACACTCAGCCCGCTCTGTACTCCCCAAGAGGAGATCATTCTAAGTGCCGTCTCCAATCTTTGTGTGATAATGTCTAAATGGATACCAGACACTGCCACCGCCACATCGTCTGCGTAGGCGACAGTCTTGAAGTGAAGGAGTCTAGATCTCTGAGTAGCCTATTTATTGCTACATTCCATAGCAGAGGGAACAATACACCACCTTGTGGTATGCCCCTAACCACACTTTTGAAAATACTCGCCGCGCCAAAAGTAGATGTTATTGTTCTGACGCTCAGCAAGTTTCTTACAAATCTAATGATGAATCCCCAATTCTCTAAGCGATTGAGTTATTGCCATCGAATCAATATTATTAAAGGCACCTTCAATATCCGTGAAAGCCACCAAAGTATAGTTTTTATGCTCTAGTGACTTCTTTATATGTCCCACAAGCGAATGAAGCGCAGTTTCAACAGATTTGCCTTTTGTGTATGCATATTGAGATGGCGAAATGAGATTCTTTTCAATAGTCATCCTAATGTGAATGTCAATAAGTCTCTCTAGCGTTTTGAGCAAGAAAGATGTCAGACTGATGGTTGTTAAGTCTTTTGCTTTCGCATGAGATAATTTCCCTCCTTTGGGGATAAGTATCACATTGCACTTGGTCCATTGATATGGAATATATGACCATGCGAGGAAGGCTTGATATATATCTAGTAGCCAGGGAGTTACCAGATCTAGATTGTTTTGTAGATCGGCGGGAATGATACCATGCGGTCCTGGAGATTTATAAGGACGGAAGCTTTTGATCGCCCAGTGTAGCTTATCCACATCGATGTTTGCGGAGGTCGTTATACTGCACATCTGAGTAGGATTCTGTTGCGAACCCATAGGTGATCGACACCCTGGAAAATGAGTGTCCAACAGGCCTTCCTTTTACTCATGTGCACTAGTTGTCCAAGTTCCGTCTAATTTCTGAATATACCCAGGAATTGGCGGTTGTTTGGCAAGTACTTTACGCAGTCTGCTAGTCTCGGAAAAACTCTCAATGCTGCCGCAGAAGTCTTTCCAAGATTTGCGTTTTGCTTTCCTAACCTGATTCTTAAATTTGTTAACAGATGATTTGTAGAGTGACCAGTTACCTGTCCTCTTTGCTTCATTGAATAATTGCCGAAAAGACTTGCGATATTCGGCTATTTCAGAGGACCACCATGGTGGTCTACGAGTTGAACGATGAATCGACGGTTTACAGGACCTCCCCGTTGCCTATTTAAAAGCATTAGTGAGTCTGTTCACCACATCGATGTCTGTATTGTCCCTAATATTCATGGGATGAGCAAGTGCGACTGTGAGGAGCATTTTCTGCTTTTCCCAATTCGTATGTCGCCTATTTATATATATTGTAGTATTATCTTTCTTTTTAGCAATTGAAAAGATAAGATAACGATGGTCGGAGAAGGAGCAGTCATTGGAGACTCTCCAGTTCTCTATCAGAAAAGCATATTGCGCACTAAAAAGCGTAATATCTAACACCGTTTGGCTATTTCATACAACAGAGCCCCTATTTGCAACTACTAGATTATTGTTTAAAATGAAATATAAGCAGGATTTAACGTTGGATTGACGCTTCTGCGCCAACTCCGTTGCTTTGCTGAGAAATGTAATATTAACCAGTGTTGCCAAATCGTATATAATTTCATAAAAATCAATTCATCTAAAAATCTAGCCTAACATGGAACAAACATATTTTTGTCACAGGTATGTATATTAATAAAATAACATTTTAAAGATATAGAGCGCTATAAAAAAAATTACGTAATAGAGCAAACATATGCTCTTTTTGGGAATAAAGCCCAAACCATATCTGTTAAGTAATGATTACTAATAGTAATAATTAGTAATTTGATTACTTTTTTTTTAAGTTGAAGTAATGATTATATTACGATTATATTAAGTTTCGCACGATTACTAATTGATTACGATTACTCATAATGGAAAAGTACTTTGAATTACTTGTAATCAAAAATATAATCCGACTACTTTTAAAGATTACTTTTTATAATTAAAAGTAGTCGGATTATTTTTGATTATTTTGTTATAATTTAAAGTAAACCATATTACTTTTCGATTATTAGTAATGCTAATCAATTAGTTATCAGAAATGGTTTAAACGTCAATTATATAAAGAACAATTGTTTTTAAAATGTAATGTAATAGATTCCTAAACGTAATCAAAATTTAACAGTTCTGCCACAAACATATCAAAATCACTGTAGACCTGTTATTAAATAGTTATGTATAAAAGTGACAACTTTTCAGATACTTTCAAAGTGCTACTTATAAAATAAAAGTAACTTGCTACCTTAGGTTAAAGTATGTTTCTTTTATGAAAACGATACCTTTTTTTTGATTATTCATACAATTGTAGGAAACATTCTTAAAATTAGTAAGGGACAACAATTTTTACTTTTTAGTTGTTTTTTATAAGAAGTTTTCATAATATATATTTCAAACTACGGTTTTGCTGGATGATAAGTATTTACTATTATTACAAGACCAAGTAATTATGTATTTTCTTTGGAATTGTGGTTGAAAAAATACGTTTTTTCAAATTTTTCACATTGAAGCAAAACTGATCAGTGTTGCGATTTGCGGTACAATTGTACCAAATTTGGTACAATAGACACATCAGTATAAAATGTATTCAATAAATATTCAATAATTTTTTTTTTTTTAATCAAAAAAATTTTTGTTTTGTATTTTTAACTTCATAGTTCTCCAACCCTGTCTAAATTGCAACATTCTTGATTTATGTTTAGGATTTACGCTGCTATACCTATTATGTATAAGTGATAGGTAATTAAGTTATGTTTTTGCATCGCTTTAATCAGTTTCCGGCATTATTTGGTTGATTTTTTTTTTTCATTCTTTCTGGTGAGAAATCGTAAGGTCTTTTTGTTTTTCCAAATAGCTCCAGGCATACTTAATCGGATGAAGATCTGGTAACTTCAGTGAAGTTTCAAGCAATTGTATATTGTAATTGATTGCAATTGTAGTGTAGCCAGGTCCTAACATTGCACAGTGTAAAGGGCCATCTCTAAAGGGCTAGTTCGATTGATCCAAAATTTCACATGGATGTAGCAGAGGAGTGTCTAAGCTTAAGTTTTAAAGCTAAGGATCATTCACTTATTAGTGGTGGCGTTATATAGCCTTATTTTTTTTTAGAGCTTGGCATTTTTTTAATTTTTGTTCGATTTTTTTAAATTTTACATCGTCTTAGATAATAGATAAATAGATCTTTAATTAGTATTAGCACATTTTTTTCAGTGTTTTTCGTTAACAACTAGATGATTTTCAACTTAAAAACTTCAAAATTATTGCATTTTGTGTATTTTAGCATAAAAAGGGGCCATTAATCTTTTTTTAATAAAATAAATTCTTAAGGAATATATAAAAATTGTTTATACATATATACAAATTTTATATTCTAAACCAAATTTCGTGTATAAGTGATGATTCTAGTAGAATACGTAGGTCCTTCAATTTAATCTATTTTCAATCGAAATTTTGACATTAGCCTATACATATGTTCTAAAATACCAAAGGGATCGGAAAAATAAGACTGCTGTAAAAAAGCACATATTCCCAATTATTGCTTAAAGTATTTCATTATTGATGTGGACTTTATGGGCCAAAGCCTACAAATAATTTTGGGATTTTTGGTATTTATTTTAGGAATTTCGGGATTTCCTTTACCTTAATGTTAAAAAATTGTATACGATTTGATTTTCGATGACCAGGTCAATTATTAACACTTCAAAATACCCTAGTATTAAAATTTTAATTATCATCTTTTAATGTCAAGCTACTGTATGTATGTTTTGCTTTTTTTCCTTAATGTCAAATGTTGGTACAATTGATGCTGATTTGGTACAATTTCATCACTGGGACGGTACAAATTAAACATTGTCAGGTCCCAACACTGAAACTGATCCATATAAATTTGAAAACGGTGAAAATAATTGTCTTATTGACAGTAACTCAACACTAAGCTTAGACTGCAAGCACTTTAGAATTTATTCCTTAAACCAATATGGTGCATGGGCTTCACTTCTGTTTACTGTCTCAGCTTTAAACTTAGAAAAAATGCATCTCTACATTGAAAGCCTCATAAATAATGTTCTTGATTGTCCAAATTTTTTGCCTATTACGGTAGAGACATGTGGCAGACGGACAAGCATCAGAGCGATATTAATAGGGTAAAATTTTTGCACTTTGTATTCAACACCCAAAAAAAAAAAACGTATGGTGTACATTACAAATATAAAAACAAAAGTTAAAAACCTATTTTAATTTTATTGTTCAATTACTGAAAAAATATAATAAACAAAAAACTGAAACACATTAAACTTCCCGAACTTCCGCCATTGTTTTGGTCATAAAGTCGAACATTGCGTTTTAGTCCATGTTGTTGTTGTTGCACGGGGTACATACCTAAATCTTCTCTTCTTACCTGCGGTTGGCAAATCCATCGTTTTCTAGCTGCTCAACTTTAAATTCTTCAAACTTATTGTTTCATTTTTTTTTGCTCGTAATTTTTTGTATCTTCAAAGTACCCCCGGGGGTTCCAATTGTCACTGCAGGAATGGCAAATGATTTGACGCGGTTCACTCGGGGAAAATAGGGGCACCAGACGCTAGGGTTCCTAGAGCCTAAATCTGGAAGGAAAGGTCTGCGATAAACATTGCGGGTCCTCTTCGAAGCCCGACCAGTGCTCAAAGGACTGGTACCACGGGAATCGGTGGCCCCACAGAGAGCCTATCCTCTCTGTGACCGGTTATTGGTGAGGTCCCCTTCGGGGGTACACGTGGTGGTTGTGGTTTAAGATCGATTTATGTAGGTATGGTGCACGGTCGATCAAGTGTGCTGTTGCACTCTCAACAGACGGAGTTTAGATAGTCTCCAAACCCCTAAGCAAGAGGTTATAATGTGGATCTAGGCTTGCCTTGGAAAGGCTTGCCATATTATATAAATTGCTACTCATTGTGACTGTATCACACACAAAAAGCAATTGGTGGCAATCGTAAAGTGTTGTTATACTACACAATGGGGGCGCTAGTCTACGCCTAAGTTTCACTCGGTAGTAAGACCACCGTGAGGTTAGGCCGACTAGGCAGGTACTCACGTTAATCTTGTTCCACAATTGTATCTTCGAAGTAGTTGAACTAACAATAATTACTCATATCTTAAATCTAAGGTAAATTTAATAAAATATACTTGTGAAGTCCAGCCAGTGCCAGACAATAAAACTGAATGTTTCACGGTAGAAGGTATATAAGGATTTTAGGGCTGGAAAGTTTAGATCTTTTTGAATACTCAAGTTTTTTTGATGCCTATATATTTTTTCTATGTTTGAGGCTGAGGCAGTGCCCCATAACACCATATTGTACAATAAGAATTTCTGCCAATCAGCAAATTAATTTGCTCTGCTTTTACTTCATCTGTGTCAATTTTGTTTCAATGTGACTTTTTCAGGTTAATCGTCGATCAAGGTGTATGCAAAGGTATTTAACCTCTGACTGCGGAGGTATCATTTTTGCGAATAGGACGGCTTGAGTCTCTACGCAGCGTGAAAGTTATGTGACTACATTTTAATTCATTTATTTTAATTCTCTATTTTGTCAATCACATCTCCAAATTGAGTTGGAGGTGTTGCTGGTTTAAAACGGGTGTCCTATATAACTTGACCTGACCAACCCTAATTCAGTCTAAACAAACTCCTCGCCGCTATTCCGACCACAAAGTCCTCAATGGAAAATAGGTGCAGAATTATGTCCAAAGCTGATTAAAGTGTACTTTTAGTTGCACTTGTGATGCCAATCGAAGCACATCTCTGGACCTTGGTGAGAGTTTTCCTGTTAACCTTGGTTCTCAATGCCTCCCACCAAATACCGCATCCAAACGTGACAACGAGTCGTACAATCAAAGTATAATTCCAATTTACCACTCTTGGTCGTAGTCGGCAGTTCCTACCTCTGCAGTTTTGGCAGGCCTAGAAGGCATTTAGACGCTGAGTCTCTCCTATATATTCCTATTCCAAGTCAATTTACTATCCGAATAGACTCCTAAGTACTTAGCCTCCCGTGCTAGCCTTAGATCGACGCCATTGACTTTAGGTGGTTTCAAACCTACCATCTTGTATCGTGAAGACAACTAACTCAGTTTGATTGTCGAGAGAAATTTCCCCTTAACCAGTATCACCACGTCGCACAGTGAGACAACGCCGGCATTAAATACAAGGAAATTTTGTACAGGTTATTTTTGAGACAATTCCAGTAAAAAAAAAAATAAGAAATTTCGCCCACTTTTACGCCCACCTCCCATACAATAAAAATTTGTAAAATGCCGTATTGTCCGTAATACTTTAGGTATAACTTTCAATTTTGGTATACTTGAATGTTATATTGTTACAAACATTATCGGAAAAAATTTTGAACTTTGACCCACTTTTACCCCCACCACCTATACAACCCCAAAAAGTGCCATGTTTTCTAAAATATTTTACGTGCAATCTTCAAATTTGATATTACTTCAATTTATATAATTTAAAATGTTTCATGCAAAAATTACAATAACACGCCCACTGTTACCCCCACCACCCATACAACCCAAACATAAAAAGTGCTATATTTTCTAAAATATTTTAGGTAAAACCTTCATATTTGATATTACTGTAATTTTTATCATTTAAAATGTTTCATGCAAAAATTACAATAACACGCCCACTATTACGCCCACCTCCCATTGAACTGCAATAAAAAATTTTTTTTTTCATTCTAGCAATAATTTTTTAACATCAACATGGAATTCTAATTTTTTCAATTTCATTCTAATTCTAAATGAATTAATATAAGGATCTGATGATATTTGCATTACATCTGATGATATAGTGCATTACATCTTCATTCGTAGAAATACGTGAATTTTTACGAGAATGGAATAGCCTAGAATTTTGCTACTCTTCAGCTGATAGGTATAAAAGTTCTTTTTGCAACTTTTAAACTCGTTTACTGTTTTGCGATAACTACTTTCATCGAAAAATTGAATTTTTGTCTTATTAATGTTACCATGCTTGATGGGAATTACATAAAATGAGTTCTCCCCAATAACTGAAATTAACTTTTTTATTAAGTCGTTCGAAGTTTTCTCTCTTAAATAAATTGGAGGTGGTTTGAACGACTTAGGTGCCGTTTTAGGTTCACTTGTTTCGCTATGTACTTTAGACTTTGGTGTTAACTGCGAAGATTTAGGGCTTCGACGTCTTTTTAAAATAGTTATGTATCTGTCCATTAACACTTGCGTCTTGGGTTTTTGATCACTGTCCATGTTTGATTTGGTCATACTGTGTTCAGAAGGCGACTTGTTTGTAGTTATTTTATTGTCATCACTTAACAAATGTATGGAGTTGTCAGTCTCCCATCGTAAGCATCCCCAGGTGGCGGATAGGCACAAGCGGATGTACGGATCTCCTGCGTCCCATTACCATATGGTCACAGGGGGTCTGACAAGGCTTGGGTAGGGTCTGGGCTTTGTGAATTCTGCTAGGCAGTTGCACAAGCTGAGAACCTGGATGGCTAGTCAGTGGTTAAAGAAGACTAGTTCCTAACAGCTCTCCTCCAATGACAAGGCACGGGTTGGTTGTATTGTCAGTTGACTAATCCACGTAACCCGTCACTGCATGGATGGTCGATCCATTACCAGCCTACTCGTGGGAACAACATGAAAAATAACAATATTAATAACAAACAAAACAAAATACAGCAGGAAGCGAGCAGGAGAAAACCCTCGGCCGCCAACTGCAATTCTGTCCCAGCAGACCAACCTAAGGTTGATCCTGTGGACAAAACCAACGAGGTACCACTAGACTATTCGGCTGGTACCTCTTCGGCTCGTGCTGGCTCAGTACCAGCAGAAACTCCTGCTTCGAGTGCCACGGCTACTGTCGTGGACGACCCACCGGTAATTTATCCATCTGCACCTGTGGAAATTCCTACAGGCTCAGATGTGTTACGTCCCTCCGCCCAAACGGCTGGAAAAATTGCCCCTAAAGACCGCAACAAAACATGTAAGAGGGCCTTTATCGAAGGGCACGCCGCCCAACGTCTAGTCGACAGACTTGGCAACACTCCAGTTGACAAATTAACTACGGAGGAGAAATCCTCCCTATCTTGGGCAAAAACCCGTCTGGATGCTGCTGAAAGCTCTAAAACTGATGCAGATGTAGAAAAACCATCTACATCCGCAGCGCCAAAAAGGCAACGATCGGGGGAGGAGAAGACACAACAGCATAATTTACAACCGGATATCAAACGTCCAAAAACACTAATAAATTCATCATCCAGAGTCATAAATAGACCTTACAGTGAGGTGGCTAAGGATCCACTGATAAGGACTATTATTGACAATAGCAATTGTGACGTGGCTATCTCTCGTGAGAAACCAGTCCAGCGCCTAAAAACGTAGACGCTGGATGGTTTCAAGGTCACATTAAACTGCTCTCGGTCAACGATATACCACGTAGGCCGAGATCCATCGCAATCATCCCCAGGGAACCATACAACCCTGCGACGATCCTGTCAATCATCCGGAGAGGAAATGCCGATCTACCGACCAGGAAGGTAGTAAAGGTTTCCGAATCGGAAGGGTTGACTATGAAGGTGGTTCTTAATAAAGAATCGTTGTCACTACTACGGAAGAGGCAAGGTAAGGTATTCTATGGTTACGATAATATCAAGCTGAGCATCTACCGTGTTGATGACTGTGGCTGACAGTAAAAACCAACAACCAGCAACAACAATTGCGGAGATAGATGACACCGCGAGCTGAGTAGGTACGGAGGGTTCACAATCAGACTCAGGTCTGGTTGACGAGCTCTTCGAGCGTCTGGGTGTTGCGGAGGATGTGCTCTGGACTCTGACCCGGAGGACATCGACGTCACCGTAATCTATGATCCTGACAGAGATGGTGAAGGTGATTCAGATCAACCTCCACCACTCTAAGGCAGCTACCGCTGCATTAATTCTTCGTCTCGCAGACCGAGGCGAAGACGTCGCATTAATCCAGGAGCCATGGGTCAACAATGGAATAATATGTGGACTTAATGCACAAGGCTACAAACTACTGTATGCAGCAATTTCAGGTAACAATAACAAAACTATTAGATCCTGTATTTTAGCAAAAGATCACCTTAATATCTTCATTCTATCTGAATATAGTGATGAAGATTCAGTGACTGTAGTGTGGGAAGAGGCAGAATCTGCGGTGTGGATAACCTCCGCATACATGCCGACGCAAATGCACATCACCATATTTAGGGTAGCTCTGATACCAACAACAGAGGTGAGTGTATCCTTGATTTTATATTAAATAATGATCTAGTAGTCGCAAATAGACAGTAGGTGCTGGACGTCACACTTGTCAGCCTGTACCATGCATTTTTTTTATCGAAAATTGGAGAGCCTCTAAAGACTGTTCTTTCTCCAGTCATCGGTATCTTGTCTTCTCCATTGTTAGGAAGAAAGCTACGACCGTCGCTTATATCAATAGACGTATGACGGACTGGGAGAAACAGAGAATGCTCGTTACAATATATCGAAGATGCTGTGAATAGACTTACCAACGTATTTAGAGATGCAACGAGTGTCCTGCAGACCGTCGATTCAGCGTTCGAATCGCAGACCTACATGGTGGTGAACGGGAATAGCGGAATCTCGTAAGATTTGCCGCAAACTCTTCAACGAGGCTAAGAGGACAGGGAACTAATCACTCTACAAATACTTTGTGAACAAATTTAAGAATCAGGTTAGGAGCGCAAAACGTGAATCTTGGAAAGACTTCTGTAGTAGCATTGAAAGTTTTTCCGAGGCTAACAGATTACGTAAAATACTTGCCAAACAAGCGTCAATTCCTAGATATATTCAGAAATCAGACGGCAATTGGACCACCAGTGCACAGGAATCACTGGAAGTCCTGATGGACACCCACTTCCCATAATGTTGATAAACCTCGGGAATACAACATAATTCTACCCAAATAAGCCGGACACAGAACGCCGTGAACATAGGCACGGATAGGTTGCACTGGGCGATCAAAAGCTTCCATCCTTATAAGTCTCCGGGCCCAGATGGTATAATTCCCGCCGATCTACAAAACAACCTAGATCTGGTGATACCTTGGCTCCTACCGATATATAGAGCCTGCTTTTCATTGTCCTATATTCCGGACCAAAGGAGTGATATTTATTCCTAAAGCAGGGAAATCATCACACACGAAAGAAAAGGATTTTAGGCCAATTAGTCTAACATCCTTTTTGCTCAAAACGCTGGAGAGACTTATCGATATTCACATGAGAATGACAATCGATAGGCATCTGCTTTCGCCATCTCAGCATGTTTATATGAAGGGCAAATCTGTTGAGACAGCATTACACTCGCTCGTGGGACATATTGAGAAGTCGCTAGAACATAAAAACTACACTATGGTAGCCTTCATGGATATTGTGGGAGCCTTCAATAACATCGATCCGATGGCAAAACTCAATCTCTAGGAGAATTGGGGATTGACCAATCGATCATCAGGTTCATAACGAACCTGCTTAGTAACAGGACGATAACGTCTACGTTTGGCTCAGAGAGAATTTCCAAAATAGCGGGAAGGGGCACACCACAACGTGGAGTATTGTGCCCGCTATTATGGAATATAGCAATAAATAAGCTACTCAAAGATCTGGACTTCATCAACTTTAAGACTGTCGCATACGCAGACGATGTAGCGGTGGCAGTATCTGGTGTCCATTTTGATACTATCACACAAAGATTAGAGGCGGCACTCAGGATGATCTGCACCTGGACAGAACAGTGCGGACTGAGTGTAAATCCAACCAAAAATTATCATGTACTATTCTCAAGAAAATACAAGCTTCCACCCTTCAGGTTACCTTTATTGAGGGGAACACCACTAACTCTATCAGAAAGTGGAAAATTAACATCCAGGCTAGAGCGTCTAAAGCCATCACAGCAATATATGTATGTAAAAAAGCCATAGGCAAGACTTGGGGAATGAAACCAAGGATTGTGAATTGGTTACTTGAAGCGGTAATCAAACCGACCTTATTCTAAGGAGTCATCGTCTGGTGGAAAGCACTGGATACTAGGGCAAATATCTCTATTGTGGAGAGGGTATTCCGTAATATGGCGATCCTAATTAGGTCAATGCCGACGAAGTCACTTTTTGCTATGCTAAACTGGTTACCAGTAGACCTGCTAGCCAGGAAGCTAGTACTAAGAACGGCCCACAGAGGGGTATTTTGCCAATCTAGCTGGATATTAGGCCAAAAATTAATTTTGAGAAATGTAAAAATTTAAGTACGCAGCTCGATAGACAACAAAATCGTATAGTGAATTTTCAAGGTGTTTGCTTGAGATTTGTTGTTTTGGGACACTGTTAAAATCAGGAAAGTTGAGTAAATCGCATACGTTTTTATTAACGATTTTGAGAGGTTGGCAATATATTTTTTGGTGGCTAAACGAATAAAGATTTTGTATTGATTTTTTTTTTCTGTAAAAGGGTTTATTAGTAGCTACTTGTGTTAATTTTTAAAAAAATTTTTAATTTTTAATGATAAAAAATTTTGTTCAAAATTAAAAAAAAGGTTTTTTTTTGTAAAATTTTTGGTAAAAAAAAAGTGAAAAGCTTTTTAAGAGTGATCTCCATCGCGATCCTAAAAATGTTATACATCACTACAAAATTTACGATCTCTTTTTTTATGCTGTAAAAAAAAAAACGTTGCGCATATTTGCGCCATTTTTTTGTGATTTTTTGAAGATTTTACCTTTTTTGTTTTTTTCTTATCTTGGATCGGTAAATACGAGTAAGAAACCTTTGTATATTCATAAAATGTTTTGGTTTTTAATAACTGAAGGTAGATGTTTTTTATTTAAATCATTATATCTAACACTGTTATTACCTGTACAAAAAACAATTTAAATATCAAAAGATATATAGACGTAGATGCCCTTTCTTTCGGACTATCTACTTGACACGCTAGAATTCGCCTATTTGAGAGCATATTACACCTGTCACATAAACTGTCAGTGAAAAAATGGCAAATAAAATCTGATGCGGACAAAGCGATTGTTAACGCGAGAAAAAAAAATATCCAAGAAAAATTTAGAAGTGAATTAGGGCTAGTAGTGGGTGTACCGAATGCTGGATTTGGAAACACCAACGATGGTAACACTAGCAGAAGATGTTTTTCTAATCCTGAATTAGCTGCAGAAATAACTGTACTGAAGAGAATTCAGATTCGGAAGAGGTCTTTGAAGAATCCGACGAAGAAGAACCATGGCACTCATCATCACCTTAGTGCAAAGGAGAAGTTGTTTTAAATAAATTTATTGTTATAATTTTAAATAAAATTTATCGTTACAATCATAAATAAGTTATTACTATGAATAAATTAATGTAACAAATTACAAAAATATTTTTTTAATAATATTCTTGGGAGGCGGGGATTGGTTAGGCATTGGAAAGCTTAAAAATGAATATTTTTAGGAAATGCGCAAAAAAAATTTGTGGGTGTGATTGGAGGGGGAGGCCCTGCCAATAAAAATCAATTTTTATGGTTTTAAGAAGTATGTAATCTATTTTTTTTAATAATTGCATCATTTTTTCAAATAATTTTTTATTTCACCGCCCACAAAAGGGGGCGGGGCTAAAAAGTGCATTTAAGAATCTCTTGAGTCCAACTTTAAGTTTTTGAACATTCTTTGCCCTTAAAAGTTGTAACTGCTAAACAAAATGACGGAAAAATTTAAAAAAAACTTTAATTTTTCAGAGGTAGTTCTTCCAAGGGGAACTTTTTTCTCCTTGATCCGATTTTTCTTATTTTATATCATTGACATCCTATGACCATAACAGATTTTTCTGCAAAGTTTTATTAACCTAGGGGCACTCAGTTTATTTTTAGATTTAAACTATATAAACTAAAAAAAAAGTGACGTCCGGCTAGATTGGCAAAATACCCCTATGTGCGGACGTTAGACTGAATGTCACAGGTGCATGGAACCATAGACTATGGGGCCATGCCAGTATTCTAGGAATCACGAATGTTATCCCTCGACTTATAGACTACTGCATCCCAAAACGCTTCTTCATGCGACACTTGGATTTCGACCTGATGGAGCGTCACTCACCACCCCCTGGCTCACTCTGCGTGGTGTGGGGGTTGGAGGTGGGGTCTATATAGAGGAATTTGGAATCAAGATGTGTTTCAGCCTCCCAAATGAATGTAATGCTCTACAAGCAGAAATATCTGCTATCAAACAAGCGGCAAACTGGCTAAGGTATCACAGAATATCGAATAAGGATATCTGGTTTTGTACCGTCAGTAAAGCTGCAATTATGTCCCTAAAAGTTGTGTTCAGGACATCAAATCTCGTCCTGGAATGCCAGACACCCTTAAATGCGATGGCGGAAAATTCAGCGGTCACCCTTAAATGGGTGCGGGGACATGGGACTACCTTAGGCAAGAGTGTTGCTGATGAACTAATAAAGAAAGAGACTCTGCTTCATGATTCACTGGGCATTGTCTACTCGGAACCCATGCAAAAAGAATGGGCCCCTCCCCTACAACGTCTTTTGCAGAAGCTGCCAAGATGAGGAAGAGAAGGAAACGGTCGTACACCTCCTCTTCCTATACCCTGCACTGGAATACCAACGACTTCAACATCTTGGACATCGGTATTTCGGGAGACTATCTTGTGTTTCACTACTGGAACCAAGAAGAATTAATTCTTTTCTGAGGAGCTGCGGTTGGTTTTCCAACCCACTCGGCGAGGCATGAATACGCTTGTTTACTGTGTCGGCCAATGTGCCCTCTATGGCGACATTATGATTCTTCTATCTTCTTAACTTATCTCTCTCTTTTTCTCTTTCTTTTTCACTTTTATTTCTTATTCTCTCTGCAGGTAACACAAAGCCTAACAAAAGCGATGAAAAATATTGTGCACGAATAACTGGCGTAGCATTTATACACAAATTATTTTCAGTTTTTTGTTTTTATTTACATTTTTTAATATTGTCCATATTTTTTTACCTATATTAAGAGGGCTCATTAGCCCCTATTGTTTTTGTTTTATTTTCAAAGTTGTAAAGCAAAAATGCCGTTGTAAAGAAAGAATGTGCAAAGAGAAAAAAAATTACAGACAAATTTTTGTTGTATTAAGGCAAGTTTGTTTTTGCTTTTGTTTGAATTTATTCATACTATTTGTTTCGTTTTTTGTGCGAGCTTAAAAAAATCGCGTGCGTACTTATCAACCCACAAACATAAACGAAAGTAAAAGCAAAATCGAAGAAACTATTGTTATGATGCCTACGACGTGGCGGGCACAGCTAGTAAGGTAATAAACTTATCATATCGTTATATTTCTCGTTATCCTCCTTGAAGTTTTATAAACCGGTAACATATTAATAAATAATATACACCTAATTCGGTTTATAAACGGTCCCTAAAAGTTGTGTTCAGGACATCAAATCTCGTCCTGGAATGCCAGAGATCCTTAAATGCAATGGCGGAAATATAAATAAATAACATACACCTAATTCTGTTTTTACACGGTAGATTGGTTCCAGAAAAATCCGTGTAAAAAAAGACATATACTAAAATAGGTGATTGGTTCCTTATCTCTAAAACCTATTAAAATTAGTGACGAGAATTTTTTTAAGAACAAGAAATCATGTTTATTTTACTAAATCATATAGGTAATGTGTATTTGCACCGTTTATTTGCATCTTTAGTGTATGATGAAGACTTAATATAAAAGGAAGTTTCGTTCCAGAAATGAACGATTGCCTAATTGAATTTAAATTTTTTTATAGTTCTTACCTTAGCTTCGTTTAAACCGAACATTTTCCTAAGAAGTCCTTCCTTCTCCATTTCGAAGGCGATCTAAAATTTCAATTTTGTTTTCTAAACAAATGGCTTTACGTTGTAGTTTTTTAGTTGTAGTTTTCATCGTCTTCTTGTAAAAATGCATTGCTAGTTCACAAAATATTAACACATTTCAATTGATCTAACAATTAAAAATATTTCGCAAAACTTACATTTTACAAATAAAATCTAAGCCCAAAAAATTTTGAATCGTGCTAAATGGAATAAAATCGTGTAAAAAAATTATTTTTTTATTTTCAAACCGTGTTAAATCAAAACCGTATAAAAACAGAATTGGGTGTACCTATAAATAAATGGAGCATTCTCTTTCGTACTACATAAAATTACTCAACCGCCTGTGTTTATTGTTTCGTCTCGGCTTGTTTCTTTGCTTGATTTTTATTTTATTTCAAGTGTGATATTGTGAATACGAAATGTTGTTACGTTAGATTTTTTAACAATCACAGCAATTCTCATTTGATTTCTGTCTCACAAAATTCAATGCAAATCTGTTAACAAGCAGCGTGTACTGAGGTAGCAATAATCAATAAAAATTGCAATAAGAAGGTCATTTTAATTATAATTATAAGGAATGGAATTATTCCACTTTCAAAAGTAATATTTTTGCAATACCATTGTACAGCAAAACTGTTTTTGTTTATTTATGTCAAAATATTTATATAATAAAAAATATTTTTTCAAAATATAACTTTATTAATATTGTGATTGTAACTATGGATAGAAGGTGTCTATAGCTCACTAAAAATACCGTTAACTCAGTTTATTCTAAAGTGGACTTATACCACTTAAAAAAACAGGTCAAATATTGACATTTCAATGTTCATGAAAATGAAAACTTGTGAACCCTGGTTTACACACTTGTGCTGAGAGCATTAAGCAAATGATATAACCTGTTAATACAAAACCGAATAATTGGTTACATTATGTCTTTATCTGTTCAAGGAAATTTTTATGTACAGCATTGATAGTGATGTATAAGGATTTTAATGTCGGTTTACATATGTCCTTTAGTATTTCAAGTTTTTAATGTAAATGTTAATTTGCAAACAACAAATACACATATTACGTGTACACATACATATATATGGGTATAAATGAAATATCAATTTATTCTTGTAAATTGCAATCTCGTAAACACATGGTCATTTACTAACGTACATATCTTAACGTATTTACAATATTTAATACACTCCATATACATATATATAATCCCTTTATACTAATGCACTCATAGGATTTTAAGTCCCTTCTCCGTTATCACTACCATTTTTACTAGCATTTATATTTTAATTTATTAAATTCTTGCTGTTGGAAAGACAATTTCAGTTTCATGTCCTTTCACACAATTTCACTCAATTTCTAAAAGCCTAATCTTATCGTATCATAAGGATAAATTTATATTTAATTTATTTTTATTAAATTTCGAAACAGCATTTTCCTATAGTTTCATATCAAAATTGCTTATAGAAACAAACACAATTATTTTTACACAATTTAAATTTTGTTTAAGATAAGGAATGCAACTTTTACTGAATTAAATATTCAAGTAAATTCCAATATATAAATAGCTAAACTTGAATTCTATCAATTTTAATAAAAATGTCTGTAAAAATTATAAATAAAAGATAAAAGAACTATTAAGAATATAAAATCGTTACAAGAATTTTTAATCACGACATGAGTCCTCTACGGAATATAGCTACCAGTTTGGCAAATTATCATTTGTTAAGCAATTTCAGACCTATATCATTTTTAACCGACTTCAAAAAAGAAGGAGGTTATCTATTCGTCTGAATGTTGCTTTTTTTTATGTATGTAACCGCAGAACTCAGCCATTTCTGAACCGATTTTAAAATTTTTTGCTTTATTTGAAAGGTTATGCTTCAAGGTTGGTCCCATTTTAAAAACAGTTCATTATATTAAAAATTAAAGGGTGTCCCCATTCAACATACATGTTTTTACGTGTATTAAGAACCGTAAAGGGCAGCAAATTAAAATTTTAAAAAACTGCGTGCCGCTATAGCTCCCAACAGCAGAAAATAATAAAAAAATAAATTTAAAATTTAAAGGGTGTCCCCATAGGTCCCATAATATGACCTATTTGGGTCTATCTTTTGAACCGTTATAGACTAAACCTTGAAAATTTGACAGAATGTCGACTACTATGACCGTTATAATAAAATGTATAAATACTCAAAATTTTAAATTAAAGGGTACTCCAATAGTTCATTTAATTTGATGTATATGGCCATACTTTTGAATAGTTGTACACAGACCGCTGAAATTTACAAAGAACCTGTAGTGCTAAGTCAGCTATAACAAAAAGTATAAAATTTTGAATTTGGAACTTAAAGGGTGTCCCAATAGTTAATGTAATTCTATGTATGTGGCCAAACTTTTGAACTGTTAGAGACAGACAGCTAAAATTTACAAGCAACCTGTATTGCAAAGTCCACTATAGCAAGTATACAATTTGAAGTTAGAAATTAAAGGGTGTCCCCATAAATTACGTAATTTGATCTATATGACCCTATCTTTTGAACCGTTAAATACAAACACTTGAAAATTAGGCAGAATGTCCACTACTTTCTCTGGTATGATAACAAATATAAATATTTGGAATTAGAATGTAAAGGGTGTCCCAATAGTTCATGTAATTTGATATATATGGTTAAACTTTTTAACCGTTATAGACAGATAGTTGAAATTTACAAAGAATCTTTGTGACCAAGTCCTCTATAACAACAGGTCTTTAATTTAACATTGTAAATTAAAGGGTGTCCGAATAGGTGATGTTATTTGATCTGTGTGCCCCTATCTTTGAAACCGTTATAGACAGAGGCTTGAATGGTGTCCCCATACAAGACGGATGCTGGTGAAAATAACTTAACTTTTAAACAATAATAGGGAGAGGCTTGACATTCAATAGTCTTTATTTTTTCCCTCTAATTTTGGCGCATCTTTTATTTGGTTTAAATCTAATTCTTACAGATTACTTCTTACATTTTTAGTTTAGAATTGGTGCCTTTCTATCTGTTTTGAAGTCGGTTTTTTTTTGCAAGAATTATTTAACATAGTCTTGGTATAATGATTTTGTCATAGAGTTTACTTAGATTACTTGGATATATTATTACTTAAACAAAACTAACATGTAATTTACATTTTGGGAAGTAAATAAAGATGAGAAAATTTTTTTTTATACCAATTATTAATTTTAACAAAAAACTATTTTGGCGATTTTAACTATTTTTCACATCGATTTTGGCGAAAATAAATCTGACAATCCTGGTGATTGTTAACTTGTATTTTTCTTTGGAGAGAAAGATATTCCCTTGAAGATGTGTTCAACGACGAGGACTCTTACTACTCCAACGAATTGCTCTAAGCCCTTCCACTGATGATGTGTCCAACGCCAGTGGTTGACCTTGCTAGGTTAATGGTATTAGCTGATGTGTCCAACGACTAATATTATTCTTACCGTAGCCAGGGCTGCCAAAAGTGGCGATTTTTCGACGTTTTGCCGATTTTTACACTAAAAAATCAAAAAATGCCGATTGCCGATTTTTGGTAAAAAAATGCAGATTTGATGAAATCAATTGATTTAGCAATTTATGCTAAAAATTTAATATTAAAATCTACAATTACCAATATTATTAATAACTGCGTAAATTTTTATATAGAAATGTTCACGGAAACGGGTTGATTTTGAAAATAACTTTAAACCGCTAAGTTTATTAAATCCATATGTCATAATGAATAACAAAATTAAATCTATTTTAATCCTTAAGGATTATTCCGAATGAACCAAGAATGAAACTGATTTCTGTAATTTTTTTAACGAATTGCTGAAATAAAGCGAGATTCTACAAAAGCTCTTCCAATTGAAACAGAATTTGTGAAACAAATTATTATTCTACGACATTCGTGCACAAATGTGGAATGAATATCAAAAATTTCGATGTTCCATAGAAAATTAAAGATTAAATAATCTTAAAACTTAAAACTTATTAAATCTATTATTATCTAAAATACGATTTAGCAAAAATGTAAAATTCTAAATTGTATTCTTACTATGTACGAAACATATATGTTGCATGGCTGACGAAAGAGGCATTATCTTACCAGGGTAAAATTTTCAGTAGGGGACAAAACAACATTTTATGTTTCTGTTGCACCAAATGATATTTTGAGATCAACTACAAAATAAATTGTATTTCATATTTAACATATTTAATTAGGGAGTCTTAACAACAATTTGTTGACCAACTTCAGTCTCGACTATATCAAAACTATACTTTTAAACTGAAAACTTCAAAACGACATATCTTCGTTAATTTCTCAGATTTGTGCCTGATTTGTTTGCGTTCTGTCCAGAATTTTGTACTTTATCGAAAAACATCGATAACTCAATTTTGACCCCTTTCGTCAGCTGGCGTCATATATTTAGCTTGTAAAATTAAGTTCAATTATTTTATCATCTATATTTTTTAAAAATATTGTGTTCATTTTTGTATTTATGTTTATAAAATCCATAAAACTATTAAAATTTGTTATTTATTTTGTTTTTTATTAATAAAAATCAAATAAACCGAAACAAATACTTAGTTTTATTTATACAGACTTTCCTGCCGATTTTCAAATCTGAAGTCCGAAAAGGCCAATTTTTTTCCAAAAAGTGCAGCCCTGACCGTAGCTCGAGGTGCCGGCCTACTGTTATTCTGATCATTCGCCTTTTATACCTTTAGTTCATACACACACGAGTACACATCTACACGTACCCGGTGGCGACATTGTCAGGATGATATTTTCATCGGTGAATCATTGTGATAGAATCAGTATTATGCACAAGCAAAGGGAATTACGCATGATAAAGTCATTGTTGGGTCACCGTTCGTTAGAAAGTTAAAAGTTAGCGACATTGTCAGTTATAGGTCGACTACAAAATGAAAGCTGCATGACTTTGTCCGGTACACGTCTCCGTCAAAGAATAAAGTAAAAAATAACGGATTTTTTGGTTTATTGGTTTTATCTTTTGTTTTCTTATCTTTTTTTAGTATTAAAAGTTGTTGCGTCGTATAAGTACATAAATACTGTACATATAAATACATATTTATTAATTTTAATATATATTTTTGTATTTTATTAATATTAATAATAATAATTAAATTATAATAATAATGGTGCAATCGATTTAACATGATGGATGAAATAAAAAATTTGTGAACGTTTTTGTAGACAAAAAGTCATTTAGTCTTCCTGCGACTATTGATGTAGTTTTGCGACAGCAGGTCGCATTGGGAAACAAGATCGATCATTGCCTGAAAAAGCAAGATTAATTGGCAAAAATCTTTGGAAGCACAACATTTTATTGAGCCGAAATCTCACTAAATTATTTGGCATTTGGCCACTTCCCAATAACATCTGATGGGGACCTACAAAAAAGCTGAACTGATGGGCGAAAATCGTGAAAACTTAGTAAGTATGAAATAATGTTAACAAAAAAAATGAAAAATTGTATTTTTATTTTTTCAAGATAGCATCTATGCGCAGCCTACTCTGCGATGACCTAACTAAGAACTTATATAGACTTTTTCAATTAGATTTACTCTCTCTGTACAACTGCGATGGCACAAAAGGCAAACATTCTAATGGATTTGAAAGGTTACTTTCATTAACTTTCATTACATTTCCCAATCGATCTAAATACTTTGTTCTATACCAAAAGGGTTTAACTATTTTTCTCTTTTTTATATAGATTGCACAAACTCCGTCACTTTTGAACAATTTCTTGAACGGTGAGCTACAAAAAAATTAAAATCCGTGACGCCAAACGCCACAGTAGGGGAAACGAAATTCTACAAAAGCAATGTCGGAAAAGCCAACGGTAATGTCATAAACTGGCAGTCTGCAAAAAAATTTAATTTTAAGATTTTTAATTATATTTATTTAGTAAACTTATTTATGTTCCTTACTATATTCAATCAGAAATTAATTTAAAATCTTTTTAATAGTGAAAATTATTTTTTAATAAAAAATTATGTATAAAATTATATGTATTTCTGCGTTTAATTTTTAGAGACATTTTTTTGTGTCGCAAGCATAGGGACTCATGTTTCATAAAGGAATTGTTAGTAAAAAATTCCTTCAAAAATCTCGTTTATAACGACACATAAAAGAAAAAAACACTTATGACTCAAAATGATAGTATCCGCTATAAGTCGATCAGTTAACGACATGTAACATACAAATTCATTAATGAATTTTAATGATATTATCTGTTAGGGATCACTATTACGCGGACGGCTTCGAGACAAAATCGGTTTCGGTTATATATGAAAGTTTGGACAATTCCTCTAAAAATTCACGTATGACATCGAAGAAAAGTCAGCGTCCGTCATTGATGATCTAACATTGTCAGCGTTTGTCGCGATGGATCACGATGACATTCGCCACTGGGTACTTCTGCTTGTGTACGCACATCAACACACAAGCAATAGTTGTAAGCAAGCAGAGTAGTGCACAATATAATTACATTTCTTCCGTTAAGTTTGAATTTCAAATCAACTTAAAAAAGTTCACATTCAATAATATTAATAAAAAAATATAAATGTTGTTATAAAAAAATAGTAAATAACAAAGAAAAATGTAAATGTTGTTATAATAAAAAATAATAAATAACACAGAAAAATGTTAGTGTTGTCATAACAAACAAAAAAAAAAAATAGTTTAATAATAATATGTGTGGGTCCTAAGCGAGTCAGCGACTTTGGCCGTCACAGTATAAAATTTAAATGTTAAAACGTTTTCTATTTTGAAATTATTGATTTTATTGATGTATCAGTTTGGACTTTTTTCTGCTCACAATCATGTATTTCGACTTCTTAATGTTAATTTTTAAATTATATACATATCTCGCTAGTTTGCGTAAGTGCATCTACTAATTTCTGTAATCCTGACAAGCTGGTTGCTAGTAATGTAGCGTCATCGACATATCGTGTGACTCTCGAATTATTTTCTCGGAGTATAAAATAAGTAAAAGAGGCGTTAACAAACACCCTTGCCTTGCCCCCTTTGAGATTGGAACATTGTCAGTATGTTCACTAACAACTTGAAATTTTGATATCTGTTTCTAATATAGGTTTTAAATGCATCGCAAAACTCTTTCTTTTAGTCCAATATATATTAAAATTTCCATTAATTTTTCGTTTTTAACTGTATCAAACAGGGATATATACATTCTTCAACCTCTCGACATTTTTGGATTAATCCTTGCACACTTATTAGTGCCTTTCAAGTTCTCATGCCTTCCTTGAATTCAAATTGTGTCTCCCACACATATGCCTCACATATTGGGTATATTCCTGCTGTGTCCGCCACTTCGTCAGCGTCCCTCAATATTTTGTTCGATTTTGCTTTGAAAGCAATCCGCACCAAAGACCCTAACGATTTTATTTTTTTTTAAGAGTAGTAACACTCAGGTAATTAATGCCTACATTAACTGTGTTACTTCCTTTAGGGGTAGTAGTAGATAAAACAGATGGTTAGTGCGATAGTAAAGCTTCGCAAGCGCTTCTGGTGTTCTTTAAGCGAATTAGTTTGAAGCTAGCATAGCCAATTTATAATTATTTTACTTCGCCGGCGATTTAGTGCTATGTGGTAATACCGGCGTTTTTAGTACCGCCTGAAGATATGCTACGTATAAGTTTATGCTTTTTACTGTATAAAAAGTAAAGTATTCATATCCGGTTAGTTTAACTGCGTACTTTCACTGCTTTTTCTACACTTTGTAAGAAAAAAAGTATTCTATACCTCACAAAATTATGTAGTTTTTACGTGATGCAAACGTCAATGAAAAGCAGACAGACGGAAGTGAGTTACTATTTTATTATATGTAAGATGTGTAGAGATAAGGTAAGATAAGATAAGATGTTGTGGTTCCACGGACATTATTGTTGATAGCGTTGATGAAATTCTTTCAGGGATCGTAATGGTTATAAATTTTATTTAAAAATCACCTCATATAAAATTACTTAATAGATAATCTTTAATCTTAGAGCAAAAACATAACTTAAAAAATAATAGTACTATTTTAAACACGGCTTAAAATTATGTCTTTACCAACAGCCAATAACGACGGTTTTCACGGAAATGTATGACAATACCTAAATTTAAACTAAAAAATAAAGCAAAAAATAAAACTCGAAAAGTAGCTAATATTTTCCAAGCAAAAAAATATAACTTCTAAGTAAAAAATAAAACTTAATAAACGTTATTCATCTGTTAATTCAGTTTTATGTGGCATGTATCGATTTCTCTGCTTTATGTGCTGATATGTTGATTTGGCACCAGTTATAAGACAAATAACACAAGGAAATAACATTAATCTTTTGTTTTGTTGCATGGAGTTTTATGCCTGTTGTTTGTTAACTTCAGAGCGCTGATTTCAAATCTGCCTTCGTTTTTTCTTTAGCAGCTTTTAAACATATCGTTTAAACTTTTCAACTTCCAGTGATAAACGAATCCCTTGCGCCAAGGGACGCATAATACTTTTACACATCAAACCAAGGCTAATGAAACATTTGTCACATTTCTGAACAAGGATGGTGATTTCTTTAATTACATCTCAAAAAAGTTTAATAATTTGAGCACAGAGAACAAGAATTATTGATGGTCTAGAAATAAGAAGGTTGATTAAGGATGACAACTTTAAAAGTTACTGATATCGAAAAAAATGCCTGAAATGAATGCGTTTGATCTGCACAAAATTTTCTAGGAAACTGTAGCAGCTGCTAGGCGAAAAGAAAATATGTGTTGCCAGATGGTTGGCCGCGCTGGCATGCTGGCTTTTAGCACCGGCTAGGGCTCGCCGTCTTGGGTGGTTCTTCACCAACGCATCCGGGGAAATTTCAGCAGCTACAAAAAGAAAATCATGCCGGCTAAACATATGGAAATTAAAAAAAAAATAAAAAGTTTGAGGCCCGAATGAATGTCTCACTGCTTACACACACCGAATCACCTGGTGTTCTCGCCAGGAATAAACCCTCCCACAAGAGCTAACACTACCTCACCATGACATCAACACGTATGTTTGGATGTCCCTGAGGACCCCCCTTGCAACCTTCTACCCCTACTTACCGCTTGTTAATAACCTTTAAGTTTCCATGCTAAATAAAAAATTAGATTTTCATATAAATATAATAATTATAAACATTTTTAATTTTATTAAAATTGAATTAAATAAAGCATTTAAAAAATTAATTTAAAGAATTAGAATTAAAAGAAATTTGCAAATGGTAAATAAAAAAACAAATTAAATAAATACAATATTATTTTCTCTTTAGTTTGACAAAAATTTGAAATGGTGTTTTAAAATGGAGGAACAGAACACACTGGTGATATTATGTTAATAAAAAAATTGATTTAAGATGGCGGATTTCTATTTTCTTAAATTCTGTTGCAAGCTCCTGGATTCTATCTCATCGGCTTTACAAAACTCATTCAGGTATCACGATATATATTTAACTTTATGAAATTTTTCTTTTTAGGTTAAGGAAGACACTCTTATTACGGGCTAATAATCCCTACCGCGGAGACGAAATATCAGACCTGAGCTCAACCCTATGGATCGCGCACTCTCGGGCCGAATTACCCGGAGGAATGAAACTTTATCTAGCGTAAGTTTGAAACTGTATTCCCTAACGTTAATTAAAATGGAAGAAAAATATATATATACCTTTTTATATCGTTTGTTAGGTCCGCAGTCGTCAGTAGGATGTCTAAGGTCTTTGGCAAAATACCTGGCCGGGTGATGATACAATCTGCTGTGGCGGATGAAATCAACTTAATATCCCCCTTTGGATGTGTCGGGCGATGTGTGGCTTGTTGATGGTAATTGAATTAACTTTTAATTATCTTCTCAGCTGCGCTTAACTTTTAGTTTTAGTATTGCACTTGCATTCACTTTTTCTCATATCTTTAATTGTTTTTAGTTTTGTATAAAATCATTTATAGTTTTAACTTTATAGATTTAACTATATTGTAGTTATAATGTTTTAATTTTAGATTTAAACAATAAAGCTCAAACACTCAAATTTTTAATGTTTTATTCCTTTTTTAGGTTTTCCTTTTACAGGTAATTTTTCTAACAAAAAGCCCCTACATTTTATAAAAGAATGTGTATGCCAAAAACAACAACTGGGTCGTTAGTATAACATAAGGTCCATAGAAAAGCAATTTCTCAGATATAATTATTTGTCTGGGAGAATGTTTGAATTATATGACCACCACTGTATATACTAGTGGACAATCTAGCCACTATTTCACCTAATTTTTAATCATATTATATTTACACCAATTATTTAAAATTTCTAATGGATATTATAATTGTTAAACAAACAGCACTACTTAGTCTTAAAACTGAATTTCTTTGTTTTACTTTTCACAATACCAATTAATGAAATATGATTTTTCATGAGGCTACCGACTACAACGTGTTAAAACTAAAATACGTTTATATTAAAACGATTATTATTATATATTGTAACTATGTATATCAGAGCGAATGAGGTGATCCAAAATGGACTTTCTGTGTATTTTGCTCAAAATAAAAAAATCTTAGAATGTTTTTTTTAATGACTACAACATTTTTGTTTTAAAAGATTTTGATGCAAAATAAATTATAAATAATTATTTAACTTATAAGCTATTAGCGGCGCTAAAACAATAAAGTCTTTGTGTCTTTCAGACGTTTAATTTTATTATTTACAAAAAAAGTTTGAAAATGTCATAAAATCTCCTACTTAAAGAGTATAACACCAGACAAACCAGGTTAAAAAAAAAAACTTGCACCATTTTGTAGTCTGAACTCTTCCTTACACTCCAATGTGCAAAATTTATGACTACAAAAAGTTTTTAAAAACAATTTTTTCTGCACTGCTTTGCAACATTCCTTTCTGAATTATTTCGGCCTTCTTAATATAAATCTAAAGACAAAAACTCTTCATCAGATCGTCTTATGTGTTTTGTCCTTTTATTTTTAGCGGACCCTGCCAACATTTGACTTAATGTTAACGTAATTAGTATAAAAATCATATGAAAAAATAATTGTGTGCTTAATAAAAATACTTTTAAATATATAAAGGGCCAAATTCATAAAAAATATTTTTGTTTTATGAAAGGTTTTACCCGATATTTATTATAAAAATTTGTGAAAGACACAGACTTTATTTTTTTAAACTAATAGCTTATAAGTGCCCCAGTCCGGTGTAATTATTCATGTACATAGCTGTGTAGCCTCTATTTTTTATGATTTAAAACATATAAACTCATGTGCTAAATATATGTATATATAAATATATTATTCTTTTTATCCAAAAAAAATAAAGAGATGTTTATATTTTTAAATCTTGACAAGTATCAATTTTTAGCAATGTAAATAAATCACGAAGTATGTATTCGTAAGTTTTATTAATTCAAAAAATAAATAGAGATAACTTACCGAACAAAACATAGTTTATTTGTTTTTTTTATCATGATGGTTTAGCCCTTAATACTCTACAAAATTTATTGCACATAAATATCCTCAATAACCTTGATAAGCACAATTATTAGTGCGTGTGGTTTCTACTTAACTTTATACAATATAAATATTAATAAGATAAAACTACGTAGATAAACTAAAACGGAAAACACTTTGAATATCTCTTTTGAACTATTAAAAGTGTGATGGAAAATGCCAGCATTTTTATAACGGCGACATCTCTAAGATATCGACATAATAAACGAGAAAACAATAAATCTAATTTACCTACAGACAATAGAAACAAAAATTTTCTGAAAACGAGAATACCCCTTTACTGCTGGGAAGACAACTGAGACGAACGACGAATTTCGTCCAACACGACGAATTCGTCGGTAAAAATTCGCGGTGAAATTCGTCGAATGAAGCACGAATGCTTATTATAGTGAAAGGCGTTTGGCTTCTACGTACATTTTTAAGAATGAGGTGGTTGTACGGATAGTAAACATTAATAAAAACAATCGAATAGAGTGGCCATATAAAATAATAATATGTACTTATAAAATGAAACATTAACAAAAACACAACTTAAAACATTTTTTATGGTTAACTACAATTTTGTACACTTATTTTAAATGATATAAAATAAAAATAAACTAATAATACAAGTAAAAAAGTTTATTTACTAAAATACTAAAATCAAAAATGGTCACATTGTACATTGAACACAACAGGTGTTCGTCGTGCGCCGGTGTAAGAAATAGAAATAAATCTATTTCAGAGTTCGCCGCGTATGACGAATTTCGACCGACGCACAGTGGCGACTTTTGAAATAATTAAGACATTTTAAAGATTTAAAAAGATATTGACAGAGGACACTTTAGGCTTCAAAATAATGTTTACAAAAAACTGCTAGACGTACAGGGTGCTCCAAAAATTGCGATTAAAATAGGATAACTTTTCCAGTTAACATGTTTTTTTTAAATACAAGTTTTTTATTTGTATCGCATTCCCCCCAGGAAATTCTCTTTGTTCAAATGCAATGGATATTTGACAAAAATTGTATCTACTAAAATCAATTTAAAAATCGCTAGATTTCCCGCTAATTGCTAAGATACCATTTTCTCCACGACTGGCATTGCAAAAACGCTAGATTTAGCTGCAAAATCTCCAAATTGGCAATAGTGATTGTCGACCCCAGTAATTTTAAAAAAATGCTCTGGACATATTACCATCGCTACTATTTCCATACCCCTGCTTTGGGCAGTCTACTTTCAGCTCAAGCTTCTTAAGAAATTCATTTTGTATAATTTTTTTCGAGCAGTTAGTTTTTCTTTTTGTGTTATGTTCATATCAAAACATTCACCTTCAAGCGGAATTTTATACGCTAGTTTTAAATTAAACTCTATGCACCTAATTCTGACATGTAATGGAGAAATTCAGTATTCATAATTTTGCTCATCACTTGAGTCATAAAAATTTTGAGAGTCTTTCTGTGACTTTTTGCAAATTGCACACTTTAAAGTTGACAAGGTATCTGTTATTACATTTAAACTTTGCCATCAATCATTGTAAAAAAAATTCATAATTAATCGAAACACTTTTTCCATTCTTTATTTCAATAACAGAAAGCTTTAGTTCCGAAATTTTCTTTTTTATATCGTTCACTGTAGATTTGATTATTTCTGAAGACTCCTTTTCACATTGAAAAAATATCGGACGGCAAAAATGAACTGATGATGGGCGATTATTTTTCCAATGCTCAGCGATTTCACTTCTCAGTCATGAAGGAACTACTGAATCTATACACATATTTGTATCTGTAATAGTTGTGTCATTTGTCGATATTGTTTGTTTGTAAGCACTTTGACCGGATGATCCATCACATCCCCACTTATTTATCAATGTAAGCCTTTCTGGAAGTGATACTGCTTCCTCTTAAGGCAAACTTTGAATAAGGCGTTTGGCTGTATGATTCAGTAACCTTTACATTAGGTGGCACTGCTTCTTTTTTGGCAGGTGTAATCTTTTTGTATCCAGGAAGAATATTCACATTATGATTCTTTAAAGAGCTTCGTAAAATAGAATTTTTTTCCTTTGACAATCCCATTTCCATAAACACCGCTAATGCTTCTTCTACATTATACTTTGTGGGTAAAGCATTTGGTGGAGTAGAAATACTCCCTTTGATTCTCTCCAGTCGAACTGGACTTGCAAGCACCACAGTTTTTGTAATGTCGCACCTTGATTTATCTTTATCTTTTACAAACTTAAGACATAATGCTTCTGGAAGATGCGATTTAGATATATCTTTTGTGGCATTTTCAAGTTTACGTTTTCTTGTGTACTCAGAACACTCGTTTATAGTTTTTGCCGGTCTTCCTCTTTTGCTGTCAGAGAATGTATGCGGTTTTTCGATGTTTTCAAAAGTTGTAAGTCCATTTAGCCAGTCTGGGATGTTTTTCATAAATGCTTTTTTCGTACGGTGTGAGGCAAGCCATTTTTAGGGTTCCATACACAAAGTGTAAAAACGTAACCCTATTGTACGTCTGTCCGTCTGTCAGCGCCTTTTATCTCTGGAACCGTAGTAGGTAGACTCTTGATATTTGCACAGATGATGTATAGCTGTTGCCGCTATAGCAACAAATATTAAAACTTATAGGGTGTTCCAATAGAGAGGTGTTATTCACGAAAATGTGTTTATTTCTTGAACTGTAGGAGGGAACACAACAAACAGTAATTAAAACTTAGTTCGCTTTATAAACAAGTCTAAAAAGATAAACCTAAAATTTAAAGGTTGTTTCGATAGTGGTGTTATTTGCATGCATAAGGCCTAAGTTTTGAACCATAATAGGTAGACTCTTATAATTTTCACAGAAGGTGCATAACTATATAGCCACTATAGCAACAAACACTAACACTTATAGGGTCTTCCAAATGTGACGTGTTATTTGCCTTTATGTATTTATTTCTTGAGCTATCGGAGGCAACCACTTAAAATTTGCAGTGATTTAAACTATGCATTATAAGCAAGTATAGACTCTTGAAGTTTTTAGAGGAGGTGTATTACTATGGCCGCTACAACAAATAGTAAAAATTAAAGGGTGTGCCGACGGTGACGTGCTTTGCATAAACATTGACTAATTTTTTAACCATAATAGATAGATTCTTGAAATTATCACAAATTGTGTTTTACTATGACCCCTATAAAAACAATTTAAATTTAAAGGGTTTTCCGACAGTGATATATTTTGCATGTATAAAGACATATTTTTTGAACCGTAATAGGTAGACTCTTCCAATTCGTATAGAAGATGTGTTGTCATGGCCGTTATGACAATTACTAAAAACTAAAGGGTGTTCTGACAGTGACATGTTTTTCACGTATAGTAACTTATTTTTTTAATAGTAATATGTAGACTCTTGATATATTCATAGAAAGACAATTGCCATGGCCGCTATAGCAAATACCAAAATTAAAGGGTGTTCTGACAGAGACATGATTTCTATGTAAATAGCCTTATTTTTTAAACCGTAATAGGTAGACTCTTGAAATGTTTACAGTAAATGTTGTACTTCGGCCGCTGTAACTATTACTAATATCTAAAGGGTGTTACATCAGTGACATGTTTTTCACGTATATTACCTTATTTTTTGCACCGCAATAGGTAGGCGCATGTATATTTTTATAGATAGTGTATTACCGATATATCAAAAATTACGACTATAATTTTAAAATTAAAGGGTGACTCATAAGACATGAAAAAATTAGCAGCTTGAATTTTTAATGTTGTACTAAACATACGTGTGTGAGTCTAACTCGCACTTGACTGATTTATTTTTAATTGTTAGGAAAACGAAGTGAATTTTGCTATGAACATCCATTTCGTGGTATCCTGGTAAATCGTATAGTTTTTCCAATTTAAATGCATTTTCATTATCTGAGTTTCTGAATAACTCAAACAATTCTAAATTGGTAAATGATATTATCGCGCTTTAAAATAAAATTGTATAACTTCTGTTACTGATCAATAGTTTTAGAAAGTAAAAACTTAACTGGCTGCATTATACAATTGCGGTTTAATTTATACCCAAAAATTAAAAAAAGGGTTTAAACTATCTAATTTGAGCAAAAAAAAATTAACTGTAATATATACCTGCAGTTTATTTTTTATTCAACATAAAAAAATTTTAAAACTAACGGCCTACTTTTATAAAAGTTGTTTTTATATTAAAATAAATAAAAAAAAATGAAATAGTTATGCCTACCTGATTGGCAGAGCAAAATATTGTTTATTATTTAAGAAGAAGCAATAAAAATATGCAACAAGTAACATTATTTTACACTAAAATTGCTGCAGTGAAAAAAAAATTGGAAACCCTTTTTTATTTCTTTTCACATTTTGCACACATCTCTGTTACATTCTTTAAAAATGAGAAAAAAAATTTTCTCGATTTCGCTATGAGGTTGTTACAGTTTTCTTCTTATTTCACCTACAGCGGCAACTTGCGGTGGCCAAACTTAGTCAAATTATTTAAAGTATTATGTTGCAAATATGCTCAGAAAATATGGGCAAGACCATTTTTAGATATGCTCTATTTTATTTGTAAAAATTACCGAAATATAGGGTGTCGAAAAAGTGGCTACTGCCGAAAAAGTAGGGCATCTGCTAAACCTTTTACTACTTCTTTTAATAAAAAACAAACACACCTTTAAAAAAAATACCAAAAAAGTTGTAATCAAACGGCAATGTTTCTGACACTTTTATTCTAAAGTGCATTTATTTTTTCAAGATCTCCCTTTTTTTTTGTTTCCTAAAAAATTGTCGACTTTGAGCAGCTCCACAAACTATAATTTTTTGCAATTAAGGAAAACGTTTTTGAATTGTGATAAGTAAGTAGTTCTTTATACAATGTTTTCATTAATTTCACAAAATTTTGTCATGAAATTTTATATTTTTGCCACGGGTTTTAGGAAAAGGCGCCACTGTGCGACGTCACGCAAATGTGTTTTATTTTTGGCGACGAATATTCGCGGCTAAAAATTCGTTGTTTGCCCCAGTTGTGTTCCTCGTATAAGTCATTATAAAATGTTGGTATTAAATGGTTTGCAGTTAATTCTCAGAAAATAAAAAATGACATAATTGCCGATTGAACATTTTGACAAAACTTATGTAAATTATATACTACTGAGAAAATATTTTTTTGTCAGTTTTTATGGGATTTCATTGTTATCAGTCCAATTAAACTTTGCTTATAAATTTGATTTTGAAAAAAGATTACCTGCACAGAATTTATAAAAAAGATAAATTAATATGTAAAATGAGAGCTTTAAGTAATTCTGAAAGGTATAAGACAATTACAGAAACTACGTCTTTTCCTTCTTAAGGCATATTAAACCAGGTTTTTAATACAAAAGTTAAAGGTGTTTTGAAATGAAAAGTCCTACGGTGTAAACATGTAAAGCTCTTAACTCTACTGTGCTGAATTAAAAAAAGTTGCCAACCGACTAAAGCTCCCACATATTGTTAGATATGCAATTCAAAATTTAATTTAAGGTTTGTGATGTGTAAATAATTTGGTATCTGGACTGCGTGACTGCTTTAGTGTGGGTGTGTGCAAAAAAAAAGAAGCAAGGAAATAGTAAAAACCATCATCATGTCTACATGTAAAAATTCATAGAAATATATTTGAATATATTCACGTGTGTCACAAACGTCCAATACAAACCCCTACGTTTAGGCACACATATATTTTAAAATGTGAATATTTTGTTCGATTTTGCTTTGAAAGTAACCCACGCCAAGTTTTAGGACTCTTTTGTATTTACTTTATATAATGGTACCCATCCCTGGATGAAATTCTAAAATTTATATAATAATTCCAAAATTCTAAAAATTATTGTAAAACAGCGCCATTTGTTGCGCAACCTTGTTTAAAGTGTCCCGCTTTCAATTCATATTGTTATTATTTTAAAATAGCGCCATCTGTTCGGCAACAGTGTTTTAAATATCCCGCTTTCAAAAAAAATATGCCTTGCAGTACTTTTAAATAAATAAATTGCGTACTTTCTCTTGGAAATAAGATTTTTTGCGGAAAAGTATCCTACATTCGAATCAGAAGACTAAGATACTCACAAAATGTTGTTAAAATCCCTCCAGTAATTTTTACGTGATGCGAACACACACACACAACCTAAACAAGTGCTTAAGACGTAACGAGGTCTACGCCTAGCTTTGAACAAACCTAAATAAGAGCCCAACGTTTTGTAGTAAACAGTAATGTTTACATATTTTGTTTAGTAAAATCTATATTTAAAATAGCAATCTTACATAAAAAAACAATAACATTTTGTTTGCACCCAACTTCACTACCTAACGCTCTGTCAAAATTGGATTTTTCAATAGCAAAGCGTTGACGCCCCGCTATTTACATTTGCTTCATACATTTTGTATGTACATGAGAATTTTTGACAGTTATTTTACGCCTTACGCCCTTGTTTAACACGTACACGGTTGGTGGTGTTAGTTTATCTTGCGTCCTATCAAGATATACTAACGTTGAGTAGCCGAAAACCCAAACATTTTTTTATAGTAAAATAAACAAATCGATTATTATGTTAAAAATGTAAACATTGTAGTTTAATATAAAATACTAGCTATCCCCAGTGCGCTTCGCTACACTCATCCACAAAAAATACAATAAACACTTGAAAGAAAAGTTTGGCCAACCTTTAACGCGAAAACGCACGCTATTCTCAAGTCAAAAATGTTCCTATCCAACCTGTTTTTTGCTAGACTATACGTATTAACACGATAACAATTTTTCATTTTTAATGGGATGTTCTACTCCCAGTATTCTTATCCAGTCTACGATTGTGTAGGATAGTGAATCCCGGCCTTTGTGCGGAACAATTCACTTATGTATATCTAATAAAAGACAATTCTTCGTGTAAACGCTTAATTTAAGTTCTTTTGGTCCCTTTCCAATAACATTTTTCAATGTTATCGTGGTCTTATGTATGTCTTAAAATGCCTGGATCCATTATTACCATAGCTTCGGTAGAACACATAAATCAGGAGTCATGTTAAAGACCAAATTTGCTTATCTACACAATTACCAAATTGTTCTTGAAGTTAGGTGCGATACTTTTATTAGAAAACGCTGAGTTTTCATTGCCGCTTAAGATGCGCAATTGCAGTTCCTTTCGAAGTACAAGCACAAATTAAAATTACGTCCTCTATGAACATTTACCTATTATTGTAAGTACCAACATGTCAGTAGATTTTTACAGAGTTGTAACTGAATTAAAATTTTTATATTGTGACATTATACACTTCTTGTTATAAAAGTACGATTGTTATTAATTTTACCTAACTTTGCTACATAAATTAATTTTTTATATTAATATAATATAAACTGACTGACTTCTTGCAGATACATATGTATGTTGTTGTTAATTCCTATAATTTTTTTTTTTCAAAAATAAGATGTAAAAATTGTTTTACTGTCAAATTATAACAATTTAACCGGGAATATAAAGAAAAAAGGGGCTCAACCTTATTATTAAAAATTTTGCACATTTTGCTCTAAATTTGCATAAATCATTGAAATATAATACATTTTACATGACGAGATTTTACATACAACCTTAGGACAAATACGTAAATGTGCTATATTCGGCCGTGCCGAATCACCACGGTGGTTTTATTTATGCAGACATGTACAGCATTATCCATATTGTTGACTCTTTTCATATATTAGAATTTATGAGAAAAACTCATCATTCATGCTTTAAAGAAGTAGATGACAGCCGCGACGCAGCTAAATGAAAACAATTTCCATTGGCAACTGACAACACAGCTACTTAATGATATTGAAGACGACAGCTAATCGTAAACTCTGACATTGTTGTAGAAATACTTACATATTTTGCTTTTATAAAATTAAATAACTTTTTCACAAAATTATAAATATTTCCTCCAAAACTTTTTGTTTGTATATGAATTTGTAATTTACAATTTTGTAACATTTTCTTTTGTTGAATAAAATAGAAATTAGCCCAAGTTGACGACACCCACAACGGTTGTCGTGTAGCCGTGTAGCTATACTGCCTTCAAAATAATCGTTTACGTTTAAACGTGTGTATTTTATTGTTGACAGTTTGTAGTCGATATCCTGATGTTGTCTCTGTGTTTTAATGCTTCTAGGTTTGAAAACAGAAATCGCATCTATTTAAAGATCAAACGCATTTACAAAAATATGTTACTCTATATACATTTATTTATTTTAATATTATTTTTCTAAGTTTCTCATTATTTTTTCATATTTATCTTCTGGTATATTTTTCAAACCCAAATGTTAAGAGATGGGTTCAAAAATAATTCTCAAATTCGATCGAAATTCATCACACCCCTTGAAAACGATCGTTTTCAAATCGATCGTTTTCCATCACATACCTGAATGAAATTTTCTTTTTAATTTTTCGAAAATTGTTTGTAAAAGTTTTTTGTACTTTTATTAAAATTTTTTGTAAAATTTTATTCGAAATATTTTTGGAAAATTTAAAAATTTTTTTTAAGTTTTTCTGTAAAAATATTGTTTTGAAAATGGTTTGTAAAGTTTTTTTAAAAATTTAAAAAAAAAAACATTTTTTTTTAATTAAATTTTTTTATTTTTAAATTTTATATTAGAATGGTCAGTATAAAGCAAAAAAAATCCATAAAAAAATTTCCTCATATTGACCCCCTATGTGCCCTTTTACTGCTCCTATTTACCAGTGGGTACCCTGTGGGTCAATTGGCTACCTCTATGTGTCAAATCAACTTAATCAACGTCTCTATGTATAAGGATCCAGAATATATATACTTTATGGGGTCGGAAATCAATATTGTAGGAATTACCCTCCACCTGTGTTGAAGGGTATAAAAAACAAATTTATGTGGATGTTTTTTATGATAACGAAAACACTACTTACCTAATATTTTTAATTGATATTTGATCCGATTTTTGAAAAAAAAAATGTGGGAATTTTATTAGGTACTCTTTTAGTTTTTTGCAATAAATTTATACGATTGGAATCAGATCTGAAATTCTTTCAGATATCTATCAGTTTTCTGTCCCGAAGTAGCATAACGAAACTGAGAAAAAGGGTTGAAGAAATGGAAAATAAAGGTGATTACACAAAAATGTACTAACATAACTTTCCCTATTCGCATAAATAACCAAACGATAACTCAACTTTCAGACATATCTTGACCGGAGCCTTACTTGGAAATGCCACAGTGAATTAAAGTGAACACAATTAAGTTAAAGGCCGTCCAACTAAACTGGCTTATTGGCAGAAATTCTACACTCGTCAGTTCATTTAGCACTTATTTGCTAGAATTCATTTTTAATGTAGTACTTAAAAATGCATTCAATTTTTCTAGTAAATCATGTGTACATACATATATTTTAATAATTAATTGACATATAAGCATTTATAAAATATTGTTACGTTTTTACTTTACGTTGGGTTCTTTTAATTGCAAAATAAATACACTCTGTTATTACTTTTACTGTAAGTCACTTTATTTACTTAACACCACTGTTCAAAAATACAGCAAACTGTTAAACACTCTTAATATTCGACAACTTAACTCTTTGACTTTTAGCTTAATACTGCAATACTACTCGCCAGCACGATTCATTTATATAGGTGCTTTAAGAGCACCAGAATGTTCTCTTCCAGACATATCTGGCAGGTTCGACTGTTATTGCTCTTGTTTTTGTTTGTGTGATTGGTTATTTCTTTATACCTGTGTTTGTGGCTATTTATTTCTTTATACCTGTGTGTGTGGCTGTTTATTTGTTTATGCTTGTATTTATGTATGTGGCTGTGTATTTAACAGAAGAGTGTTTATTTTAATCTGTGTGTGTGTATGCGTAATTGTTTAAGGCGTTACTCTTTATTGTTTGTTTCTTTCTATCATCATTGTAGGAAAATAAGCCATTAATGTTGTTGTTGTTGTTCGAGAGTATTGTTGTTCAGAGCTTATAATAAATAAATTCTTCTTTCGTAACACTACCCCCTTCTCAAACCTGTTCGTCCCGAACAGACACAGATGTACCTTTTCCATAGTTGGCTAGCCGCTCCAAGTGCACAACTTTCATTTTTGATCTTGGGCTCTGGAATTTCTGTATTCTGTAAACTACGTCGTTTAGCCGCTTTATTACTTCATAAGGTCCATCCCAATGAGTTTGTAGTTTGGGTGATAATCCTTTCTTCCGTTGTGGGTTAAAAAGTAGAACCAGTTGTCCCTCGTTAAATCCCTCAGAGTTGGCAGCTCGATCATATCTGGCTTTCATTTTATCACTGGTTAATTTTATCCGGCTCCGCACGAATTCGTGAATCTCCTGAAGGTCCCTTTGCGCCTGACTAGAGTTTTCGCCGTCTCCTTCTGCCGATGTTGGCTTAACACCAAACTCTAAATCTGCAGGCAAATTTAGCTCAGATCCAAAGACTATTTTCGCTGGTGTTCGTGAGGTGGAATCGTGAACAGCTGATCTATATGCCAATAAAAACTTGGGTATATGCTCATCCCAGTCCCTCTGATGTGCGCTGACCACTTTTCTCAGGTATTCTTCCAGGGTTCGATTGAATCGTTCGACCATACCATCAGATTGCGGATGTAACGGTGTCGTTCTGGTCTTTCTTATTCCGTATACCTCGCACATCTCTTTAAATATAACGGATTCAAAATTTCGGCCTTGGTCGGAGTGCAGTTCTAAGGGAACACCATAGCGACACACCCAGTTGCTTATAAAAGCGTCTACAATCGTTCTGGCTTCTTGATTGGGAATGGCATATACTTCCGGCCATTTGCTAAAATAGTCCATGACCACTAAAACGTATCGGTTTCCAGCATTGCTAGCAGGGAAGGGACCTGCTACGTCCATCGCTATACGTTCAAAGGGAGCGCCTGAATTGTACTGCTGAAGCTGCCCCCGACTCCTTCGTACTGGACCCTTTGCTGCAATGCACTCCTGGCAATTGGCTATCCACTCTGCTACGGCTTGTTGACAGCCGACCCAATAGAACCGTTGTTTTATCTTTTCCAGCGTTTTCGTTACACCAAGGTGACCTCCACTAGGACCATTGTGGAATTGTTTCACGACCTCTTTGATCTTGGAGGATGGCACGACGATTAAGTCTATCACAGTTTTGCCGTCTGTGCTTTCCCAAGTGCGACATAAGCAGCCATCCTTCAACCTTAGACTGTTCCACTGGGCCCAATATGCCTTCGCCAGTGGACTTTCTGGTGAGATCTCACTTCGCGTCGGTCTTCTGTCTTCCTCTTTAGCCGCTATAACTTTTGCCAATATGGGATCGTTTCTTTGTGCTGTCGGCCAGTCTTCACTAGATTCTATATGTGTAAGCCGAACATCAATAACGAATTCTTTTCTCTCTGCCTTTGTGCAATGCTTACACCCCAGATCACATGGCCGCCTAGAAAGGGCGTCTGCGTTGTTATGCTTGCCTCCTTTTCTGTGCTCAATACTAAAATCATAGCTCTGAAGTCGCTCAATCCAGCGTGCAAGCTGTCCTTCAGGGCTCTTGAATTGCAGCAACCACCTAAGTGCGGCATGATCTGTCCTCAACGTAAAATGTTGGCCATACTAATACTTGTGGTAGTGTTTAATGCACTCCAACGCTGCTAGCAGCTCTCGACGCGTTACGCAATAGTTTCTTTCAGGCTTCGAAAGTACTCTGCTGTAGTAGCCTATAACCTTTTCTGTCCCATCTACCACTTGAGACAGCACGCCTCCTATTCCATATCCGCTCGCATCAGTGTCTAGCACGAATTTTTGCCCAGCTACTGGATATGCCAGGATAGGTGCCACACACAACAATTCCTTGAGCTTCTGAAATGCTTCCTCGGCTGCTTCACTCCACTGGTAGGTTCGCGACTTTTTGGTTAGCTCATGTAGGCTCGCAGCAACACTAGCAAAATTTGGCACAAATCGTCTATAGTATGTGCAGAGTCCCAAGAAACTTCGTAACTCGTGAAGATTTTGAGGACGAGGCCAGTCCTTTACTGCCCGTATTTTATCTTCATCGGTTGATATGCCCTCTGCTGTTACACGATGCCCCAAGTATTTGACTTCCTTCTGAAACAATGCACATTTTTTAACACTGAGCTTCAGTCCAGCCGCTGATATACGCCTGAAGACTTCTTCCATATTCCTTAGGTGTTCATCGAAGGTCTTTCCCATGACAATTATGTCATCCAGATACACCAGACATGACTTCCAATTGAGTCCTTTTAACACTCGTTCCATTAAACGCTCGAAGGTGGCTGGAGCGTTGCAGAGACCAAATGGCATAACATTAAACTGCCATAAACCATCGAGAGCACTAAAAGCAGTTTTTTCTTTATCCTTGTCCGCTATCTCGACTTGCCAGTAACCGCTCTGTAGATCTAACGTAGAAAACCACTTAGTACCTGCTAGCGTGCCTAAGGTGTCATCGATTCTTGGTAGCGGATAACTGTCCTTTTTGGTAACATCGTTGAGCTTTCTGTAGTCAACGCAGAATCTAGTGTTGCCATCTTTCTTCTTTACTAAAACTACCGGCGAGCTCCAAGGACTCGAAGATGGTTCGATAATTCCGTCTCGCTCCATTTCGTTGACTAGCTGCATTACTTCGCTCCGCTTGGCTAGGGGAATGCTCCTGGGGGCTTGTTTTATGGGCCTCGCTTCGCCAGTATTTATTTCATGCTTCACTATTGCCGTTCTACCTTGGCTTTTATCTTTTAGGGCGAAGACAGAGGCGTACTTTCGTAGCAGCTGCTTGGCTTTGTTTCTGTCAGGTGGCTCCAGCTCTGCTACCCATTTCCCCACGTGTTCTGCTAGTATTTCGCGCTCTTTAGTTGACAGTTTTTCAGGCTCTGAGTCTCTCTCGCAATTAATTATGGCCTCTGCTGGTGTACATTGAGCTATCTGAGAGTTTTTACCAATTACTTTTTCACTGTTGGATAGATTTAACACTCTCACAGGAATTTTTCCATTCTTAGAGGTTTTCACGAGGGCTTTTGCTGTTATTGTCTCACTCTTAATTCCTGATGGTTCTACCACCCACAACCGGTTGTCCTCACAATCTTCCTCCATACGTGCCCATATCACAGTTTCTGCCTGAGGTGGTAATTTCTCGGATGCTACAGCAACCAGCTTCCCTACTGCAAATTTACTCACATATCCAATATCAAGGGGTATTTCGACGTTTCGCCAGATCATTATTTGTTGCCCCATGCGCAGATCGACTCCATGCATAATCATAAAATCTGCGCCAATAATAACTTCGTCCACGATATCGGCAACAATAAACACATGGTCCACACTCATGTTGGCTATAGTTAATCTGACTTTGGCCTTACCATAGACAGTAGCAAATTCTCCGGTAGCGGTGCGCAGACTGACATTATTCAATTGATGCACTTTTCCTTTTACTAAATCGGGCCTTATTATAGACTGCGACGCTCCTGTGTCTATTGTCAGAATACGCTTTCCTCCGTTGATATACCCGCTTGCAGTAAGATTGCTGTTTTGCTGCTGCATCACAGATATGGAGATTGTGGGGCCCTCGGTTGTGGGAGCTAGCTCATGCCCCGTAGTGCTAGCTCTCTTTAGTTTAACGACTCTCGAGATGTTCCATGAGTCGCACGTTTATTGTTTCTTGGCGGCGAAACAGATCTGGATCGTTTTCTTGCTACCTTACAGTTTCTTTGAAAATGGCCGACTTTACCGCAATTAAAGCACTTGGCGTTTGTCTTACCTTGCCTTTCATCTAAGGCTTTCTTTACCGATTCAAGTATTTGCTTTATGTCGTCCATTGTTGTTTTCTCATCTTCAGCAGCTACTTCAACTTTTCGCACTTTGTATGACTGCGGTCTCGAAATGACTTTTGCTGTTTCTTGAGCCAGAGCGTAAGTAATGGTTTCAGCAAAGGATGTGTTTTGCTTAGCGCAAACTGCGTGCTTAATATCTGGGTCACGAATACCATTAACAAATGCCTCCACTTTGAACTGTTCTAAAAGTGGATGGTTTTCCCCAGGGTATATTAGCTGCACCAAGCGCTCTATCTCCATGGCGAAATCCTGAAGCGTCTCGTTTGCTCTCTGCAGCCTGCCACGTAGCTCCATTCTATACAGCTCCTTTTTATGATCGCCGCCATATTTACGCTGTAACGCCACCATTATGTCCTCATAATTATTTCTGCAGCTAGTTGGTAGGCTTTCGAGGACTTCTGCTGCAGATCCTTTAAGTGCCAGAATCAGTTCAATCGCTTTCTCTTCATTGCTCCATAGATTTTTACTGGCCACTGTCTCAAACTGAAATTTGAAGACGTTAAAGGGTATGTTGCCGTCGAAACTGGGAGCTTTTATCCTATTTGTGTTTTCAGTCACTACCCGTACTGGACCTTCTCTTATTTCCAGGCTCATAATTTTGTTTTCAAGCTCCTGCAGCTTTACATCGACATCCTTCACCTGTACTTCGACGCCACTAGTTTCTAAAAGATTCACTTTTCTGTTTAAACCATACAGTTGCACTTCTACGGCAGAGATTTTTTCGTCGAACTTGCTGACCTTAATTTCTACTTCATCTACTCGCTTATTGAAGGTCTCAGAAATTTCTTGTAGCTTCTCGTTAACTTTTTCTAGTTTCTCATTGTTTGCTCTAGAAACTTCTTGAATCTCAGTTAGAAGTTGTTGGTTTTCACCTCTTACTTCAGCTAACAGTTTTTCGCTGTTTGCACTAGAAGCTTCGTGAACTTCAGCTAATAGTTTTTCACTGTTTGCTCTAGAAACTTCTTGTACATTTTCTAGAAGCATTCTAGAGTTTTCTCCCATTTTCTCCATCATAGCGGCGAACATCGTATTGAAGTCCATGCTACTTGCTGTTGTTGTTTCACGGCTACATACCTCTGCCACCTCTTTTTCATCGAACTCATATGCGCCAATGTCCATGCCACGACGCTTGAATTCATCTATGAGCCTCTTCTGTAGATCAGTTTTGTTACCTGCTGTTGGCAAATCCAGCTTACTCAACTCCTTTTTCAGCTGCTCCACTTTAAGTTCTTCAAATTTCATTTTTATTATTTTTTTTTTTTTAAGTTATTTTATTTTACAATTTCACTTCTGTCACCAATTGTTACGTTTTTACTTTACGTTGGGTTCTTTTAATTGCAAAATAAATACACTCTGTTATTACTTTTACTGTAAGTCACTTTATTTACTTAACACCACTGTTCAAAAATACAGCAAACTGTTAAACACTCTTAATATTCGACAACTTAACTCTTTGACTTTTAGCTTAATACTGCAATACTACTCGCCAGCACGATTCATTTATATAGGTGCTTTAAGAGCACCAGAATGTTCTCTTCCAGACATATCTGGCAGGTTCGACTGTTATTGCTCTTGTTTTTGTTTGTGTGATTGGTTATTTCTTTATACCTGTGTTTGTGGCTATTTATTTCTTTATACCTGTGTGTGTGGCTGTTTATTTGTTTATGCTTGTATTTATGTATGTGGCTGTGTATTTAACAGAAGAGTGTTTATTTTAATCTGTGTGTGTGTATGCGTAATTGTTTAAGGCGTTACTCTTTATTGTTTGTTTCTTTCTATCATCATTGTAGGAAAATAAGCCATTAATGTTGTTGTTGTTGTTCGAGAGTATTGTTGTTCAGAGCTTATAATAAATAAATTCTTCTTTCGTAACAATATGAACGCATCCGAATCATCGAACTTTCATTAGTCCTAAGCGCTCATTTAAATAACAGTTAGTTTATTAAAAGTGAACACATGACCTTCAATGACACGTCTATGTCAAAATCATGCGTTTTTCACCTAAATTGGAACCAGTGCAAGAGTATTAGAACTCATGAATATGTCATGTTTTTTTTTTGCTGGGGAAAAATTATTGCTAGGTTAAACAATAAATAAATTTGAACTAAATACAATAAATAAAAATATAAAAAAAATTTTTCTCACGAATTGTTTTGCATTTTTGTTATAATTTTTTTGTTTTGTTTTTATTTTTTTTTTCTTTATTATTCTTATTTTATTATATGTACTTACACCCGCAAATGATTACATTTGTAAGTATATGCAATAATTTATTTAAATAAAATGTACAATTGTATATTTGCTTTCATCAAGATAATCCAAAGAAAGAAGAAAACGTGCTCTACAACAATCATATTTTAACATGTCTATAAGAAAAAATATATACAGTCTGTCAAGGATTTGCTTTTACATACTAAAAAAGTTTTAGTTTTGACTTTTATAATAGAAAATGTTATTTCCTTTTTTATTTTTATTAATTTTTTTACTAAATTAATTTTATCTATAAATATGCAAGGCGAATTGAATACTAGGTAATCGCAATCTGGCAACAAAAACAACAACAACAGGCAATTTTGTTTGTGTAAAAACACCCACAGTTGTCAAAAACCCAAAAAAAAATTCAAAAGAAAATAAAAAAATGAATATTTGTTAGATAAAACACAAAAGTTTTGTTAGTTTTTTCAAAACATATTATAATATTTAAAGTAAAAAGTGAAAAAAAACGTGAAAAATAAAAATAAGGAACATAATCTTAGAGAGAAATGTGCCGCAAAGAAAATGAATACAAATTTTGACATAACAGGGTATAAGTATACAGTACTTTGTCACAGATTTAGAAAATCATTTCCTTACCAGAAGAGTCTTATGTGTTGGGACATTATCCTGATAAAACTTGAAATTCGGCTTTCTATCAGTATAAATCCTATATTTATCGATCCTGGAAATTAGATGAGCAGTTAATGTGTTCAGGTTTTGAAATATGCGTTACAGCAAGGAACAATGGCCTTACTTTTTGTTTCATTGTAAGCAATGGTTTCTTTCAAGCTACTTTTGATGAATACCTGTTCTACTTAAATACATACCTTACCATTTCGTGGGAGACTGTCACGCTACATTCTTCTCTTAGTTCACTTGAAAGTGTTCTTGTGGATACCAAAGGGTTTTCGTCTAACTTCATCCTTAAAACACGTTCTGTTCTATCCAAAATCTTGGTAGGGTGGCCACTTGAAAGCTCTAATGTAATTTTGATTTGTATTACCACTTAAAATATTATAAGAGATAAACTTGTTATTTACAACATTTTAGACAATTCTTGAACTGTTTTTTCCAATTTCGAGGTTATAATAAACCAATTGAATCAAATTAGTCCGTCTTATTTCACCAGGCATTTTAAATTCTTGTTAATTTTCCGTTTTTAATACGTTTTTTAGGAAATCTAAACAAAAACTTCAATAAAACATATCCTTGGTAACTCGACTTAAGAAAATAATTATGGTTGACCAATAAAAATTAACAGTAATTTAAAAAAAATAACAACAAGACCAAAAATTGTAAAAAGATTTTCTTGGCTCAATTTTGGTGTTTCTCTTGTCTTTCTTCCTTTTCTTAATTATAATTGCAGCTTTTTTCTATTTTAGTTGCTTGTTAGTTACCACATATGTAGATAAAAAGGAATTAATAAAAAAAAACATTAATTTAAATATTAAAAATACACTATGCCGTTATGATAAAATCCAAAAACAAAGTATTTTTCCTTATGTCAAAACAAATTTTTGACAGACCCTATGTAGAAAAAATTGTTTTCTCGCAAAGGTACAGTCTCTGTCAGCTACTTAGAAGCAAAATTAAAAATTATTTCAATTAACATTTAGTTGTATGATTAGATTAATGCAAAATAACTTAAAAAAACATGTAGGCCATTTAGGGCCTACATTTAGATGAAATTTTAGCAATTAGTTACTTTCACACATGTATTTTTGTCCCAAAACTTTTTCTCGCCATTGGGGCAAAACGTTGTAGTTTTCTAAATTATTTTCTGGAAAATTGCTTGTCGGTCCAAAGCATAAGCACAAACATACTTACATAAGTACATAAGTACATATATACATATTTAAATGAAGTTGGCCAAATGAAGTTCATGATACAAAAATTATTGGCGAAAATGTTGTATGAACAACATATGTACATGATTTTTACGTGTCCAATTTCATATTTTAACAAAGTAATAAAAAATTAACTTAAAAATTAAAGGGTGTCCTTATAGGTAATATAATTTGTCTTGTATATCATTATAATATATCCCTATACTATTATAGACAAACACTTAAAAATTAGACAGAATTTACATTATTATATCCGTTATAACCATGAGTATAAATATTACATATTGAAAATTATAAAGTGTCACCATTGGTGATGTTGTTATATGTATATAGCCTTATCTTGTAAACCGCTAATGGACAAACATTTTTGTATTTACACAGACTCCATATTACTATATCCTCAATAAGAAATAAAACTTAAAGTTATATGGGGTCCCATGGATGATTTAATTTGACCTTATATTTTGGTATATAGATAGTCACTTGGAAAATAAATAATAACAGGTATTGAAATTAAATTGTGTCCGCAGAAAGGACGTGATTTTTGCGTATATTTTTTATCATATTTTTACATTATTGGATAACGAATACACGTGTATTCTCTTTTAAGTTTGAAATTTAGATTTTACGAGCTTCTGTCTGTTTAAAAGCCGTTTTTAAATAGTTACGTCATAATAATTTCATACATTATTTATCATTCAGAAGTGCATTTATTTATTTATTTTAAATAAAAATATAGATAAATATAAATTTATTTTAAATCAGTGCTATGTTTTGTATAAAACCGATTAAAGTAATTCTGTGCAATATTGCATTGCGCAAGACATATTGTTAACAAACTTAAATTTAGGTAAGAAATAATTGTATATACTTTTTTGCTTTTTGATTTCATAAAGATCCATAAAATGACGTTGTCCACCTGCCAAAATATAACTAGAAGCTATTCAAAATTTAAAAGTCAGTTCATTTTTTTGTTAAAGAGAACAACATTTCAATATTAATAAATTGAGTTTTTTTATTATTTTTACTACGGCAACACTGTTAGCAGCAAATTTAAACTCAGACAAAATTTTTATTCGATCCAAACGAAAAAGTTTTTGAAAAACGAAAAAAATATTAAACAACCACCTGTTTGGAACAATTTTGGTAATAATTTTTTCTGTATAAAGCTTCATGCTTTGGGTAATAGAAATCATGCTTGTTTTCTCAAACATTTACCTCCAACATTGTACAATATTTTATTTTGAGTTCTATTTAGATCGAAATTAAACGGTCTTATTGTGCAGGAATAATGTCTGAGAAATATTTCATTTAAATTCCTTTAGTTGTATCCTTTTTCTAACATAGTCCCACGAATTACTTAATGTACGTAATACTTATTTGTCGGATCTCTGTATTAAAATGTTACATAGTGATCTCATGGTTGCAGGCTATGCTAACGGGTCATTGGGCGACCAGTGTTCATGCTGGCAGTCTAGGACTTCTCTATGTGGTAGCTGCCAGTGCGAGTTCCCGCCATTACATTTCTCGAGACTCAAATTTTTAAGAGCAAATAATAGATGACCTATCTGAGTTATCGGGCGCCAGTATAGGCTATCTTACTAGTTATCTCAACTCAGCAAGATAGGTCTAACTATTCACTAGGATTCACATGTGGGTCGGCTTAATTGTCTGAGCGAGTGGGGTGGAGTCAGAACGCAATCACTGGATCCTATTTGAAAGTTTGCTGCGCGAGCTGCCATGCAAACTAAACGAACTAACATTTAAGGCCCAACTATAATATGCATAAGCTAGCTTAAGCCAACTTAAGCAACTGTGCAATTACATATAAATCATATGTGGCAAAATATAATGTACTTAACAACACTTTTCGTTAAGTTTCGTCAAATGTCATTTGCTTAAGCAAAGTCCGAAACCGATTGCACATTCCGTACGGAAACAGCTGTTTGTGCTTTGTGTTTTACATTGAATGTACATTCATAAAAAATTGAAATGGAGAACGAAAGTGAACAAATTATATCTAAATTTAATATAAAATGTTTAAAAAAAGAAGTTTCTATAAGAAAAAAGGAAGGCGTTGTATAATAATCGTAATTAAAAAGAAAGAGCATTTTATTGTTTATGAGTTGAGTGATGTACACCGCTGTATTTTTTAGTACTTTTGGCCAAAATTACACAAACAGCAAAAAGTGTTAAATTTTTCTTTCGAAATTTTCTAAAAATAATTATTAATTTGTAAATGAATGGTACTAAGTATTAAAATATGTTTATTTAACACCTTTTTGTTAACATTTTTCATTTATTCAGAAAAAAATTATTATTTTGTAAAAGTACTAATAAAACAAATTTGCAACGGTGTCATAATAGTTTTCAGATTCATGTAAGTACATTGTAGCCACCTAAAAGTCTTCAATAAGTTGCTTAAGCATTTCGCAGACTTTTCGTTCATTTTTTGACATTAGCTTAAGCCAGTTTATGCATATTATAGTTGGGCCTTTAGTTGTCAATTTTTATCGCCTTCATGTTTGATATTCCATTTTAAGTTCTAATTAAATGACACCGTATGTTTATTATAACACGGATCTTGGTATGTGAATCCTTTGGATGTATTTTATTTTAATTTAGTGGCATTTAAATGTAATTGTTTTTTCCCAAGCCATGATTTAACACAAAACGAAGTATTTACTTTAGTTAGATTTTGCTTTGAAAGCAATCCATACCAAAGACCCTTACGATTTTAGTTTTTTTTTAAGAGAAGTAACACTCAGGCAATTAATGCCTACATTAACTGTGTTGCTTCCTTTAGAAAGGGATAGTAGAAAGGGTAGTAGATAAGACAGATGGTTACTGCGATAGTAAAGCTTCGCAAGCGCTTCTGGTGTTCTTTAGGCGAATTAGTTTGAAGGTATCATAGCCAATTTATAATTATTTTACTTCTCCGGCGATTTACTGCTATGTAGTAATACCGGCTTAAAGTAGCAACCAAACAGTAATAGTAACAAAGTGTTGATTCTGTTTTTACGTTTACTCGCCTTTAGAGATCAAACAGTAAAAAAGTTTTAATGTGTCCTTGATATGCTTTTATGAATTTATTATGTCTATTTTTTTTTTTTTTTGGTAATCAAAACATTTTTTCGACTTTTGAGTGCAGCAACGAAAATATACATATGTATATGTACATATATATGCAGTATATTTAATTAATATTTAGGGTTAAATTTGATTAATTCTGAGAAATTGTAATTAAAATTCTGGTATAATAAAATTTCGCATTACTAAGCAAGTTTTTAACATTTTCTACGCAAACATTAGGAAAAATATTTTTTTTCATGCTATTTGCGGAACATAAAAGTTAATACATTGAATGTTTTAGGAAACTAGATCTTCTGGACATTTGGGTTTCATTCTCAGATTCACAAATATGCAGCTATAAAACTGAAACGCTAAATTTAAAAACTTATAAACATCCTATTTATGACCCCAATTCTATGAAAAGTACTATAAAAAAATTATGCACTTTTTTTTAATTTTTTTATAAAAATTAAATTAAAGTGTATGTATTAAGTCCTCCTTAAATTTAGCTTTCGCTAAACTGATTGAGCTGGAATTAGAATATATGTAAGCTTCAAGCGCATATGCAAAGAAGAACTATTTTTCTGTTTTTAAATAAACATGTTTTGCTAAAAAACTATAAGAGATATAATTTTGTTATACTTATATTTGGATCCAGGAATCAAGGAATATAAACAAAACAAGTTTCAATGAAATCTAAATTAATCATTTTGAGTGTCATTTTTATATGTCATGGAATGACCCTATTGTGATAGTAAATTAATATGTTGTTAAAGGCGTCATTATTATAAATAAAATTTTTTTTAAAACTATTATTCGTTTTTCTATGCAAACAAAAAATATTGTGCTTTTGTGTCTTATAACTATAACTAGAGCTAGCATAAACTAACCAGTGCCTCGTTTCTGTAACTTATGTGACAAATTTCTCAATTGTAATTATTATAGTCATCTTGTTTTACACAGGGTGAGCTAGAGATAATAACGAACTATTTTATTACCAAATGTTAAAAGATTTAGGATTAGCTATGGAAAAACCTGGCAAAACAGGAAGACAATTACATTTTCATGTGAAAGGGTTTTTACTTTAAAGTGTAAAAAGAAAGTAAGAAAGTATAAATTCATTGTTGGTTGGTTGTTGTTGTTGGTATTTTGACAAACAAAACAAAATATTAATTCACTGCAATTGATTACTACGGGGAAGCAAGTCTCGATGGTAATTTCGTTAAGTGCTCAATTTAGCATTATCAAAGGAATCCTTAGCCCAATTTTTTTTTATTTACTTATTTATTTATTTAATATTAGTCTATGGATACAATTTTTACAGACAATTTAATATACATATTAACTTAATCTTAAGAAAAATTTTAAAAATTTAAATTATGAATTTAGAAAAACAATTATATTATGTTGAATTACTTTTACATTTACAAAAACTTCAACAAAATATACAAACTATCAAATTCACGACATATACGCTTAAAAGGATCAGCTAGATCATAATTTGTTTTAAACAATTTAAATAATGACGAGTATTGTGACACGGAACATTAAATTGTATATTACTCATCAGAAATTCACAGCAAACATTATTATTAATAAGGTTTAACATAAAAGAAACATTTAACATAGTGCGACAGCTTTTTAGTGTCGCACTATGTTTATTGAATATGAAGGGAGATTTATTGCAGGATTCCAATGAAGATTACGTAAACAGAAAAGCAAAAACTGTTTTTGCACTGACTCAATATATTGGCAATAAATATTGTAATAAGGATCCCATACGACTGATTCATATTCCAAAATAGGTCTGACCAGTGCAACGTAAAGTTGCTTGGTAATATAAGGATCAGAGAATTCTTTTGCCCACCTTTTTATAAATGCAAAAACACCTCTAGCCTTATTGACAGTCATAGTAATGTATGCAACGAAGTTTAATTTAGAATCAAGTAAAATTCCAAGATCCAAGAAAGTGTCGACTAAATCCAGCTGATGTCCTCCCAATGAGTAGTTAACAGTTATACAACTATTTCAAAAAAATCGCATACATTTACATTTTTTTAGATTTAGCTCCATTAAATTATAAGAAGTTGTTAAGATCAATCTGAAGATAAGCATGATCAACATATTGCTTGAAGCAACAAATCCAATTATGTTAATAGTAATTTATGATTGCCTTTATCAAAAGCTTTACTAAAATCAGTATATACAGCATTAGTTTGTTTGTTTTGTGCGAGAATCCAAAATTTATTAGAGTTGAAAGATGAAGGACGTTAGTCGTAGTCGTAGTCGAGCATCCCTTTCTAAAACCATGTTCGCTAGGTGATATAATTGTTGAAATCTGATTACAAAGCCTATCCGCAACTAGTTTTTGAAACATTTTCGGAATAGCACTTAATTTGGCAATTCCTCTGTAGTTTGTAATGTCAGACTTATTTCCAGATTAATGTAGAGGGATGATATACGAGTCTCGCCAAAGCAAAGGAAAGTATCCATGTCTAATCGAAGAATTAAATAATAATGTTAAAGGAGCAACTAATGAATCTGAACAACAATTTAAAATGCAACTTGGCACACCATCAGGACCATGATTAAATAACATTTTTAGAGCCTTCAAGCCATTAAATACATCCTTACTATTTAAAGTAGGAAAAGAAGTAACACGATTTGAGGCTGGTGGATAGGGCTATAAATTAGTTCCATCATATTGGCTATTACCATAAGTACTGGCAAAAAAATCAGCAAACATATTGCAAATAACATCATTATCACTGGATTCTTTATCATACAATTTCATTATTGTATAAGAATGAAATCTAGATGAGTTAAAGCTACTCTTAAGTTGAGAAATTTATTTCACTATATAATAATTAAGTCAAAATCAGCTTCCTAGTAGTAATTAATTTCAGTGAATTTATAATTTAGGTTAATATCACGCTATTAATGAAAAATTAAAATTATAAATGTTTTAATACCCAATATATGAATTAAAGTATTAAATTGCTTTTAATTTCTTTATGATCAGTAATCTCATTATTTTATTTATTCAAAGTTTTTAAGCCCTTAGGACCAATAAACTGGTACAATTTACATGGCATACATTTCAAAACTTAATTCTAGGTTTATACTATATGAGTATATTGTTATATTTTGATTTTAATAGTGAGAAAAAAAAAATAATATAAAAAAGAGAAACTATTATTCTAAGGATCTCATTTAAATTAACTTATTAAATAAATTAATTTAAAAACCCCCATTTGCACAAATATTGAGAGAAATAATTGTATATATGAAAAAATAATAAAATCGATACTGAATGCAGCAACAATTAAAAAGTAAATCCAAAATATTTACAAATGTTGTAAAATGATATTTTTAAATTTTTTTACAGAGTGTGAAAATTTTCGTTCTGAATAAGGAACTATAGAGTTCCAAAGCCCAATAGATTGTACAAAAAATGATCTTTTCATTACTATTGCTACATAATGTGAAGCAATTAAACAACGAGTTCTCGAAGAGTTTCAAAATTGAAACCTTCTTCTTATAAATGGTGGACAATCAGTTTTAATTATTTTATACAAATAGAAGCAAAATTCTCATGTTCACAAAACTCTGAAAGTCGCAACCCAAAACCAATTTTACGTAAGATGTCAAGCGAGTACTATATTTAATCCCATATATATATATATCTCACCATCCTACTAAAGCAATGCTCCAGTCTATCCATGTTGTACTGTGACGTACAAGAACATATTTCCATATCATAAAGAAAAATAGGAATACATATCGAGGAAACTAATTTCTTCCTTACACTAACAGGTAAAAAGCGTATAATCGCCTCAGTATAAAAGATATAAAAGCTATAATGTGATGTATATGTACTTTAAAATCTAAATTGTTATCCAATATTAGAATTGGCATGGTTTGAAAAATAAACTGCACGCGTTTTCTTAGAGTTAAGATTTAAAAAGCTTCATTGGACAATTCCAAAATATGATGTAAATCTCTATTCACATTTATCATTAAATGATCAACACCATTTCCATTATCACTTGCAACTAACTGTATATCATCAGCACAGGCAAAACATGTACAAAAATCTATTTCCGTAAAATTTCATTTATGTATATACATCGTAAAAAGTAGTGGGCCGAGAACAGATCTCTGTGGTACGCCCCTATAAGTTCTCAATGTAGATGAAATGAAGAAATAAGTTTACCAGCCGTAGTACCAAATTTAAATAACTTAAATATTAAAATTATTATCATTATGTTAAGGAAATTTTCAACATAAGAGGTATTGTTACCAGTGTTGTCAGATATGGCAATTTCTCCCTAAACGTAGCGATTTTCAATCTTATTTGGCGATCAAATTTTGGATTTGGCGACATCGCGACTTTTTGCGATTTTTAAAAAGTTGCCGATATTGTTGGCGTTTTCTGTTAACTTTTGGCCAACATTAGAAACTGAATTAAGGAGTATCAAAATGGATAACAAAGAAATTGAAGAATTGAAGATTTCTTATTTTTCATATTTAAAAACGATTTTACTTCTGCAAACTGGAAACTTTCAAAACGTAAATTTATTTGAAGTTCACGAAAATCTTTCCATTTTCATTTCATTTTAAAAATGTTTTTCCTATTCAAAGATGATTTTATTTTGGAGACTTTATTTAAAGTTTAAAAAAATCGTTCGATTTTAAAATCTTGCAACTCCTTATCACAAACAAAATTTCTTGTTTTCAAAAATATTCTATAAATCCTAACATACTTTTCGATACATATCAACTACAATAGAAAATATTAACTTTTGTTTTAGACAGATTATTAAAAGTATGATATCCTATCTAGTTAGGTACAGCTACATTAGTTTCGTAATTGATGTGCTGGTAATTCCAATGAATTTTTATACTTATTTTTTACATACAAAGGAAGTTTTGAAGTAAGGATTAAGTTCGTTTTATTCTCTCTAAGTTTAAAGAATTTTCTTACGAATTAGGTGATTACTTTTAAAGAAAGATCGATTTCAATAATAAATTCCACCAAAACTCGACTGCGAAACACGTGCTAAAAATTTTATGAATTGAAATAGGGAATGTTGCATACATCTGCTGATCTTAAGTACTGTTGTATAAATTCAATTCCTATAAGACACATTTAAAATAAGAACACCGTGACAAATACCACTATTTTTTATTGTTTTAAAAAAATTTTACTTTTCTCATGTTCACTAATCATTTTCAATAAAAAACAAATATTTATATATTTTGGCGACTTTTTTCTATTTTTGGCGAATTGTAGCTATTTCGTTTAAATTATTTTTTTGTGATTTGTTAAAAATATTTTTAAAATTAAAAAATATTGTATATATTAGAAGCAAATTTCAACAAAAAGCTGTTTTGACGATTGTCGCACATCGATTTTAGTGAAATATGTGAAAATAAATCTGGCAACCCTGATTGTTACCTTACCTAAAATTTGGGTAAAGGATTTTTGATGCGCTAAATTAACCACTTACAGAAATGATCATAGATAGTAGTTTACCCCGTAGTTATCAATTTCAGTAAATTTATAATTTGAGCTTAAAACTTAAAACATAAAACTTTTTAGGAAAAGTTAAATTAAACAACGGGTACCCATACCCGAAAGAAGTTATTAAAAAACGCAAAGAAAATAAAAAGAACATAACCCAGAGGATATGACCCGGTTAAAGATCGCAGATTAGGAGTATATAAAACAAGTAACAAGATGATAGTTGAGTTACCCCGTATAGATCGCAGAATTGTTCTTTTTGTTTTTAATGTCGTCTTACGTCTTAAGTACTTTCCCACATAGTGAAAGGTCTCTTTGATTACTATGATTCCTAAACCAGCAAAAGACCAGAGAAAAGTAGAATTATACAGACCCATAAGTCTTTCACCAAATATATCAAAGCTGTTTGAGCAAATATTAATAACTAAGCTAAATCCAATTCTTAGCGAGTAAGGATGTATTCCATCAATTCGGTTTCAGAAAACAACATACAAACACACAGATTAGTAAATGTAATTAAAAAGACCTTTGAAGAAAAAAAAAATACTGTTTTTCACTTTTTATCGACGTTTTTCAAGCATTTCATAAGGATTCCCACAAAGGCCTAATATATAAGTTAAAGCTGAACTTGCCGAAAACCTTTATAAGCTCTTAAAAAAATTATTTAACGAATAGAAAGTTTTTACTAAGCTCGCCACAGCTCATTGAAGCCGGAGTCCCCCAAGGTAGTATATTGGGACCAATTTTATATTTACCCTATACATCAGATATGCCAATTAGCAAACCGAGAAACATTTGCAGATGACATAGCTTTTTTAAGTATTCATAAAAGCGTCCAAGTAGCGTCACAACTTTTACAAGACCACATATTCAATTTGGAAAAATGGTTAAAAATGGAGAATGAAGGTAAATAAACAAAAATGTACTCATATAACTTTCACACTGCGTAGAGACTCATGCCCCCATATTCGCCTAAATAAACAAATGATACCGCAGCTTTCAGACGTTAAATATCTGGGTATACATCTTGACCGTCGCCTTACTTAGAAAATCCTTTGGCGCGTAACATACTAAGTGAACCTGGTTACATTCGACCAAAAAGAAGATATACTGCTTTTCTTGGCCTAATGTACGGCCAAGAGGGATGACCCGCAAATGATTGCAAAATCCATTAAACAAACATTATTTTTGTCAAGCGCTGGCTGGACTTAAAAAGTATATTTTTCATTTTAGACTTAAGATATGAGTAATTATTGTTACTGCAAAGATATTGAAGATACAATAAATAATAAATGTTAAAAAAGGATGCCTAGAAGTGACCGACACTATCAAATGTCATAAGGAAATCTATTTTTAAAAAAGGCTGTTTATATCCAACAAACCTAAGATAATTTCGCACAGAAATATCAGCACGATTGATAAATCTAACCGTTCAGATGGTAATAGATTTATGCCTATTATTATAATTTGACAATAGCTAAAGTTAAGATTTTGATCGAGCGATAAGTAGTTTTCCGTTACAATAACGAGGATAATGCCTATTGCTATAACTTGTCCTTAAAGTACGTGATAGTTATATGTTGTTTTAGCTTATTTATAATAACGAACAACTAGTTATCGATCCAACAAATTCTTTACTTTAGCTATTGGCAAGTTATAACAATGGGCCTTAGAATAAAAAAAATTAACGAATCGATATAAATCTACTTTTATATGTGACCCGGCCTATGAAAAGGTGGCTTATGACTCAAAAATGTTGCATTGTTGCATTGTTTGTCTTTAACAGTTAATTTTTCGATATTTTGTTGTTGAGTCATAAGCCACCTTTTCCCTTTTCATAGACCGGGTCACATATTATGAATTCCTTTTTGATTTTATCATTTTAATCTTAATATTTTTGTCTCTCTTTCTGTGTCACTTTAGTAACTGAATTTAATTTAAAAATTAGTACAAATAGTTGTTCAAAAAAATGTTTAAAAAAAAATTTAAATAAAAAAATATATGCTGCCACATCGCTTCAATAAATACATATAAGAAAATCATCCCTTCCCTTACAACTGGTAACTTCGGCTTTAAAATATGCTTTGGAAGCAAATTAGTATAATAAATGAAAATATATATGCAAACAGCACAGTTAATATTAAGAACATAAAAAACCATTTTAGCTGATGAATCAGCCGTATACTTTATTTGATTTCAATTAAAATCAATTAGCCGCCACCAAAGTCGGCGGTGGCTGTTATCAGACTATAATTGATTAACCCAAATAAGCGCGTAAGACGTTAAATAACTGTCAAAAATTCTCATATACATACAAAATGTATGAAGCAAACCTAAATTGCGGCGTATACGCTTGGTAATTGGAAAATAAGTTGGGTGCAAACAAACTGTTATTCTTTTTTTTGTGTAAGAGTGGTGCTACTTTAGCTACTTACTGCTTTTTCAAGCGATTATATCTCTATTTTGCGGTTAAATTAATAGATGTTTCTGAACAAAATATGTTAACATTACTGTTTGTTACAGAGCGTTGCGCTCTTATTTAGGTTTGTTCAATGCTAGGCGCTAGACTTCACGACGTTACGCCTCATAATGTTTTAAAACACAGTACTGCAAAATATAGTATTTTGCAGTACAGTAGCAGAAAGAAGTATTTACAGCTTTCGTTATCTTAAGTTTTATTAAAGAGATAGGAGTACGGCATCATTTTACTTCACTTTTTTATTTTTCATTTTTGTTTATTATTTGCAATATGTTCATTACTTATATTTTTTTACTTATTTATTAATTTTTTTACTTAATTTTTTAATTTTAAATTTGGTTATAAGCGATCAATAATTCCGTAAAATTAATGTTAGATATCAAATTCTACTATCAGGTCTTTTATAGAACTAGATCTAAATAGATGTAAATACTTTTTATTTACATCTAGATTTTATAATGGTAGGATGATTATTTGGAAATTTCACTAACCCCTTCTTAAAATTTATATAGCTGAAGGGTTCCAGAACTGCCAAAATATTTTGTAGAGTTAAAATTAAAACTAGACTGCTGTCGAATTTTTTGTATTCATTAAGTCTTTGTTATTTTGGGTACAAACCCAGAACCTCTTTAATATAAATTTTACATTTTCATCTTAGCCCTTCTAACTTATTGCAACTTGTTACTAACATTCGTTTGTTTCTTTTCAATGACATGCATTTCTGTTACTTCTCTTATGTGACATATCACATGCATGCTAGAATAAAAACACTTAAATTAATATGAGACTCAAAACTGTACCACTCAGCTTGTGTATTATATTCATTACTTAGATCTATTGCATTTGATTTGTCACTGTTACTAATTGGTTATGTATGCAGTGTACACTACAATTTGTTGGAAACTAACAATTTTTTAAGCTGGATATTCCTGCTAGACAGATTTTGAAGTAGTAAATAAGGTGGTATAAAATAACTAAAGAAGAAATTATAAAGCAATTATGGCGAATTTTGCTGAATATTAATTTTTACTAAAATGAATTGGCAATTAAAAACTCAACAAGGTACTTATATGAATTATGAGTCTGATCTTCTTCTTCGGTCATTCGCTTACATTTTGAATATCAGTTGATTTTGTAGATTCATATACAAACATTCATTATTAAAACTTCAAGTCGAAATATCGAATAAAATTATAGTCCTATTATTGTTAACACGTTTTCGGAAGTATGATAAAAAATAGAAAATGCCCATCAAATACTAGGAAAATGTACATATTTAATTCCGTTTTTCTTTTAAAAGAAAACAGTTTAAAAAAATTTTAATATTTTAGATACAAAGCGAGTTTTTTCACTTAACTTTTGGTCAAATTTGAGCAACTAGTTATTTACATGTATTTTTGTCACAAAACTTCTTCTCGCTTTGGGGCAAAACGTAGACTACACAAAAGTAGAATCATACAGACCTAAAAGTCTTTTACCAAACATATCAAAGCTGTTTAAGAGAATATTAATAACTAACCTGAATATGAACCCTCAATTCGGCTTCAGAAAACAACATACAACCAACAAACACACAGATTAGTAAATGTAATTAAAAAGACATTTGAAGAAAAAAATACTATTCTGCAATTTTTCACGACGTTTCTCAAGCATGTTATAAGGTTTGGCACGAAAGCCTAATATATAAATTAAAACTGTACTTACACTTATTTTTACCGTACACATCAGATATGTCAATTAGCAACCGAGACCACGCATCAACATTTGAAGATGACCAGCTTTTTTAAGTATTCATGAAAACGGCCAAGTGCGTCACAACTTTCACAAGACCACATACTCAATTTGAAAAAATGGTTAGAAAAATGGAGAATAAAGGTGATTGAACAAAAATGTACTTACATAACTTTCACACTGCGTAGCAGTGTTGGGATTTGTGATACAATTGTACCAAATTTGGTACAATCGACACATCAGTGGTACACTGGTACACTTCATGCTTTTTTGGTACCATTTATTATAAAATTTATTCAATACATTTTTGTATTTATCCAAAAAAATTTTATTTTTACATTTATAGCTTCATTGTTCTCCAACCCTTTCTAGAACTGAATAAATTGCAACATTCTTGATTTATGTTCAGGATTTTTATTATTTACTTTGCTGACCCTATTATGTATAAGTGTTAGGTAATTTAGTATAAGTGATAGCTAATTTAGTTAAGTTTTTGCATCACCTTAAGCAGTTTCCGGCATTATTTGATATTGTTTTCCACTCTTTCTAGTGAGAAATCGTAAGGTCTTTTTAGTAAATCGAGGATTTTTTAATTGTTCTTCCTAATAGCCCCAGGCATAGTTAATCGGAATAAGATTGCACAGTATAAAGGGCCATATGTAAAGCGCTAGTCCAATTGATTAAAAATTTGACATGGATATCTGAGCTTGGCATTTCATATTTTTGTACCATTTTTCAAAATTTGACATCGTCTTAAAGATCTGTTTAGTGTTAGTACATTTTTTAAAGTTTTTACGTAGTTAGCAAGCAAACTTTAAGATATTGTGGTACAATTTCAAAATGATATCTTTTCTGAATTAACAACTAGATGATTTTCAATTTCAAAACATCAAAATTATTTCCTTTTTGTGTATATTAGTCTAAAAAAGGGCCATTATTCTTTTTTTAATAAAATAAATTCTAAAGGAATATATACAAATTTTATATTTTAAAACAAATTTCGTGTAAAAGTGGTGATTCTTGTAGAATATGGAGATCCTTCAATTTGACCTAATTTACATTAAAATTTATACATTAGACTATATGTTCTGAAATACCAAAGGGATCGGAAAAAAAAGATATTCCCAAATATTGCTGAATTGCTGAATTACTTTATGGGCCAAAGCTTAAAAATTTCAATTTTTGGTAATTAACGTATGGTGAATAAAATACGAACAAGTGCAATACTGTTGTTAAAAATGATGCTTACAACAAAAATATATATCCCAAGTTGAACTGCACTATTTACTTATAGAAAAAAAACTTAGAATCCGCTGGTCAGTTAACATTAGTTTTGAAAATTTCACTAAACGAGTTGAACCGTCGCAAATTAATTTGTAAATTTTGCGAAGAAAATTTAGATAAAAAGAAACGTAAAATTTTTAAACATATTCAGAACATGGGTTTCAAAAAGACGTTTATTTATAGTGAAATATACATATTAATAAATAAAGAAAATGTGGATGTGGTAGGAAATATAGTTTACAAGACGCCTAAGTTCGAGCGTAACTAAAGGCTGAAAAAGTAGGCTGCAGTGCCAAATCGTATCGTCAATTGGGTAAAAAATATGACTGTGACAAAATCAATATTGACCACCGAAACACAACAGAAGATTATGAAAAGCAGGTTATGCAAACTCTCCAAAAATTACTTTTCTTGCTCACCATAATCTTAAAAATTTGTGTACGCGTTGATTTTCGTTGACTAATATCCACACAAAAGAAATTCAATGAAACAAGGTCAATTAGCATCACTTTAAGATACCCTAGTATTAAAGTTTTCATTAGCATCTTTTAATGTCGAGCTATTGTTTTGCTTCTTTTTTACTTAATGTCAAATGTTGGTACAATTGATGCTGATTTAGTACAATTTTATCACTAGGATGATACAATTTAAACATTGTCAGATCCCAACACTGCAGCGTACCTATTCGCATAAATAACCAAATTTTTTTTTTGCATTTTTTATTTATTGTACCTTCCATATATTTTGAACTATCAATAATTATCTTAAGACTAAAAAAATAAATATACTAGCACTGGCTGGACTTAAAAAGTATATTTTTATTTTAGACTTAAGATAGGAGTAACTATTGTTAGTTTAAAGATATTGAAGATACAATAAAAAATAAATTTACAAAAAATTCAAACGAATACAAGAAAAAACATTAAAATTAAAAAAGTGCATTAAGTTCGAAATTTTAGATTTTTAGTTTTTTTTTTTACAAAAGTGACTACTCTGCCTTTATTCCTTACGTGGCTGTCAAATCTTTTTGGAGTATATAGCCAGAAATTGAAGATTTAAAAATCGATTACCTTTTTTAATCGGTGCTTTGCACTCCGAGAAATTTAACAATAATTTATAAATTTCGTTTCGAAATTGGCTGTTTGGATAGGACTGGAGGGAGAACCATTATAGTTTTTTTATTTCCTATAGGATGTCTTTAAAACTTTTTTTTCGCATTTTTTTATTTATTGTATCTTCAATATAATTGAACTACCAATAATTACTCATATCTTAAGTCTAAAAATATACTTGTTAAGTCCAACCAGTGCTGGACAAAAAAATGTTCGTTTCACGGTTACTGTAATTTGTAGGTTATCCCTCTGATGTACGGATGAGAGAAGCAGTGTCCCTCCTTCTTAGTCGAATGTAACCAGGTTCAGTTAGTATGTTACGGGCCAGTAGATTCGGATGAGTTTCAAGCTTCTTTAAATAACTTATGGCAAGTTTCGCTATTTCTGCTTTAACTGATGGCACGTTTGGATCTTTAAGGATGTTCGAATTTTTTATATACCACGGAGCAGATGTAATAATACGTAGAATCTTATTTTGGCGCCTTTGAATTTTTTCTACATTGGTAGCTGAGGCAGTGCCCCATAATTGAATGCCATAACACCATATTGGTTTTAGAATTGACTTGTATAATAAAAGTTTGCAATCTAAAGCTAGAGTAGAATTTCTGCCAATAAGCCAGTTTAGTTGGACTGCTTTTAACTTCATTTGCGTTAACTTTGTTTCTATGTGCCGTTTCCATGTCAGGCGCCGGTCAAGATGTATGCCGAGATATTTGACATCTGAAAGCTGAGGTATCGTTTGGTTATTTATCCGCACAGGGGGGCAAGATTTTCTGCGCAGTATGAAAGTTATGTGAGTACATTTTTGTTCATTCACTTTTATTCTCCATTTCTTCAACCATTTTTCTAAATTGGATATGTGGTCTTGTAAATATCGTGATGCTACTTCGGGTCTTTCGTGAATGCTCAAAAAAGCTGTGTCGTCAGCAAATGTCGATGTGTGAACTCGGTTACTAGTTGGCATGTCTGAAGTATACAATAAGTATAAAAAGGGTCCCAATATACTACCTTGGGGAACTCCGGCTTCGATTGACTGGGGTGAGCTCAAAAAATCTCCTTCTTTCACAATAAATTTTCGTTCGGTTAAATAACTATCTAGCAGCTTATATAGGTTTACGGGCAAATTCAGTTTTAGCTTATATATTAGGCCTTCATGCCATACCTTATCGAATGCTTGAGAAACGTCGATAAAAAGCGCAGAGCAGTATTTTCTCTCTTCAAATGTCTTCTTAACAACATTGACTAACCTGTGAGTTTGTTCGATCGTACTATGTTTTTTCCTGAAGCCGAATTGATGGTTTGGAATACATCCTTTGTCGCTTAGAATAGGGTTAAGCTTAGTTATTAACATCCTCTCAAACAGCTTTGACATATTTGACAAAAGGCTTATAGGTCTGTATGATTCAATTTTTGTGTGGTCTTTTCCTGGTTTAGGAATCATGGTAACCAAGGACACCTTCCAATCTGTGGGAAAGTACTCAAAACGTAAAATGGCATTAAAAATAAAAAGAACGATTCTGCGAGCTACACGGGGCAACTCAATTAACATCTTGTTACTAGTTTTATCAACGCCAGGGGCTTTTTTGGTGTTCAAATCCGTTATTGCCTTTTCTAGATCACCAAATTCAAATCTTATCGGTACTGCAGCACTAGCCTCGAGAACTGGCAACTCAACTATATCAGTCGATATATTTGGGGTAAAAACCTTTTTCAAATGTTCAGCAAATAAATTTCCTTTTTCGGTATCACTCCTTGCCCAGCCTCCAGCTGAAGTTCGCAAGGGAGGCTTACGTAAGACTGGCCTTTTAAGGTTTCTACAAGCACGCCATAACGAATAATCTGATTGAGGAGTTGCGTCAAGGTCTCCCAAATAGTTTTTCAGGGATGCTACTCTTCGAAATTCCAGCATGTTTCTTAGCCGGTTCGTGCATTCTTTAAGAATGCTTTTGAGTTGAGGAGATCTCTGTGATTGCCATTCTCTACGAATTTTTCTTTTTTCAGCCAAGAGCCGTTCGATATCTGCAGAATTAATTTGATTGTATCTAGCTAATTGTCGGGTTATTGTTGAATGTTGGGCAGCTGATTTGAGGTTTTGGTCAAAATCAATAAGACTCCGCTCTACGTCTTCAGGTGTTCTTAGCGGGATGTTTTCCGAACAATGAGTACTAAGATACTTTCTATATTTCAACCAATTAATGCTTGTGGTAGTCATTGGTGATATGATGTTTTGTTTGTCCCATATATAGACGATAGTGGGTGAATGATCTGAGGATAATTCAAGCGACGCTTCAGCTTTAATCGTTTCTCTTGAAATACCCTTAATCACGCCAAAATCAATAGCATCCGGTATTTTTTGTCGATCAGTAGGCCAATAGGTGGGTTGTCCACTCGATATCACATTCAGACGCATTTTTGAAATTGTGTCAAACAAAACACGACCTTTTGGAGTTATTAGGCGTAATCCCCAAAACGTATGTTTAGCGTTGTAGTCGCCTGATGCTATGAAACAGAGACCTAGTGATTTAAAGAAATCGCTGTATTGACTCTCTGATATTTGAAACCTAGGAGGTGAATAAATCGAAGAAATAACTAAATTTTGATGAAATTCTTCAATACAGATGTTTGTTGCTTGTAGGTAATCTTCACAAAAATCACACAGTAAATAATGTTTGATTCGAGCCTTTATTAGTATTGCTGAACCACCACATGCTCTGCCACGGGGGTCTTTGGTGTCATATAAGCCATTTATTTTAAAAAAGCAATTTGTTGTTAAGTGAGTCTCTGCAACCAGCATGACATCAATTTGTTCCTTCTTAAGGAAGCACTCGAGTTCATTTATGTGTTGGCGCAAGCCGTTTGCGTTCCAGAAACATATTTTTAAACAGTTCATGGTTTGTTAAGTAACGCCTGCAACATAGTAGATTGCATGCGTACCATTTCTTGCATCATGCTGCTCATAGAGCTCATAAAACTGTTTATCGAATGCACTAACGTCTCGATGCTTGCTTCGAGACGATTAAAATTACTAGATGGTGTTTGTTCTTTAGGATGCGATTGCAAATTAGGAGTAGAGTTAGTTGTCGGTGTCGCTTTATGTACTGCAGTATGATTGGATTTTACCATATCAGCGTATGAAACATGTTGTGTTGTTGGTTGGTCTAACTGAGGATAATGAGCATTTGTTCGATATTGTTGGTGCTTAGCAGGAGTATTTAGTTTTTGAGTGGTTTTCCTTACCATGGAAAAAACTGGACAGCCTCTGTAGTTAGCAGTGTGGTTTCCACCGCAATTGCTACATTTTTTTACTTTCGAATCATCCCTTGCTTTGTCGCATTGGGCGGAACAATGTAGCTCGCCACATACAACGCAAACCGGAGGCAACTTACAGTAAGCCCTAGTATGACCATATTCTTGACAATTTAGACACTGGACAGGTCCTGGACGCTTATGCGGCTCCTCTACAGTTATTTTACGGTGTAACAGGTATTTCAGATTGTAAATGGGGTGCATTTCGTTCTTCTTCAATCTGATATCTCCAGGTTCCAGTTCAACGCGAAATAGTGGTTGGGGGACACGTTCCCGATTACGGAGATTATCTACACTTTTTATTTTAAAACCCGCTTTTTGGAGTCCGGCTCTTATTTCAGCTGGATCAACGTATGAATCTACACCTTTAATGACTACCTGTAGACCTTTGCTAATCTTCAGCTGATAGGTATAAAAGTTCTTTTTGCAGTTTTCAAACTCGCTTACTGCTTTACGATAACTACTTTCATCAATAAATTGTATTTTTGTCTCATCAATGTTACCGCGCTTTATGGGAATTACATAAAATGAGTTCTCGCCAATAATTGTAATTAAATTTTTTATTAAATCGTTTGAATTTTTCTCCCTTAAATAAACTGGAGGTGGTTTGAACGACTTAATTGCCGTTTTATGTACACTCGTTTCACTATCTAAGATAGCAAAACGATTATGGGAATTTATTCCGGTAGAGTCCTTGTCTTTTTGTACTTGGTGCAATCTGCGAAGATTTAGGGCTTCGACCTCTTTTCAATACAGTTATGTATCTGTCCATTCCCACTTGCGTCTTGGGCTTTTCTATACTATCCATATTATCTTTGGCAACACTGTGTTCAGAAGGCGATTTGTTTTTATTTATTTTATTGTCATCGCTTAGTAAAAGTGAAGAACAATATTGGGCACGTATAACTGGCGTAGCATTAATACACAAATTATTTTCAGTTTTTTTGCTTTTATTTAATTCAGCATTGTCAACATTTTTGTTGCTTAAATAAAACAGGCTCATTAGCCTTTATTGTTTTTATATTATTTTAAAAGTAGCAATTCAATATGCCGTTGTACAAAATAAAGAGAAGGGAAAAAAAGAAAAAAAATATTTTACAAACAACTTTGTTGTTGTATTATAACAGGTTTGTTTTTTGTTTTTGTTTTAAATTGTTCACACAATGTATGTTTTGTTTTTTGTTAATGCGAGCTTAAAAAAAATCGCGTCCGCACTTATCAACACCAAAAACAGAACTGAACTTTTGAACAAAAAATATATTATTGCCGGAAGTTTCCCAAAACTGTGGGATAAATATTTGAAACATCGTCGTATAGCAAGCTTTAAATATTTATATGCAAAAATTGTATCTATAGGTATACATATTATTTTAGTTACAAAACAGTTGATGTAAGATGTTGCAAATTTAATAGCCTTTTTACACAGATCAATATCCATCAATTTGAGAAAATGTTGATATCTTTCCATAAGAATTATATAGGGCTAAAATTTAACATCTTTACAAGATGCTCCTATCTCAGTTTGTTTCATTATACATCATACTAGAAAAATGGCAATTAGATTAATTTAGTGAAAAATGTAATTTATGTGCAAGCGGAATTAATATCAGGTGGGGGCACTACAGCAGCAGCTACAACAAAAAAACAACTTTGAGCAAAAGAGAATCATTGCAACCGAAAAAATAAAAATAAATAAAAATAAAACTAACGTGAAAAAATATAAAAAAATTTAAAATTTTACAAAAAATTTTTGATAAAATTTTAACAAAAGAATTTTCGATAAAACTTTTATAATAATTTTTTTATAAAATTTAACTAACTATTTAAAATTTAATTCAATTGGCTAATTGGCAATAAATAATTTATATTCTGTTATCATGTATTTTAAAACAGCGGCATCTGTTGCGCAACCGTATTAAATTATCCCACTTTCAATAATGAAAGGTGCCTCCTTAAAGTATTTTTCATATCTTGTCATTATGTATTTTCAGTAAGTAATTCATATTTTGTCATCATGTATTTTAAAACACTGTCATCTATTGCTAAAACGTATTTAAAATATACCACTTTTAAACCCGAAACACTTAACCGCGGAGGACCTATTTCCGCGGCGTCGATTTCAGGTCGCGGTGGATTGAATTTAACTGAAGTCCAAGTTAGTCTGGTTGGAACGCCTGGCCAGGCTAATCTCCAATTGACTGATATCGCTCAAGAAGCAGGAGGAGGCTCTGGAAAATCAAAGACATCCAAATGCGGAAATGTTGCAGCGAAAAAAGGTGCAAAAAAAGGGCCTGCTCGAACGACCCATCAGCTATGCTTCTTAAGCTGGCTGTCGCTCTTTTGGAAGGCCTCTGGGAAGGCGCTAGACTCGAAGTAATCTCTCTTGATTATCTGCCTGGAACCACTGCTCAGATACCCGACCACCCATTCAAGGCACAGGAGATAATGGATCTCACGACAGGGTAGTTCTGGCTCAGGAATAAGGCGATCCTACTCCGGAAGAGACTGCCAGTCTTACCTCTCAGGAGGAAACACTCTCAAACTCAGAGTTTGTGGGGAATTCTTTGAGAGGATGGATAAGGCAGTTGACGAGGACGCCCTCTTGGACTCAGACCAAGAAGATGTCAACGTCACAATTGTACCCTCCAATAGAGATGGTGAAGTTGACGCAAGTCAATCTCCACCGCTCTAAAGCAGCTTCGTCTGCACTGCTCCTCCGCATAGCTGATAGAGGGGAGGAACTTGTGTTAGTCCAATAACCCTAACTCTGCTGCACTGCTCCTTTTCACAGCTGATAGAGGGGAGGAGCTTGTATTAATCCAAGAACCCTTACTCTATCAGGGACAGGGATTTGTGATTGGTGTTAGATGCTTTAAACTACTACACACGAATGGACCAGGTAAAATCAGATTGTGTATTTTGGCCAAAAGCGAATTGAATATCTTCATTTTCTCTGATTTTGGTAATGAAGATAAAGTAACAGCTACCTGGGAGACAAAATCTGGTACCATTATTATCGTCTCCAGCTACACGAAAGCGAATCTCCACCAGCTAATGTTCGCGAGGTCACAATGGCGAGTAAGCTCAACCTGCCGGTGATCATTGGAGCAGACGCCAACGAACATAATGTATAGGGAAGCTCGGACTGTAATACAAGGGGTGTTTGTCTCTTTCATTTTATTCTTGGTAGCAAATTAGACGTAGTATACGTTAGGACAGAACCCACTTTTATTGTAGTACATAGAAGTGAGGTTTCTGATGTAACGCTAGTTAGCTCTATGCATTCATTTTTGATCAGGTGTCGGAGGGTTTCGATCACTTCAAAATTCTAATGATGGAAATCGACCTCTACATTTTCGATAAAATTTATAACAACGTTTGATAATTTTTTTAAGCAGTCGTTACTCTTATCAATGATAATTGAAAAACAATTATTATTGCAAAACGTTGACACGATTTTTATATTTTCTGGGCCAAGTAGGGATGTTATAACATTTTCAGTATTTTGACAATTAATTAGGAAAAATACTAGAAATATCGCGGGGATAGATGAAAAAGTACTTAAGTACTGAATTTTTTTTACGCTGATCCAGAATACATATACATATATTTCATGGGTTCAGAAATGAATATTGTAGAAACTACACATGGAATGACAAACTTATATATATGTTATTATAAAAGACAAGCAAATAAATACATGTAGAACACAACATAGTACAACGGGTAGTCTTGTTTCTACTCATGTTTAATGAACACGCACACATCATACAACCATCTTCATATTTTGGTCCCTTTCTTAAGATCGAGTCTTGCATAAAACTACATATACTCGTACGTATATGTGCATGGTTATATCCATCTTCACAGTACAATGTTTTATGCTTGATGATGTAAATCATGACTAAAAAACATTACATCTTATAAGCGAAACAACTAAATGTCGTTTTCACAGATTATTTATTCATACACTACTTTTTTAAATGAGACGGTAAGACGCCATTTTGTTTACATACATATATTATATGCGCACAACCAATTTATTATTGCAAAATATGGTAGTAAATTTAGGATAACATCATTTGGACTATTTGTTCTTATTAGCACTTTGTGTTATGTAATAAATTAAAAGTTAACCTGCAGTTTTTTCTGTGGTTTATTATTGAAGAGAAATATTCAAAATTAAATAAATTAAAGAGTTGAAAGCTTTTCTTAGTTCCACTTACGAGATACTGGGCTACAAAGTTTAAGTTCTCGTTTTGTCCAGTTTGGTTTTAATCTAAGGGTATCTTTTCTTTACTATAAACATGTCTAAGAGTAATTGTGAAATTCCACTCATAACCCAAAACTTTTGCTACAACAACAACTAACTGTAAAATAAATGCAAAAGAATAAACAAATATCAATTAGCGGAAAAATATTGATTTGTTTTAAATGATGGTCTAAGATGACGTTACGGCAGACATAAAAGCATTTTTTCTCATTATCTCCATGCTGACGATCGCATTTTTGTATTTTAACAAAAATTATTAAAGTAAACAGATTACAATAAAACACTCCCTTATAAAAGGAAAAGTTAATTTTTTATCAATTTCAAAAGTAACGTCACACCATATTGTGAGTATTTCCCTTGCATTGTGTTATGTTTATTTTAAATTTATATTTAATTATGGTTTCTGCAGATTGAAAAAAAATATTCAAATCGATATAGGCAAAAATTGAAATCAGATTTTCATAGGCTTGAGATAAGCCGTAAAAAGGCTAAAGAAAAAGCATTGAGATATAGAAAAAAGTTGTTGGAGTGAAACTACAATAATCTAGAGTTGGTAAAAGAACAAAACCGTAAGACAACAACAATTTCGTTTAAAAAAGAAGAATGAAGGGGAGAAAAGTCAGTCCGCCAATCAATCTGCCTTATAGATGTAAACAAACTTTAGAAAAGGCGCTAAATAAAGTAAAAGCATCTTTACCGGTTGATCCAGAGAAAAGAGCACATATTGTTGACTTGCTTTATAAAAAATATCGCATATGTAGTTCATCATCTTTGGAAGGATACATTAATCATTGATAGGGAAATATTTCGCTTTTATTTTGGAAATCAGTTCTGA
>OX451219.1:72456538-72637705 GCA_949628195.1 Phasia obesa
TCTAGTTTTCACCACGTAAAGAGCGTCTCAAAAAACTATCGAAACCAAAAAAAAGTGGAAAAAAATTTTTTTCAGTTATAAGCCACCTTTTCATAGGCCGGGTCACATATATATACATATACCCCTAAAAGAGTGCACGAAAAAGCTTAAAAAGCTTCTGGAACGCCGAAGAATAACATTCCTGAAAATTACCTGCGGATCTTGACACAACTTCACAATCAGATTATTCATTATGGCGTGAATGTTAAAACTTTAAACGAACAGTTATACGCAAACCTCCCTTGTGAATTTCCTGTGGGGGTTGGGCAAGAAATGATACAAAAAGGAAATCTATTTTTTGGCAATTTAAAAAACGTGTTTACTTCAAATGAATCGACTGATTTAGCTGAGATGCCACCTGTCGATGTTAGTCCTGCAGTTACCCTAAGGTTTGAGCTTCGAGATTTTACAAAGGGCAATAACTGATTTAATACCAAGAAAGTGCCTGGTTTGGATAAAACGAGCATAAGATGTTAAATGAGCTGCCTCATATAGCACTAAAAATAATTCTTTTTATAATTAATGCCATTTGCCGTCTTGAGTACTTTCCATCAGATTGGAAGATTTCTTTGATGACTATGATTCTTAAACCGGGAAAAAATCACAAAAGTAGAATCATACAGACCCATAAGCCTTTTATCAAATATGTCAAAGCTATTCGAAAAGATTTTAATTCCTAATTAAACCCAATTCTAAGCGGGACACAGTACAATCGATCAAAAACACAGATTAGTGAATGTAATCAAAAAGTCCTTTGAGGAAAGAAAATATTTTTCAGCCCTTTTCATAGAAGTATGTCAAGTGTTCGACAAAGTATGGCTATAGGCTTAATATATAAGTTAAAGCTAAATTTGCCTAAAAACTTCTATAACTTGCAAGAAAGTTATTTTACTAATAGAAAGAAGGAGACTTATTAAGTTCACCTCAGTCTATTTTGTTATATATTTTTTGTACACTTCGGATATGCCAACTAGCAAAAGAATCCACACATCGACATTTGCTGATGATACAGCTTTTCTAAACATTCACGAAAGTCCCAAAATAGAAATTTAGAAAAATGGTGGAAAAAATCGGCAATAACAGTTTTTTTTTCATATTTTATTTATTGTATGTTTAATACATATATTTGAACTATAAATACTCATATCTTAAGACTAATAAAAAATAAATATACTTAATAAGTCCAACCAGTGCTAGACAAAAATAATGTATGTTTCATGATTGTTGAAATCATTTCCTGGTCATCCCTCTAATGTACGGCAGTATCTCTTCTTTTTAGTCGAATGTAACCAGGAGCATTAAAAGTGTTACGCGCCAAAGGATTTGGATGAGTTTAAAGCTTCTTCAAATACGATACTGCGTGGTTCGCTATTTCTGATTTAGCAGTTAATTGGTAATATCAAAAACTGTATTTTTGGGCAAAAGAGTATACAATCATGAAATCTATGATGCTGCAGTCAAACCATAACTATTTAAAAATACGTTTCTGGAACGCAAATAGCTTACTCCAACACATAAATGAACCCGAATACTTCCTGAAAAACCAACAAATTGATGTTATGATGGTTTTAGAGACTCATTTAACAACAAATAACTTTTTTAAAATCCATAGCTATATATGATATGACACTAAAGATCCCCGTGGCTGAGCATGTATGGCTCAGCAAAACTAATAACGGCTCAAATTGAACTGTGTGATTTTTGAGGGGAATACCTTCAAGCAACAAATTTCTGCAGAATTTCATCAAAACTTCGTTATTTCTTCGATTTATTCACCTCCAAGATTTCAAATATCAGAGAGTCATTATAGCGACTTTTACAAATTACTAGGTCCCTGTTTCATAGCATCAGGCGACCGCAACGATAAACATACGTTTTGGGAATCAAATGCCGGGTTTTATTTGACACAATTTCAAACATGCGTCTGAATGTGATATCGAACTGATGTTATTGATGTTGGCGTGATTAAGGGTATTCCGAGAGAAATTATTAAAGTTGAAGCGACGCACTATTGTCTTTATATGGAAACAGCAAAATATCGTGTCACCAACAACCAGCACAACCATTAATTGGTGGAAATATTGAAAGTATCTCAGTACTCATTTTTCGGAAAACATACCGCTAAGAACATCAGAAGACGTGGATCAGAGTCTAATTGATTTTTATCAAAACCTTCAGTTAGCTGTCCAACATGCAATATTAATCCACCTACTAGCGAGATACAATAAAATTTGGTCTGTAGATGTCGAGCTGATCTTCGCTGAAAAGAGAAAAATTCGAAGGATGGCAATCACACAGATCTCCTCAACTCAAGTCTAGATTTAAAGATTGTACGAAACGGCTAAGACAGCTACTAGAATCTCAGAGAATAACAACTCTGAAAAATTACTTCGAAGACCTCACGACCGCACAATCAGATTATGGGATTATGGGTATACATCTTGATGAGCGTCTTATTTGGAAAATCCACATAGGTTTCAAGTTAACACAAATTAATTTAAAAGCACTACAACGAAATAGGCTTGTTGGCAGAAACTCTACCCTGAATTTAAATTGTAAATTTCTACTACTACTTTAATTTTTATGGGATTCTATTATAGGGCACTGCCTCAGCTAGTAATATAAAAGAAATCAAAGGCGCCAAAATAAGATTATACGTATGATTACAGTTTCTCCCTGGTATATAAAAAACTCGAACATCCACAAAGATCTAAGCATGCCATCAGTCAAACCAGAAATAGCTAAACATGCAGAAAAACGAATATATTTTTTTTATTTTTGAGCTTAAATATGAGTAATTGTTGTTAGTTCAAATATATTGAAGACTAGCTATGCTCGCCACTTCGTCAGCGTCCTTACAATATTTTATTCGATTTTGCTTTAAAAGCAATCAATACCAAAGACCCTTACATTTTAGTGCTTCAGTTATGGGGTCTCATCTCTACTAAAATATGCCGCATTAAAGCATGCATATCGGTAAAATTACGTACTTTCACTGATTTTTCTCTACTTTCCATTATATATACGTTAAATTACATCACCTATGGGAATCCTCTTTAATTTTTAAGTTTATTTTTTATTACTTCTTGGCTGAGAGAGGTGAGAGGCACTTTGTTAAAATTTCAAATTACAATTAAAGTCTCGTAGAAAAAATATACAAAATACCCTTTTAATTTAATTTTTTAATATCCTTTACATCTTATTTTTATTTTTTTTTTTTTTTGCAGTAGAATCCTTTTGAACACAGAGTAGTTTAAAAACTCTTAATTTTTGAAAAAATTCGGCTCGAGAGTCACTAAAGATTTTTTCCTTAAATTATTTTCTCAAATTTTTAAAAATTCTGTGTGGTACCTCAGCGTCATAAGAGACATTTTTGAGGTATCTTTTTAAAATTTCCCAGAGGCCCTCTAGGGTGAAGGGAAACTTGTGGTTAAACCCTAAAATTAGACAGCTCGGGCATACATTTTGTTTTGGGATTGCTTCAGGCAACCTTTAAATACGAAATAAAAATACCTTTAACATATATAAATATTAGTTTCCTATACACTTTTCTTTTGTAACATTTTCCATTAAAATTAGAAAAAAAATTGTGTTCAACTTTCTCCATTGCAATTTTTTTTATAAATTTACATACACATGCATGTATTTATAACACAATGCACAAACAGCTGTCCCGTACGAAAATTGCGATTGCCTAGGCAAATGACGATCAATTCATAAATTTTAAAGTATTTATTTTGCTCAAAATATGAATGAATTTATTAATAATTAAAAACTCTTGAATTTATCATGAAAGAATAATTGCTAAATGCATTGACTTTACCAACAAAAGTTCTTCCCATATTCAAGAACAGCAATCCGACTAAATCCATCACGTTAAAAATACCAAGTTAAATATAAGAAAAAAACTTTTCTAAGTCTAAAAAATTTAACGCAGACATGTTATTACATTTTTCGTAAAAATTTTTAAGGGCACTGCAAGTTTAAAAAACTTCACTTTTAAATCATAAAAAAGCTTTCCGTGACATATCAAAAAAAAGATGTACTAGGTAACCAAATTTGGTAATTGAGCACAAAATGTATGCAGCGTAAATCATTATAGAAGCCAAATCTATCTATCCTGTTTGGGATTCCGTACCCAAAGAGTAAAAACGTAACCCTGTTGTTTTTACTACACTGAATGTCCGTCAGGCAACGCCCTCACACTGGACCCCCTTTAAAATTACTTAGAGTAGGTGAATATTTGTCAGCTAGTATAACAAATTTACAAATAAGGGGTTTTTTGATAGTGACGAATGAATTTATTCTTGAACCGTAATTGGCAGACAATTTTAAATTAAGTTGTAAATTTTTCAGATCTTATGGGGCACCCTTTATTTTTTTTACTAGAGCATCGTACAATAACCTGTGTAAATATTAAGTGTCTGCCTATAATGTTTAGAAGACAAGGCAAAATTCCTCAAATTGGCGGCAATAGAAGATATTCTAAAATAAAATATGTATAAATTTTAAGTGTCAGCCTATTACTGTTCAAGTATAAGGTCAGAGCAAAATCTTCTCACTATGCAAACACCCTTTAATTTTTAGTTTTAATTTTTGTACTTCTTATAGAGGACCAATTATACATAGTTTGTGTAGGTTTAAAGAGTATTATAAATCCAGTTCCAAAATAAAGCTACATAGATACTTACGTCACTTTCGCAAAACACATTTTATTCTCTCTGCATATATTTACATTTAAAAAAAAATCATTTTCTCAAAAACCGCACCACTAGCGGAACACCCTTAAAATATCAGCAATTGTTATAGCGGCCATAGTTATACACAAAACCCTACCTATTGCTGTTCAAAAAATAAAGCAATATACGTGAAAAACATGTCACTGTCGAACACCCTTTAATTTTTAATATTTGTTATAGTCGCCATAGTAATACAACTTTTGTGAAAATTTCGAGAGTCTAACTATTATGGTTCAAAACTTAGGTTATATACATGCATATCACTATCAGTTTATTTTTTTAAAACTTAGTTTTAGTAACTGTGTCAATTTTAAGTGTCTGCGTCCTACAGGTCAAGAAATAAGACATTTACGCCAATAATACGTCACTTTCAGAACACTCTATACGTTTTAGTATTTGTTGCTATAGTTTACATCATGGCAGAATAATATCAGGTATGTGCAGTTCGACAGCTGATAATTTTTTTCTTCGATTGTTTTCAATTTTCGATGTCAACGTTTGCGTCAGAATTGGTAAAGTTTATACCGTTTTTGATTTAATTTAAACCTAAAAAGTACAATGACTCATTTGGAATAGTTTAAGCATGTACCCTTGTTGTATGTTGCAGACTATTTGCCAACTGTTACTCTTATTTTGAAAATTTAAAAAAACTTTGTGTTGAACCCATTTTATTCTTTTAAAAAAATAAAAAGAGTAGTCCAAAAAAATATGCATTTAATGTAAAATGGACATTTTATAATTTAGAGAATATAATGTGTGCGACTGAATGATTTTTCTAATTCTATTCTTTACTAATGACAAAATTTTATGAAAACAAAAAAACAATTCAAAATAACGACTGTAACAAAATTTTGTTTATTTTACTATGATTAAAAGACTTATCATAAAAAATGTATTTAGTACAATCTGAGTCCAAAAATTACAATTTTAGAAGGCGGTTTGTACAATTTTAAAATTTCATTTACCATCCCTGGTTGGAGTTTGTTTTTTGTATTATATTCTTTAAAATTATTCTTGATAGGATTTTTATCCATCCCTGGATAAGATTCTTAAAATTATTCATTGCGTAGCTATTCGTCAAATAGAACGGAGGAGCATTTTAAAGGTCTAGGCACATAGAATCCGTCATACGTTGTATTTTTCAACACAAGAAAGTTAAGTAAGGGTTTTCTATTTAGAGTTGTCACAATCAGTACGTCTCCGTCAACGCAAATTTCGAAAGTTGGGCAATTTTTATCTTTTGACGTACGTTGAGAACAGTGTAAAGCTATAAATTGCTTTCTCTTTGTTTATATTTCTCAATATTAAATAAACAAATTAAATAAAGTAAAATGGTGAAAAAAGCTTTTTAATTGTTTTCTTTTCTGATTTAATATCTGTCAACTAAATACTCATAGTGTCAACCTCTTCCGTTGTTACTTTGATTTTAGTTGAGTACGTTAAAATAACGTATGACGGATTCTATGTGCCCCGGCCTTTAATCTCGAAATAAACGTATGACAAAACAAAAAAAAAAACAAGTAAAAGTGCTATATTCGGCCATGCCGAATCTTCTATACCCTTCACCACGGTGATTTTATTTATACAGACATGTACAGCATTATCCATATTGTTGACTCTTTACTTAAATAAAGTCGTATGAGAAAAAATCATTATTCTTGAGTTAAAGAAATAGAATTGCTACAATTGTGGCCGTGTTGTCAGCTACTTAATGATATTGAAGCCGACAGCTACATCGTAAACTCTGACATTGTTGTAGAAATACTTATTTTGCTTTTATAAAATAAAATTACTTTTTCAAAAAATTATAAATATTTCCTCCAATACTTTTTGTTTGAATATGAATTTGTAATTTACAATTTTGTGACATTTTCTTTTGTTGAATAAAATACAAATTAGCCTAAGTTGACGACAGCCACAACGGTGGTCGTGTAGCCATGTAGCTTTGCTGGCTTCAAAAGAATCGTTTACCTATAAACGTGTGTATTTTATTTTTGACAGTTTGTAGTCGGTATCCTGAAGATGTCTATGTGTTTAAGGTTTTAAAACAGAGATATCATCTATTTAAAAATCAAACGCATTTAAAATAAAAATCAAACACATTTAAAAAAATATGTTACTCTATATACACACATACATACATATGTATAATCTTAATATTAATTATATGTTATGTTACAGTCATGATTTTCATTTTCAAATATTGAAATTTTTGTTTTAATATCTAGAAAATTGTGTGTAAAAATTTTTTGTAAAAAAAATTTTTTAAAAATTTTTTGTAAAATTTTATTCGAAAATTTTTTGGAAAATTTTTAAAAAAAAATTTTTTTTGAATATTTTGCTGTAAAATATATTTTTGAAAATGTTTTGTAAATTTTTTTGTAAAAATTTTTTTTTGTAAATTTTTTAAAATTTTTTTTTTTTACATTTTATTGATATTTTTTTTTTTTGTTAAATTTAGGACCTTTCTGCAGTCTATATTGAGTTAGAATGGTCAGACTAAAGCAAAAAAAAATCCTTACAAAAAAAAAATTTCCTCATATTGACACATAGGGGGTCCTTTTAACTGCTCCTGTTTTTCAGTGGGTACCCTGTGGGTCCATTGGCTACCTCTATGTGTATTGCTTTCTATTAAGGTCACTAATACAAATCAAAGCAGAAAAACCCTACCAATCTAAAAACAAACAAAAATCGCCCCTCGCAGGGGGTTATTGATCCCCCGAGATCTGTATGCACTCCTTGCGATCTACCTGTCGCAGTCTAATATTTATTTGAGAAAAAAAGGCAAAACAGAATCATTAAAGCTGAAAAAAATTTAAAAAAAAACCTGAAAAAACGTGAAAAAAAATATAGGTGGGCGTGGTTTTTGGCCCGTAGCCTCCAAAGGAATGATGATGTTGCTGAATTGCAATACCAAAATTTTCGAAACTATGCCTGACAGATTGGTGTGCTTAAATTTTTTGTATCTCTTCTGGTGCCTTGGCAAATGACATTACCACACTAACACGGACAGACGGACAGACGGACAGACGGACAGACGGACAGACGGATAGACGGACAGACGGACAGACGGACAGACGGACATCGCTTAATCAACTTCTCTATGTATAAGGATCCAGAATATATATACTTTATGGGGTCGGAAATGAATATTGTAGAAATTACACACGGAATGACAAACTTATATATACCCTTTCCACCTGTGGTGAAGGGTATAATAATTAGTGAGGGAATTTAAAATAAGCAAATACACAACAACACAAAACCTGTTTTATATAAAACAACGAAGTTGGTGTTTTTTTTTTCTTTTTTACAACGGCATTATTAGTTCAGTAATAAGAGAAACCAAATTAAAATACTTCTGGGAAAAGTGCGAACATAAGCCGTAGAAAGGCATATATTATACTAAATGCTGATAAAAAAAAAAGTGAAAACATCGAAATAAATAAAAAGAAAAATAAAAAGAAAAATAAAAAAATGTGTTTTAAATGCTGCGCCAATTCACCGCACACGTTTTTGCTAAGCAGTAACAATAACATAAATGTGAATAAATCGTCGTTGGCTTCTGAATACAGTACGACCGAAACAATAATGGACAGTGCCCAAAAACCCAAGACGCTAGTCGGAATGGATAGATACATGACAGTATTAAAAAGAAGACGAAAGAACTTAAAGATAGGGACTCGAACGAAATAAATAAAGAGTGGCAATCACACAGATCTGCTCAACTTAAAAGCAGACTTAAAGAATGCACGGTACGGCAAAGATAGTTACTAGAATCCCGAAGAGAAGCATCTCTGAAAAACTATTTAGAAGACCTTGACCCAGCCTTTCAATCAGATTATTGAAACCTTAAAAGACCAGTTGTATATAAGCCCCCCTTGCGAACTTCGTGTGGAGGCTGGGAAAGGAAAAAAGCAATCTATTTGTTGTCGAAAATTAAAAAATGGCTCTATCTTCTTCACCATGTAGATCGGTTCATTATCCGTGATTTAAAAGGTGATTAACAAGAACAGACCTTTAAAATATATATATATATATATATATTTTTTATTATACTTATGTAGATATAAGTGACGCAATCTGACGAAAGAATACTTATCTTGTCAGGTGTCAAAATTGAGTTTTAGATGTTTTTCGATAAAGTACAAAATTCTGGACTGAACGGAAAAAATCTAAGAAATTTACGAAAATCAACATTATAGTGTTGAGATAATCGCAGTTAAAGTTGGACAACTAATTTGTGCTACTTCTCAGTTGTTAAGACGTCATGTCTGTCAAGATATCAGAACATAAAATAAGAGAAAACATGAAATTTTGTTTTGTCTTGTACAGGTAATTTTAGCCTGGCAATATAAGTTCCCTTTCGTCAGATATGCGTCACATATGTTGACATTGATATATGTATAAAGGCATTAGCACCAGAGATTCACTAGTACATTTTAGGTTATCTAATTTAACAATAAAAAACAATAAAAAGCATAGTTTAAAGACATACCTACATGTCATACGATAATGTCAGCTAAAAAATAAAATAGTCGACAAAAGTAGTGACTCGACTACTGAGATCTGCTTACATTATAAAAAACATAAAGTTATTGCAGATATTTCATGCTTTAAATTTCCTATTTATTAAAGCTTAAAAACGCTAGAAATCCGCCAACTAAACAGCTTCACAGTTAGAAAATCCACTTAGAGGTTTTTTTCAAAAGTTCCGGCTTCTAACATCAAAAAACTACCAAACTAGCGAGAAAACCACCGTTTGGCAACACTAGTCAGAGTTGTGCATTTTCTGTTTTCGGTCCTTCTTTACCTTTCGGTAGATCAATGTTTTTGTTGTGTCCCTTGTGCAGAGATTCCACCTAACGTATGTCTTATTAGTTTATCAGTGATTCTGTCTGTGAGACCGATGTTAGTAATAGTGTAACGTTTTGATAAGTTATAAGTTCAGGTAAACTTATGATTGTGTTTAATACAAGCTACTTACATATAACTCCTGCAATGATTGGTTATAGAGATAATGGACTTTGAACAACTTTAAGCTAGATAATCGCTGTGAAGATTGTGGATCAAAAAAGAATAGAAAAGCTAAGTGTTTTGAGTGAGGCAGGTTCCTACGTTTGGAACATATGCTCCCCATGTGCCAAAGTTGTCCATTTCAAGCAAAGATTAATATATTAAAAAGAAAATTTTAAGTTGATCTCACTTATAAAACATGAATTACATCACTGATCTATCTGTTATTCTGTTTTTAGTAAATGCTTATGTAATATTTAATAAAGTTTGTTTTGTCGTTTTTATGTTTGTTTTACTATTGAATACAATCATAAGTAATAAAAATTAAATATTAAATTAAAATAAGTTTTTAATATGAAGAAATTAACGTTTTCTACTCTTCGGTCTTAGAGACCGAAGGTTAAAGATGTTTTTTGTTAGCTTCCAGTGCTGAGAGTATTGATAACTCCTCTATATTTTATCAATAGAATTTATGGTGTCTTTCAAACTAGAATAATTTTATGCATTTAAAATTTCAAATTAAATTTAATGCATTAAACACATAGACACCATCAGGTTTCCTTGTAGAGATTGTCAAAAATAAAATACATATACAAAATACATACATAAAAAATACATAAAATAAGATTCTACGTATGATAGCATCTGCTCCTTGGTATATAAAAAATCGAACATTCATAAAGATCTTGCCATAAGGTATTCAAAGAAGCTTGAAACTCATCCGAATCCGCCGGCCCATAACATACTAAATGAACCTGGTTACATTCGACTAAGAAGGAGAACACTGCTTCTCTCATCCGTATATCAGAGGAATGATCCGCAAATAACAGTAACCGTGAAACAAACATTTTTTTGCCTATCACTGGTTGGACTTAACAAATATATTCATTTTTTTAGACATAAGATTTGTGTAATTATTGATAGTTCATATATATTGAAGATACAATAAACAAAAAATTTCAAAAAGAAAAATTTTACATTAAATATGTAAGTATGTCTAAGTTACCTTTAAAAGTGACTTCTTATGATATTTTAAACAAAAAATAGTTAAAGACATACTGTTCTAGTTGTCCGATTTGCAATTTTTTAAAGCTAAACAGACGATTTTTTTTAATTTTTATCGTGAAATTGACGATTTTTTCTTAAATTGACTTGGAAGCAATTTTAAACGTATAATTATTTGACTGAAAGTATTTTCTTTAATTAATTTTACACACGGAAAAGGCAAGGTAGATTTTTCAGAAATAATACGTTTAAAATAAATGAAAGATTTACAGACTAAAGAAAAACAAATGTTTAATTGAGCGGTTAATAATTTTTAAACAGGTTCGAGTTACATTTATTGCTAAAAAGATTTAACGTCAGTTTTTATCAATTGCATGTAATGAAAGCAGGTTTTAAAAATTCACAAAAGTGGGAATTTGACATACTTAGCATACAAAAAGCTAATCAGAAATAAATTTTCATGGTAATTCTTCTATATAAATAAAGATTATATAAATAAAATAAAATGTCGTTCATTGGTAATCGCATCACTTAAGAACGACTGCACCGATTTGGCCAATTTTTTAAATCTTCATCATAACCATACTTAGGTTTTTACGGAAAGAAAAACCACGCCCACTTTTTAAGTATCTAGAGAACTATAATAGGTGAATCTTTTTGCACTAGTAAGGCCCTTATTAATATACATAGTTTAGCAAAACTCAGGGTGAATTGGAATATTGGGCGTGGTACCTCCCATACGAAGTGAAAAAGTATTATCGTGTACCTAGATAATAAGTCTTAAAACTTTGAACAAGTAACCCTCATACTAATGTGCACAGTCTAGCAACATACAGATTGGATTTGGATAGTTAAGTAGTAAAATATTATTGTCGTGTTCATAAGCATAGTCTAGCAAAAAACCGAATGGATGGGAACAGTGGGCGTACCTTGCATATAATCTGAAACACTTTTGTCGTGAGAATAAATAGCGTACGTTTTCGAGGTTAAGGTTGGCCATACTTTTCTTCCAAGTGGTTATTGAGGATGGATGATGCTCCAAAGATAGCTAGTTTAAAATATATATGTATATGGAGGCTTAGCGATTAGAGAAATAAGGTTTAGAGCATTTCGAAAAATTGTGGTATAAATTTTTAAAGTTGTTACAAGTTTCAGAAAAATATCAATGCTCTTATCCAAAATAAATAAAGACTACTTCAAGTTTACTTTATGACACATTTTATATATTTTTTAAGTACAGTTCAAGTAGACTTTATTTCTTTTGCGTAAGGGCATAACAATTCATATTAATGGTTATAACTGTTTCAAGATCTTAGAGCATCAGTTGTATCTCACCTTTCTAAAAATATACACATATGATGCTGCTTTGAAATCGGACTTTACATTATATTTGTTTGTATGTGGTCGTTTCCTTTGTGTCTCCTAGATGTTACAAATGACATTTGACTTCATTTACGTTTACTATTTCAGAAGAGTTTCCAAAACAATGAAAAAATTATACTTAATATGTAATCGATTTGGTAAAATTATCCATATATAATCGATTTAGTGGGCATGGTACGGGCCATATTAAGTGAAAATTTATTATCGTGTACCAGGAGAATTACAATAGGTTGAGCCTTGAAACTTTGCACAAGTAACCTTAAAAGCAATGTGTATTGTCTAGCAAAATGCAGAATGGATTAGCATAGTGGGTGTGGTACCTCCCATATAAAAGTAAAAATTATTATCTTGTTAATATTATCTTGTTAATATTTGACGTGGGCGTGGCACCTCCCATACAAAGTAAATATTTATCATCATGTAGCTTGGAAATTTTGCAGCCGCAACCTCTATATTAACATATAATACGTAGTTTAGAGAAAGATAGACTGGATTAGAATAGTGGGCGTGGTACCTTCCATACAAAGTGAACAAATATTATCCTGTATCTAGAGAACTAAATTGGATAGCACATAGAAATTTTGCACCAGTAACCCCCATACTCAAGCTAACCACAGGCTGAATTGAACTAGAGAGCGTGGCACCTCCCAAAGTAAAAAATTATTATCGTGTACCTGGAGAGCTACAATCGGTAGGGTCTTAAAATTTTGCTCAAGTAACCCTCAGATAAATGTGGGTGTGGTACCTCATATTATAAATTGAAAATTATTATCGTGTACCTGGACAACTACGATGGATAGAGTCTTGAAACTTTGCACAAGTAACCCTTAGAGTAATGTGCATAATCTAGAAAAATACGGACTGGATTAGGACAGTGGTAGTGGTACCTCCCATACAAAGTAAAAAATTATCGTGTTAATACGTATGGTCTAGTAAAAAACAGATTGGATGAATACAGTAGACGTCGTATTGTATATTTTGTGGATGGGTGTAGCGAAGCGCACCAGGGATATCAGGTTTATTAATAAAACATTGTTAAGAATTAAAACCACAATAAGAACTTCGTGTAAAACCTATTTTTTTAGCCAAACTATAGCCAATTTCGGAACGAAATGTTTATTGGGTATGTTTTTAAACATAAACATGTATATTCATATATACTCGTTCAAACAAAAATACAACATAACATGTATGGCTTGCCACAAAACACGTGCGATAAGAATTTATTGAAACAATGTTGTAAAATGTAATGAGCTGATTCTCTTCACTTTATGTACATACATAAATACACTCATTATTACAAACAAACGCAAGTGTTCATATTAAAACATTTATATTAAGGATATTATGCTTTGTTGTTTCCTACCAATAGCTACTATTTAAAATGTTTGTTTTTTATTCGTATGTATGTATGTATTACGTATGCACTAGTATTAAGTACGTGTTTGGGTGTTTGGAATAGTTTATTATGCATAATACATACTTACAAACACTAACAAATTTTCTAAATAGCAGTCAAGTAATTATAAGTGCAATGTTTCAACTTTAATTTGAATTTAAAGAAACAATGAAAATTGGGAAAAGATATTTTTTTCGAATTTATAATTAAAAGAAATAAAAATAATATAACAAAATTTCAATTTTTGGAAAGTTAAAAAATGCCTTTATTTTCACATGGAAGCAATATCCTGCTGGATTTAACCAGCAAAAACAAAGTGTTTGCTTTGTAACAAATCTATGTAGATTCCTGATACTATGACTGATCCTGTATCAGGAATTTGTATGTGGCATGCTTCACGTGGGCGTCTTACGTTTATTCAATTTTTGTGGAGACCATCTTGTCCGTATAAATTAAACTTTATTTGTCTCTGAATATCACAGATTCAAATTCTCCTTCCCAAAATCATATTTAAAGAGTAAATGTTGTCTTATTTTTTATGAACACGTTGTTTAGTCACATTTATACCAAGTTTCACTTTTATTTGCTTACAACTCATATCGCTATTAGTTACTAAAAATGGTTTTATACGACGTGTATTTGTCATATGACTTGTCAGTTTGATAACCCATATGTAATTTCATGTGTTTGTCAAAATAGCCATTTTATATACGGTTTTAATTTTTGCTTGCAAACGTACATGTGTAATTACATGTGACATAACCTACAATATATAATTTTGCCGCCACACAGTTTTTTATTTGCAACCACAGCTGATGCAAACCTAGTGTTTTACCACATTATTAGCGCTTTTGTTACCACAAAAAGCATAAAATAACACAATATCAAGTTGGCATTACAGGATGTCAGAAGCTTTGTCACATCAAAATAGAACACGTTCTAAATGAAAACTGTCATATGTATTGTACACATGGAAAATACACATGTTGTGTTTGAAAGGGTTCACACGACGTGTATAGAATTTACACATGGAAAAGTGACAAGTCATATGACAAATGCACGTCGTGTAAAACCACTTTAAATGCTGTATACTCAGTTTGTTCCTATCATCAATAGTGCATATCTGGCCTCTACGTTTATTAATACCGTAGTCATCTGGATTTTTCAAGAAATTTGTTTTCTCTTTACAGAAACAGCAATTTGGCAAATTATCATGCCGGATCGACTCATTCTCTTGATTAATACATTTTCATCATCTGTTACTTCTGTTTCGCGTGGCATTTTCCTAAAAATTCAAAAAATTTGATTTGTTTTTCATCTTATACATTTTCTTATCTACTAACTTATGTATAGTTTTCTCTGCTTTATGTGCTGATATGTTAATTGGGTACCAGTTAGAAGACAAATAATTCATTTTGCACATACATATATATGTATGTATGTATGTATGTATGTATGTATGTATGTATGTATGTATGTATGTATGTATAAATATTTTACACGGTATTTTCGACATACTTTATTCAAAATAACGGTATTACGAATTCGGTGCAAAGATAAACTTAACAAACAACAACAAAAAATTAAGTAATTATAAGAGAATGTACATGCCAATAACAACAATTGTACCGTTATTATAAGTTAAGGTCGAGAGAACAGCTATTTAAAAAAAAGCTCTATCTCCTATGAAATATAATGTAAAATTAAAAATTTCTCATATTCTATTTCTTTGATAAGTTTGTTTAAATAGAAAATTAATAACAATTGAAACTACCGGGTAGATCGATACGAAGAGTACTGATGACGGACTTAGCTGTCTAGAAAATGCATTCTGCTTTGCTGGTATCTAATTTTTCTATATCTCTTTATAATTAAGAACTTAAGCCTAAATAATTAATTTATTAAATACTTATTGTTTTTTTCGACCATTCTGTAGGCTACCAGTATTCAATTGTGCATGTTACAAAAAATAGTGCAATTTTAAAAACCACAAAATTATAAATTGTTAGAAGTTTGTTAATTATATGGAGATAAATCCTTTATATTTAAGCATATGACAAATAATGTACAAAATATGTATTACAAGAGAATTATCTAGGTTAGATATTAAATAAGAATTAAAGCCGAACACAGATATTTTCAATTTTGTCATTGCTGTGCTCATCTCAAATAATACGTTATAAATTTTGTTAAAACAAATACCTAACCGTGCAGTACTTTTCGGAAATGAAAAAAAAAAAACTAATAAAAAATTGTTAGCTTATTAATAAATTTAAAATAATGAGCACCACTTCTCTTTTACTGCAGTTTGTGTTACAGTTTTTAGTGTAAATTGTTTCCTAGTACCAACCAGAGAATGACAAAAGTATCATTTTTGGTACTTATTAAGTATTTTAGGCCAAACATGTATAAATGTGTATAGGTACCAGAGCCTGACAAAAAATACTTATAAAATAAATGTAGTTAAGTATTTACACATATTTTTGGGTATTAGTTATACCTATACTTATAAAACAAAAAATACCTACACATATTCATTTACAGTGAAATAAGTATTCTCTGCCTATACTTGTAGTTATTTAAGTTGAAATTGATATGACTATGTGTGTATGATATGTTGTTTGAGCTGCAGCTATACATGTTTCGCCTCAAATACTTTATAAGTACTAAAAATGATGGTTTTGTCATTCTCTGATAGGAACCAGAGACCTGCATGAGTTGATTCACTTTCGCTGTCCACTCACATTTAAATTGCATTTGTTCTGTCTTTAAACATCAATACTTACTAATGATATTGCTTGCAGTGTTAACTGTCTAACAATTGACTGTTATTAACACACCCTTGTTTTATATGTGATGTTAGCGAAAGAGTGTAAAAATTTCTTGCTGTTGTTTGATTGTTTTGCAGAACACTCAAACCACTCACAAAAGCACGTTGTCAAAGTATTGACTAGCGTTCGAAAAAGAATGTTATAATGTTTATGTAGGGCTGCAATTCTGTTAATAAAAATCTTGAAACATCTATGTACGAGATGTACATATTTAAAGAAAGTGGTAGTTGGGTTCAATTTTTATGAAAAATAATTATTATTTTAAGATTATTATACCTAATACTTGACAAAATTAGTGGACAGTATAATAAGTTAACAATTTCAAGTATTTTTTAAAATACTGTCATATACAGAAGTAATTAACAAAAAATATACTTTTTTGTGAAAGACTTTTATGACAAATTCATTGTTAATGAGAAAAGTTTAAAGTCTGTATGTTGAAAGTAGAGGTAAACAGTTTTTAGCATATGTTGAAAAAAATTTCTTTGCATTTGGATGCAAGACATGTCTTTCTTTACATGTAAACTTTTTCTTGTGAAGTAATAACCCAACTGGATTTGCTACATTCGTTGAAATTCTTTTGCCTGCCACAAATGGGCTATTTTGCATACCCAAATAAACATCAAATTCAATTGAAAGAAGGGTTAAGAAATTGTAAGTATTCCTGGAATTCATGTACTCTATTTTTGCAAAAATATTTAATGAATTAAATGAGAAAATTATAGTAAGGCAAAAAAATTGTGAGTTTTTCGACAATAAAGTAATTATTTTTTCTATTTGAAAAAACAGAATAAGTATTGACAAATAGTAGTGTTATTGGATAAAGAAAAATCAAAATAGACAAAAATGTTAATACAATTTCGTTCATTAACTGAATTCTCCATTGGCTCACATAAATTTGTGTTCTATATAATGAAAAAAAAATTAAGATTATCATAAATTACTGCCTTGTAAGGCGTAACTATTCAAAATCAAAACCGAGTTTTTGATTGATTTTTAAGAATGCCATTAAACTACATGTCTGGACCAAGTTTTATACTTCTACGCTTTTATTAACAAAAAAACAAAGAGACGTATGATATAGTTTAGTTTTCATTTTACAAAGTGTTGCTTTTTCTGTAAAATTATATTTTTGTTTGTTTTTTAGCTGACGATATGTATTTAGATATCAATAAAAAATATATTCTTGAACGAAGAAGGTTTGGGAAAAAATATTTTTCAAAAGAAGAGTTTAAAATATTTACATATATTATTTATAACGAAAAAGATTGTAAATACCAAATATTTTTTTGCATCTTTTCCAGGTAGAGTGATTTACCTACACACATTTTTTTGTAAATTTGCGTAAATTGTTTACAATATACATATATTTATATAAAAAAGCTCTAAAATTATTTCTTTCAGCAGGTATTTATAAACTTCGTAAAACTAACACAAACTTGCACAGCAATTCGAGAGCGCGTTTTCAGCCGCAGGTAACATAATAACAGAAAAGCATAATCGCGTTGGTTCGAAAACTGTAAATAATTTACTTTTCCTGAATTCAGTTGATAAATATGACTAATATAATATAATTATAATAATAATTATATTACTTTTTTATTTTATTTAATTTTGTTACTTTTATAATAAGTTTATATATATGTACCTATGTATAAATCAATTCGGTATATATATATATACATACATATATTTATGAATATATTACCGAATTTTTAAATGTTTTATTTAAATATTTTTTCTTAACTTCCGTTTCTTATTTTCTTTCGATAGATACGTATACTATATATACATATGTAAATATGTACATAGTAAAATGAAAAATTCCGTCTCTACATTTTTAAATTAAATTATTAATTAATAATTAATTAAAGGCCTAGATTCTCCTACTCTTATGTTTTTGTTTATGTTATATAAATTCATTTAATGTTTTATATAATCATTAATAAATAAATAAATAACAATATAATAATTTTTCTTATATTAGAATGAAAATCTTCTGTAAAACTATACACATTTGTTAGCAGCTTCTTTTACGAACCACTCAAACTAATTCATTGCTTTTGTGAATTTGTGGGAATAAACAGAAATTGCAAGCAGTGACAAGCATATGTTAACGACAGTCTCAGTGATATGAATCATGCATTAACAGCAGTCATTTTTTTAATGTTAAGTGCTAGCTCAATACTCATTTTAGAAAATGCAAAATGTTGCCGTTTGAATTGTAATCACGCAGGTCGCTGGTAGGCACAGCTCAAACAACATACCATATACACATACTCATATCAATTTCAACTTAAATAACTACAAGTATATGCAGAGAATAATGTGCGGTTTATGTATGACAGGCGAGCGGCTCGTCTAAAAAATGTGTATAGGAATCACTCAAAAAATTGAGTGCTTTTCATACAAATTTTCTAGACGAGCCGCTCGCATGTAATACAGAAACCGTACATAAGTGTTCGCATACTTGTTCATTATTTTTCGCAATATAACTAAGTACAAATAAAAGTTGGATAAAGTATTGGCTATACCCATACTTGTAAGTATAGAGTAGGAATAAGTACAAGTATGTAATTACTCTAAGTATAGTTAGAGTACTTTATAAATATATGTAACTATATGTATTAATTATTTCACAATTTAAAAATACGTTCATTCATTCCTTCATCCTAATATAAAAATAATTTTGGTTTTCCATACTTAACCAATGTTCGGTTATAAACAAAATATTGCCAAACATCATACACCTTTTTATACACACAATTCCCAAAAGTAGTTGTTTTACTTATAAGTATACTTAGAGTATTATAACTACTTTTCCATACTTGTAAGTATTAGGTAGTTATAAGTATGGGTATGACAGATACCCATCACATTATCTACCTAGAACCAGTTGTACTCATACATGCATTACGTATACATTTTTAAGTTCGTTGTGTATAAGTAATGTTTGTTATAGGTATTGAGTACACCCATACTTATTTCACTGTAAATGAGTATGTGTAGGTATTTTTTGTGTTATAAGTAATATAACTAATACCCAAAAATATTGTAAATACTTAACTACATCTATTTTATAAGTACTTATTGTCAGTCTCTGGTACCAACACGATGTTATCGATAAATAGGTACAATATGTAGTGCGTAGATATGCAAAAAAAAATCAAAACGGACCATAACATCTAGCAAAGTTTGTTGGGAATTTTTTACAAAAAGTGGAGAAAACCTATTACAATTACAAAGGACCCATTGGGTCCCCGGGTGGAAGTGCGATTTCATGGACACAACCAGTTTTAACCTAACCATATCGCGAAATAAAATATTTACACCTTGCAGTACATAAGCGATGAATGCACAGGTCCGCCCGCGTGGGATACAAAAATTCAAAGACAATTGCTGTTAGGTTTCTATTATATCAGTGTTATCTTAAAACTATTGAACTCTTAACTAAAAATGGCAAACAAATATTTAAGAATATAACTGAAACAAACATTAATATTTCCATATAAGCAAAGAACAGCCGCAATTGTAGAAACATTAGTTGAACAGCCAGTGATGCACATAAATATTTTTCAGATTAAGTTGCGTCATAGTCGTAAAAACTTTGTCAGTCTGTGGGCCAGTAAAAGACTGAGTGATTTTTTTGTTCAGTAAGTGTTGTATTTAGGTAAATTTTTAGTTCGGTTTACGCAGGGCTTCCAATAATACAAAACGAAAATCTAAGGGGAACTAGCATCGACAGGTGGCTGCTCAGCTTCATCATTTAATACTTTTGGAGTAAAAAAATTTTTTTAATTGCCAATATAGCCTTTTTCGATATATTTTCTATCCCAACCTATTGTCATTGAATTAACGATTAGAAAAAGAATAATTGTGGCCAATATTAATAGTACTCTATCACTACTAAATTAGGTACGCATTTTGTATAGTTGATATATAAGAAAGCTTAAGTTATAACTAGGCATAGATATTTCATTACTCATCAAAATAAATCGTGTAAAATAAGAATCATGTCAATTTTAAAACAGAAGTATATATTTTAAAGTTTTTTTTTAATATTTTGAAACATCTGACATAAATAAAATTCCTTTTAACCGTTTAACTGTTTATGTCGAGTATACTCGTCATGGGGAAACGACTCGTCATGATCATAAAATAAATTGAATTCGTATTATAAATCAATGAAACAACTATAATTTTTTTTCTTTACGCAAGGAAATAAAGTGCTTTTAAACAAATATAAACTCAAATGTATGTATAACCTTAAATTAAATTTCTTGAAATTCATTTGGTTTTTTATTTCTTCATATAATGCCAAAATTTCATTTCTTCATTATACATACATACATATATTTTATATCAATGGAATAATTTGTGTTTGATTACAATGTGTAACAATTAAGATTTTCTATAAAAACCAACAGACAACGGTTGAGTTATTTGTCACAATAGTTAGCTTTATAGCAAAAAAGATTTACTCTGTTTTCTGTATAATCGTAATCGCAGGCAGAAAACATTTTTGAAACAAAATTAAACAGTTAAAGGGTTAAGCATGCTCATGACAAAACACTATCTGGTATTTATGTTTGATTATTTTAGTTATGGAAAACAAAAGAATATTATTTCCAAAAAAAAAGTTGATTAAATGTTTGTCAACCCGTCAATCAGTCATTACATCTACCACATCTTTTAGGGATTATGTGAAATTTGATGTGCTTTGTTAGCAATAATAATGTACACTTTATATTAAACAACAACAATGTTGATGTCACGATTAGCAGCAACAATAAAGGAAACTAATAGCAGCAAATACATACATATGTATGTACACTTAGCTTATTTGTTGAGCCTTTAGGTGTTAGATTTATCGTGGCAAGTGGATTTTCCACTTGTGCATAATTTAAAATCAACAATATTTCTAACGACAACTAACCCAACATCATAATAAAACAATTTTTCCTATAAATACAGGGTGGTGCTAATGCAAGCATCTTTTAAAATCATATGCAATTTTGACGATGCTAAATTTTTTGTCCAAAATAGTCAGTATCATACCTCCAAAATAAGTGGATTTACGCTTGGACAACGTTGTAAAAATTTCCAAAATGAGGACATCCAAATTGGCCGATAAATTATCTTTTCTGACGAGGCGAGATTTCATTTCGGCGGCTAACTCAACAAGCAAATTTGGCGCATCAAATTTGGCGAAAATCAAATGCATACCCATACGGTGTGTTAAAAAAAGCACAAATTTTGAATGTTTCGCGATTCGATTACCGAATTTCTCTTTGTTATGTTGTTACAAATGTGTTAGTCATATGTTGGCATTATAAGCCAATTTGTTGTTGACATCTGAAAAGATTAGTCACGTTTGTGTGTTCTTCGATTTTTCAATTAAAAAAAAACGGATCAAAGAATATGTATTAAATTTTGAAATGTTGAGTGTGGCATTAGTCAAGTAACCTTTTTCTCAAAAAGTGTTTATAAGTGGTACAAGCGCTTTACAGAATGCCGAAAAGATGTTAATGACAAAGAGCGTCCTGGAGTTGCAACTACGTCAAGTGAAGAAAACATTGAAATAATGAAAAAAAATTGTTTTGGAAAATCGTCGAAGTTGCAGAGGATGCTGGCATATTCTATCGGCTCATGCCATGCAATTTTCTCGAATGTTTTGGGCATGAAACGTGTGGCAACGAAGTTTCTTTCAAAATTGCATAAACAAAGGGATTAGAATCGCTCAGGAGTTGTTGAATGACGTCAGCGACGATCCAGGTTTGCTCAAAAGGGGCATAACTGGTAATGAAACGTGGGTATATGGTTATGACTTCGAAACCAAGGCCCAATCATCCCAATGGAAGCGGCGATTTTGTTGTTCAGTTTTGTTTTTCATTCACCAGTATAAAACGATATTCTAGATCTAAATGCTATCCATTTGCTGCAATATTCGATATCATATAACAGACCAAAATTAATGTGTTTTATTAAACACAACTTGTTATGCTGCAGAAATCGAGCTACATCATTTAAATTTTTAAACATTTACAAAAATAAATCAAAATAAAAGTTAAGGTGAATTATTAAAAATTCTGTGAAAATATTCCCATTTTTCTGTAAATAATATTATATTATTTATAATTCGAATTTTGACAACACAATTCTTAACGTTCTCACATGCTTTAGATGAAAATCACATTACATACATACATACATACACACATACATGCATACATACATACATACATACATACATACATACATACATACATACATACATACATACATACATACATACATACATACATACATACATACATACATACATACATATGAGATACAAGCGGTTTATTAGCAAATGTCGGAGGAGTTAAATAGTTTAACAGGTATGGCCAAAAGGCAAATACTGACTAGCAAAGAAACTCAGACAGATGACGAAGGCCAGTATTAGTACAACTAGAAACTGCAAAGCGTAAGAGAGATCCCACGATTCTAAGTCTTAAGGAGAATAAATCGAAGAAAAAGAAAAATACTACTCCAAAGAAGATGGTTCAAAACATTATTGAACCAAACGCGACAATTGCACCCACGCCTGTGAATGCACCCGGAAGAGCTACAAACCCTGATTGGGTAAAAGTTCGTTCCAGAGCCAGGGGAAGGAAGAAGCCAATCCGTCCGGATGCTCTTGTTATTAATACTTGCGGAGACGTGTCTTATGCAGATATCCTCACATAAGTGAAGAATGAACCCAAGCTGAACGTTCTAGGCCAAAACGTCAAGAGTATCAGAAAAACAGAAAAGGGTGAACTGCTCCTGGAGCTCAATAAACCTGCCCACAAGAACACGGGTGATTTTAGAACTACGATCGAGGAAGTTCTCGGCACAGTTGCGAAGGGTCGGGCACTGACTTACTGAAATCAGGGATATTGATGAAGTAACAACCAATGAGGATGTCACGAGTAAATTTGACGAATTTAAATCCCTGCAACCTTCTGTAGTAAAATCTATAAGGAAAACTACGGGGGTACACAACTTGCCACCATTGGATTAAGTGCCATCTTAGCTAGTCGATTCATAGAGGCTGCAAAGATACGAATTAGTTGGGTCATATGCCGAATACGAGAAAAGATCATACCAAGGAGATGCTACAAATGTTTGGATTATGGACACACAGAGGCTAGGTGTAAGAGCCTAAACTACTACTCAGGTAGTTGTCTACGTTGTGGAGAAGATGGGCACAAAATAAAGAGGTGCACGAAAAATCCGAAGTGCTTGATTTGTGATGGGAATACTGCCAAGAGTGATCAGTTGTCTGTCCCTACTATATAAAGGCGCTACGGCTACTTAGATGACGAAAATGATATTTTACCAACTAAATCTTAATCACTGTGAAGCAGCCCAGGAGCTATAGCAACAGAGCGTACATGAGTTAAGAATTGATATGGCTCTTATTAGTGAGCCTTACCATAATTTAAATTCACCAAACTGGGCGAACGACAGCACGAATACATCAGCTATTTGGTCGGTAAGTGCACGACTTCTTCAGGATGTCATTACAAATGAGACTACGGTTTCGGGAATATCTATATACGGCTGTTATATCCCACAGGGGTATGAAATTGATGATTTCAAGGATATAATAGGTAACATAACTTCTGACGCTATTGGCAGTGCTCTAGTACTAATAGCTGGAGATTTCAATGCATGGGCCACTGAATGGGGAAGTCCAAGTACAAATTTAAGAGGCGGGATCCTATTAGAGTCATTCGCAGTACTTGACTTATTATTAATGTAGTGGGAATAACGAAGCAGGCCACTACTAAATGGGTCCTTTTCGACCCCCTTCCGTCCTCAATAACTATAGACAACCGACATAAATTGCGGCAATCTTACTACCATTGAGTATCTTGCTACAACCAGCCTTTAATGTAGATTCTAGTGATTTTAGAGTGTCGACTGACACTGAAACAGAGACGTACTCCCCCAAACGGAGACTACAGGACAACTTTATCTCAACTGAGTGTACACCTGCACCTGTGTGCATGCCGAAACCTCAAAAGACCAGTCTTACGTAAGCCTCCATTGCGAACTTCTTGTGGAGGCTGGGCAAGAAATGATACCGAAAAAGGTATTGTGTTTGTTCATCATTTAAAAAACGTGTTTACTCCAATTGTCTCGACTGATATAGCTGAGCTCCCACCTATCGATGTTAGTCCGGCAGTTACCCTAAGGTTCGAGCTTTGAGATATTGAAAAGGCAATAACTGACTTAAACTCGAAGAAAGCCCCTGGCATTGATAAAATCAGTAGCAAGATGTTATTTGAATTGCTCCGTATAGCCCAAAGAAATCATTCTTACTCTGATACCTAAGCCTGGAAAAGATAACACCAAGCTTGAATCATACAGACCTATAAGCCTATTATCAAATATATCAAAGCTGTTTGAAAAAATATTAATAATTAAGTTGAACCCAATTCTGAGCGCCAAAGGATGTATTCCGAACCATAAATTTGGCTTCAGAAAACAACATAGTACGATCCAACAAACACACAGATTAGTAAATGTAATTAAAAAGACCTTTGAAGAAAAAAAATACTGTTCTGCACTTTTTATCGATGTTTCTCAAGCATTTGAAAAGGTATGGCACGAAGGCCTTATATACAAGTTAAAGCTGAATTTGCCCAAAAACTTCTATAAGCTCATAAAAAATTATTTAACTGATCGAAAGTTCATACTAAAAGAAGGAGATTTCTCAAGCTCGCCTCAGCTTATTAAATCAGGAGTTCCACAGGGTAGTATTTTGGGACCCATTTTATACTTGCTGTACACATCAGATATGCCAATTAGCAATCAAGTGCTCACATCAACATTTTCTGATGACACAGCTATTTTAAGTATTCATGAAAGCGCGCAAGAAGCATCACAAGATTTACAAGATCACGTACTCAAATTCGAAAAATGGTTGAAGAAATCGAGAATTAAGGTGAATGAACAAAAATACACTCATATAACTTCCACACTGCGTAGGGACTCATGTCCCCTATTCGCATAAATAATCAAATAATACCCCAGCTTTCAGACGTCAAATACCTCGGTATACATCTTGACCGGTGCCTTATAGCCACATAGAATCCACGTTGACACAAATGAAGTTAAAAGCAGTCCAACTAAACTGGCTAATTGGCAGAAACTCTACCCTCACCTTAGATTGCAAATTACTACTGTCGATACTTCGATAAAGTCGATACTTAAACCAATTTGGTGCTATGGGATTCAATTATGGGGCAATGCCTCAGCTAGCAATGTTGAACAAATTCAAAGGCGCCAAAATAAGATTCTTCGAATGATCACAGTTGCTCACTACTATATCAAAAACTCTTATATTCACAAAGATCTAAACGTGCCAACAGTTAAATCAGAAATAGCGAAACTGGATAGCTCTAAGGTCAGACATGGTTAATGTGTCCGTGACCTTCCAGTTCCTAATCCTACCTGGATTCGTCTCAATGTGCCGCTATGCCTTGTAGCCATAATCAAGGACTATTTCCGGAAAAGAATCCTGATTTATGACACCGACGAGGGAGTAAAGGAGTACAGAGTGACAGGCGGGGTACCACAAGGGTCTGTGCTGGGAGCTTTGCTGTGGAACGTTATGTATGATGGAGTTTTGAGACTGGATCTTCCGGAGAACGTTAAAATTGTAGGTTTTGCAGATGATGTTGCACTGGTTGTTGTAGCAAAGCGCGTAAATAAGGGAGAGACTGTTTGCAGTGTTACTTCGTGGTTAAACTCTGTGTTTATCTCTTGCTGAGCATAAGACAGAAGCTGTATTAATTAGTAACCGGAAGATTAAGGAATACATTACCTTACATACTGGGAATAGTGAAATAAGAACTGGAGAGTATCTTAAATAGCTTAGCGTGATGATAGATAACCGTCTACCATTTAAGAGCCATCTTAAATACGTAGCGGGGGTTGTTCGGAGTGTTATTCTCTATGCAGATAAAATATGGTCGGAGTCCACAAAGTTTAGAACCTACCTCTGTAAGATTTCTTCCGTTTACAGACTTGCAGCGGTCCGGGTCAGTTATGCATTCAAAACGGTATCGGATGAAGCAGCATATGTCATTGCAGGTTTAATTCCTATTGACCTAATAGCTAGAGAGTCTTAGCACATAATGTTTTCGACAAGTGTTCCAGAGGGTGTTCGTTACCGTAATACTGCGAGGGCAGTGAGGCAAACGAAATGGATGGTATCTACAAAGGGTAGGTGGACGCATAGACTAATACCAGATGTCAGCGTTTGACTACAAAGGGGACATGGTTACTTAAATTACTATTTGACGCAGTTTTTGAGCGGACATGGTTGTATTCGGAAATATCTGTACAAGTTTGGACATGACAGTTCTCCATACTGTCCATACTGTATTGGTGAGGTAAATCAGGATGCTGAACATGTTTTCTTTATTTGTCCACGTTTTGGTCACGAAAGGGAAAATTTGGAGCTGTTATTAGGGTGTAGTATTTGTCCTGAAAACGCAATTAGTATAATGTTGGTTCTACTTGAACTTCGTAGGCTTGAGGAGATTCGAAGGCGAATTCAGGTAGCATAGAGCAGTTTTATACCTTACAATATTTTATTAATAAAATACAAAAAATATTTAGTTATTAATATACTTCAGACCATTTTCTTGTATAAAGGGTATAAATGATACTAAAATTCTGTAAACATTTTGTACTAAAATCTAGAACTCGTCATTCTTTTTAATTGAAATCTAATTATTTAGAATAATAAAATACACTAAAGATAAAGAACCTTATAATTAAGAAAATATTAATTACAAATTAATCCATGTGCAGTTTCTTTTGTTGTCAAAAAGATTTTGAATCTCGGAAAAATTAACTTAATATTAGGAATACGTCTAAAAAATTTTGCGTTTGTATTAAGAAAACTTTTCTAAATATCGAAATTATTTACTTCATTTAAGTTATATTTTACTAACTTCGAGTGCAAATAGGTACTTAAATTAAAAACTATTTATTTTTTGGATGAAAAACAAAGTAAACTAAAATTTCATTAAACCCTGATTATTATGAGTAAACCTGCGAATCAAATTTAAGGAAACTCTTAGTAAAATCAGATTTATATCTACTTTCGTTAAATCCCGTTTCACTGTATAATGCTGAGTATTACGATTTTGAAAGATAGAAATCAAATGAGAATTTTGATTGTCAAAATATGTAACGTAACATAACATTTCGTTTTCACAGTATCACACTTCAAATAAAATGAATAATATCAGCAAAGGAACAAGCCGAGACGAGACATTTAACGGCGGTGGCTGAGCAAATTCATTTGGACGGCAGAGGTGCCAGATCTTAAGTTTGTTTGGCCGTTCAAGTTTTCGTTTAATAAAAAAAAATTAAAATGAAAACAAAAAAATAATACGTACATTCAACCATTTCTAGACATGGCAAAAACAAACTACATGCGTAGGCGATAAGACTGATGGCAATTTAAGACACGTGTAGGACAAAGAAAAAATGTCATCGACGTCGTCGAACTATCGGCTGAGTTCTTTGCTTTAAAAATATACAACCCGGATAAAATGAAAAATGTTATCGTTTAGAAAATTTTCTAAAAATGGTTTGGTATTATAAGATGCCAAATTTCTTTCCGTATTATTTTACATTTTAGTAACATATTGCTTTCACACTATCACACTTTCCCATTGGATTTAAGTTTTTGTCATGTCTTAATACTTAGTATAATATTGTGAAAATGGCTTAAGTTTATTACTGAAAGTATATTACTTAGACTGCTTTTACAATGGACAGAAACAGGGCAGACATTTTTTGAATTTTCTTTTGGTCTGTCTTCAACCTTTCACAATTGGACATACTTAAACAAGGTAGACAGATTTTTGCACATTCTACTTTCGCATTTATTTATATGTGTGTATGTTTGAAAATTAGTGGTACATGGACTTTGTTTAAATTTAAAGCAAGTAGACGCTGACTTGAGAAATATAATGTAAAGCAACACAGAAAATAGCGAAAAGAGAAACGAAAAAATACAGTAGTCATAAAATACACACTCTACCTCTTCAACCCTTGCCAACAAATCCCGTCTGTCTGCCTATTCTGTCTATTGTGAAAGGGGGCTTAAGGCCATGATTCACTATCATACTTTGTCAAAAATTGCATGTGTGCCCAAAAAGTATCGTAGTGTATGTGTATTACAGACTTTTTGACAGTCTGTACGATTTGATAATCGTTTGAAAAAAATCGTTTGAATAAAATAGTATTTTTAGATGCGATCAGAGTTGCAAAATCTTGTTTTGTATGATAGTGTGGCATCTGCAACGCCATTTTGAAACGATTTTTTAAGTAGGACAGAATTCTGTCAGATTTTTTTGTGATATTTTTGTGAATCCTGGCCTTTAAGTATACGTATGTATTACTTAAAACAAGAAGAAAGGTTTATTAGAACAATACAAATTCTGATTTTTGTTCTTCAAAAGAGCTAAAGGTATTTTAAAGCTAAAAACTTTACTTATATTCTGAAAAAATATACTTACTTATAGTACCGAAATTACTTATGTATAGGAATTTACGACCACGAAAAAGTACAATACAACATTTTTGAGTGAAGATTTACTAGTTTTTAGTTTATAAATGAACATTTATTTTTCTATTTTTTAGGAAAACTGTATACTTAATTCAAGTAACATTTTCCTTGGGGCCAAATCACTCCCGAATTTCTTGAAGTTAAGTTAAATTTACTTAAATTTAGTAAACTTTTTTTTGTGTGTATTTAATTTTTAATAAATTGCTTGTATTTGGATTACCTGTTATACAGTAACACTTGTATTTAAGCCTCGATTGTATTCACTAACATTTTATAGACCGCTTATGAATAAAGCTGCAATACATTTTTAATTGTTGCTAGCGCGTTTTTATGATTTTACTATTTGAAATCTTTGGTTTGTTTTCAGGAGGTCATCATATCAGTCATGCATACAACTCCTCACTCTTCATGGTTTTATTGATTTTTGTTTGGAATGTATATTGATTTTCCTTCCGCTTTTTTTTTAACACTCATAGAATAATACTTATTATTTTTTTTTTAATATATGTAACTATTTTATTGGCCTGCATTAAAAATTTAACAATAATGAAATATTAAGCCCTTTTTTCTACACTTAATACATTTATGGCAAGAAGTGGTTAGGGAACAACGGTACCTCGGTATTTTTTTTTTTTGGGTTTGGGATGGGAAAATGCTTTACGCATCTGACGCTGTCGTCACAGTTGTCGTATGTGCTCTATTGATGCCGGCTAAAAAGCCACCCCGGGGGTGTGGTGCCACCTCGGAACTGCTTTCCATTACTTCGAGGTGGACCCCCTTATGTGGTCTCGTTAACCATTGCTTCTATTATGTGCCTGCGTCCAGGCCCCGCTGTTCTATTCTGGTCAACTGTGTCCATTTCCGTCTTTTTCTTACGGAGTACATATTCTACATATCTTCTAACTGCTTCCCAGCTTCTTTCGCTAATTGACATTTTGTGTACTATATTTCTAGCACAGATGGTGCCAATCTCTGCTTCGAGTACTCTGCGTTGATCGGCCCAGCGGCCGCAGTTCAGAAAAGTATGTTCTGCGTCATCATACACTTCTTCCTCTTCGTATATGCAGTAGGGTGAACTACATTTTCCCATGCGGTGCAGATACTTCCTGAAATACCCATGTCCGGATAGCATCTGGGTTATATAATAGTTAACCTCACCGTGCTTTCTGTTTTTCCACATTTTTATATTAGGGATCAGTGTATATGTCCACCTACCATGTCGTCCATTTTGCCACCGAAGTTGCCATCTTTCTAGAATTTCCTGTTGGATATTCGTCGTATGCTGCGGTTGGGCCCTATTTTGCTGCTTGGCGATAAACATTTTTTGGCGTTCCACTGCCTGAAGATCTATGGGGATCATTCCAGCTATTATAAAGACAGCTTCTGCGGATACAGTGCGGTATGCTGATGTCACCCTTAGAGCTGCTATTCTCTGTACAGACAACAATTTCCTTGCTCTTGCCTGAGTCTCTAGGGTCGAAGCCCAGATTTCGGATTCGTATAGAAGTATGCTATTGCCTGCTTCCATAAGTATTTTCCTCCTACTTGGTAGAGGAGCGCCATCGTTTGCCATTAGTCTGCTCAGTTGAGATGTTATCTTAGCAGCTTTTTTCGTTATGTGTTCAATCTGCTTTCCATATGTCAGCTTTGAGTCTAATCTCATCCCTAGGGAGTTTATTGATGGCTTAGGCCTCCTCCGTGTTTCTCGCTTTGATTACTGCCGCGATGTCATCCGCATATCCTACGAGAAAGGTGTCCTCAGGCATCTCTATTTTAAGGATCTCATCATAGGTTGCGTTCCAAAGATCTGGCCCTAGTATAGATCCTTGTGCGGCCCCTGAGGTGACTTGTCTTCTTCTTATGCCTTGGTTTGTATCGTATAGCAATACTCTGTTTTTGAGATAATCTTTTATAATTCTCATAAGGTATTTCGGGACCTTGAAAATTGAGTCCAGGGCTTGTATCACATCCGCCCACCTTAGACTATTAAAGGCATTTTTAATGTCCAAGGTCGCCAGCAGAATGATAGGTCTCGAATAGTGGTTTCCATGTTCCGCAGCTTCTACTGTGTCTGTAACTTCTTTTAGGGCTTCTACAGTCGATCTTTCAGGTCGAAATCCATATTGTCTTCTAGAGAGACCCCCTGCAGCACTGATAGCTTCATCAAGCCTAGGTTTGATCAATCGTTCCAACAGCTTGCCGGCAGTGTCCAGCATACATAGTGGTCTGTACGACGATGGTGATACTTGGTCGCCCTTTCCCTTACTGATAAGGACAAGCTTTTGTTCTTTCCAAGCGTCTGGGAATATACCCTATTTTAAGCAGCTGTTATACATGTTTAGTAGCATATCTGATCGGTTCATTACTAGCTCCTTCATGACTTCTGACGGAATGCCATCGGGGCCGGGTTTCTTACGATTTTTGAGGCAGTGAGCAGCTGTTTGAAGTTCTTCAGTGGTGAACAGGGGTATGTCCGTTAATGGTTCTGTTTCTGCATTATCGATTCTAATGTCGTGTTCGGGGAATAATGCATTTACAATATTTTGCATTTTTTCCTCGTCCATCTTGTCTACAGACTTTCTCATCCCAAGTTTTTGCATTACGACCTTGTATCCGAGGCCCCATGGATTTTTGTTGATGTCCGCTCTCAGTTCTTCCCATTTTTCTTTCTTGCTTTTATTTATGCAGATCTTCAGCTGTTTTTTGCCTCTTTTTATGCATCGTGTTCTGCTTCTGCGTCACTTCTACGTCTGGCTCTGGTATATTTTCTCCATGTCTTTATACATTTTCGTCTGGATTCGTCGATCGAGGCATTCCACCAGTACACTGCCTTACGTTTTGAACCTGCTTTTGCTTGGGGCATTGCGCTGTTGCAGCATTCCGTGATTGTCGACATTAGGGGCTTCACAGTTTGTCTGGCATCTCTTCCGGTTTGATCTTCTGCAACTCGCCTATCAAATTCAGAGAGGAGTACGAGCTTGTCAAGCTTATTGACGTTCCATCTTCGGGTGGTTTCTCGAGTCTTCTTTGTATATGCGTCTTCGCCGGATTTTAAACGAAACGATATATACTGGTGGGCGCTTGCTGTGTATATTTCCAAAACTCTCCATTCTTTAGTATAAATATAAATAATTTAAATAAATTTAATAACATAAATAACTTTCTCTTCTCAAATACAAAACATTTTACGATTTAATTTGTAAACTTATGGTTTTGTCCTTGTCTATTATTGCTTTTCCTCTCCATATTTTCAAAATTGTTTTATCTTTTTTAACTTATTTTATTTCGTTTTCTTTTGAAATTTATTCACTGGTAGGACAAATTTTTTGTATATATTACAAATAAAATTTATTTTTTGAATTAAAATTCTGTAAATTAAACATAATGCCTTGTCAATTTCTAAGATACTTTACCAATTTGCTCAGACAAAATAGAGGGATAAGCACGCTTTGTTTTTACTACGTGTACATTTGAACCGAGGTACTAAGATATCTCCCAAAGATTTTATTTATGTTCATCAAGTACTTTGTACGTCTTGAGAACGCAGACAGGCTTGTAGATGGACAGATAGATAGACAAAAATTGGTGTGACGTATTCTATATCGATTACTATCTGCATCAGCAACAAAATTTTCACAAAATATGTATTTCATGTACAGCCACCGTCCAGTTGCCTTAATAGGATATCAATTCAACGCCTGATACAAATTTATATGTATCTGAGATATATATTCTATATTTGAAAAATCTTATGTTATTTAAAAAGCAGGAGTGTGGAATCGCTTGCCGTCTGCATGAAGTTTAAAGTTTATTGGAAAAAACTATCAGAATATGATTTTTTGTTTCTAAAAAATTAGTATAAAAAATCTCTAATTTTTGAGTGATTCCTATACAAATTTTCTAGACGAACCGCTTGCCTGTAATAAAAAACAGCACATTTATTTAAATTTTATCGATTCGATAATATCTTATTACTCAAGAAAAAAGAAGTCTTGCCATTTACCTGGAAAAAACTAAAGCAACTTTAATTATATTATTTTAATTGTCAGTTAAAAATTAATGGCAAAAAAAAACTTAATTTTTTAACACAGCGAAGCATATTTGGGGCATTGAGTTGATAAAAGTTTATATTTGACTTATTGGAATGTGTACCCAAGCTTCTTTTATTTGGCTTAAAAAAAAATATTTAATTATTCCCTTGATCTTGTCTATCATGTCCCACAAGTTGTTTATAGGTTTTAAATGAGGGGATATAGCACTCTATATCCCCTTACAGTAGTGCATACCAAAAAGCACAACTGTAAGGCAAAAGTAACAAAAATTTAAATTTACGAGGAGTGGGACATCGCGAACAAATATCATGTCATACGTAAGCAGGTTCGTTAGCAATAACAACTCGTCATTCCCTTATGAATCTGAATATGGCGAAGCAGTATTTTTGCTGGGTAGGTACATTAATATTATTATAGTCAAGCCAGAACTTAACATGGCGCGAAGTATGCTTCGGATCAATATCCAGCTAAAAGGTACATCCTACAGGAATTTTATGTTCTGCATATGACAGCATGAAATTTCATAAAATATTTTTATGCAAGTACCGGTCCATGGTTCCACTTATTTCATATAGAGGGCTAACCCAATTGATTGATTAACAGCCCCACACCATCATTTTTTCACTTTTGCCTTCCAGTACTTAGGACCACACTATAGGGAACTATAGCTTTATAAAAGAGACCGCTATTTATATTTAACAATTTTTTTGCCTAACCCATTTAGTTCTCCCCAGCAGTTTTTGTTAAAAATATATTATTGAAAAAAGATTACTAAAAATAGAACGTAGTTACAAAAAAAACTTATTAGCCATTGGAAAATCAACTTTAATCCTACGAGTATGTAAATGACTTCTGATAATGGGCCCAAACCTTGAGTCATCCTGTCAATTTGGAAGATAATATTTTCATTTATCAAGATTTTAATTCCGATTTTCGATGCCTCAAAGTAGATCTGAAAGTGTAGGACCTATTTTAGAAATTTCTGATACCAAGGTCTGCTGTCGGTCTGTGATGGGACCAATTGTTATAAATAATAAGCCTAACATTGTTAATGATTTTTTTATTTTGTGGAATTATTTAAAAGTTAGTGTAGGTTGGGTGCTGTTTCGATAATATCTTATTTCAAACTATTTTTTTTTTCTCATTAAACTAAGAAATACCTGTCGTTTAATTTACAAATTTTAATAGTATTTCTTACTTTATAATAAACAATATTGCAATATACGAGATATTTCTGTACCAGTTACGGTTTCAATATTACAAATTCTATTTTAATAAAACTCTGTATGTATAAATAGAAAAAAAATAAATGTTTAATCGTATTATGTATTTACAATAACATTTGTATACAAACAACTTTTAAAACCAAAGAAAAAAATTAAAACATACATCAGACATAGACAGCATGCTGTAGTATTTATTTATATAACGCACAATTAACGTGACCAACCATTTTTCTTTTAGTGGCATTATGGAAAGTCGATACCGCTTCAAATTTATGTCCCACTTTTTATATTAATTTAACCTTAAATAACTTTGTTTTTAAATAAACATTCTTGTTCCAAAATATAATATTAAAAGAACAAAAATCCTAAGATTTTAAACTGTTTAATTTATATACATTTATTTATAAAAAAATTAAATTATAATTTTTTACACTTATTAATAACTCAGAATTCCTCAGAACCCCGCTTTTTATCGTTCAAAACTCGCTTTGATAAAAAAAAATAAAAAAAAACATTTGGTCAAGTTATGCCTACAACATACAACACTCACTTGATATTTTTCTACCCAGCAAACTCGTAAGGTTGATTCTATATTGGATAAGATTATAAATCCAATATTTTCTTAAATCATAAGCTTTTAAAATAAAATTAGTAGTTAAAAAACGCCCATAACAATATATGACATTTTTCTTAAATTAATTTAATTGAAATGTTATAAAGACGGTGTTAATTCTTTGCTTTAATATGTTAAAAGGTGTCAAAATACGATTCTTCGTATAATTACATATGCTCCTTGGTACACAGAAAAAATTATTACCAAAATATTGCCAAACAAATGGTTTTTTAAATGTTTATTGATTTTGAAGAACTTTTTTGTTTGAATCTAATAATACTTTTGTTTGATTTTTAATTTACTGCTAACAGTGTTGCCGTAATAAAAATAATTGATCAATCTAAATTTATTAATATGGAAATGTTGTTCTTCTGTAAAAATTAAATTTAAAAAACTTTTAAATTTCTAATAGCCTCTAATTCTATTTTAGTAGGGGAACTACGTCCTTTCATACAACCTTATGAAATTAAGAAGCAAAAAAGTACATAAATTTATTTTCTTAACAAAATTTAAGTTTGGTAGTTACATACAGTCAGAAAATAATTTTCGTACAGTTATTTAAAGCGGTTTTATACAAAACGTAGCAGTAGTGTCGTAGGAATAACAAAGTTATTTTGGACAGCCAAATAAACAAACTTATAAATATTGAAATTAAAAATAATTTTAAAGTTTTCGTTAAATCCGTTATTGTTTGTGTTGAACTTCTTAAAGAGTAATCATTATTTTTATAAATAATTTTCTCTATTCTTAAAATGTGAGTAAAACTTTCCTGGCTTGAGGAATCTGTGAAATATTTTTAAATTATAAAACAGTATAGGTTATTAGCATTATATTATTAAAATAATAGTGGAATTCCCAAGATATTTAATTTCAATAATTTTGGCTGTGTAAATATTAAACGTGAGCATAAAACGTCTTGTTAGACTAACTTCATAATGTTCAATAATTGAGTGGTTGAAAATAGAAAACTGTAGTATATTGAATTTTTTTAACTTTTTTAATTTAATTTTTTCTCTCAAAAATCAGAGATTTTACTCTCAAGAAAATTTAAGTAAAATGAACTAGTGAAGAATATGAAATGCTCAGCATATTTATTGCACTTGATAAAACTGTCCGGTCAAATCAGGTGCACTGATTTTTGCATTGGTTGCTCTCTTGTTCTCTGTATTTACTGTTTAGTAATATTCCACTACACACACAATCAATATTTGCGTTTCAAAAACATGCAATACTGTACACCTTTTAACATCTTGTGCTCACGTTTAATAAATATCAAGTGTCCGACTATAACGATTCAAAAGATAAAGCCATATACACTGTTTAATTTCTAATTTTAAATATTTATACTTACGGTCATAACGGACTATCTGAAATTATACCTAATTTCTAAGTTACATCAACTATAAGGACACTAATCTTTAAGGTAATTTTGTTATTAGTTTGTTAAAATATGAAATTGGTTCCCTTTAGGGTTCAAAAGACACGTAAAAATCATACATGATTTTCCCGATGCACAACCTTTAATTTTTAAAATTATGAACTTTTTTGAATGGAACTAATAATCTATAAGCATTACCTTTCAAATAAAATTAAATATAAATCGGGTTAGAATTAAATGATTTCTAGGAGTTAACTCAGACGATTTAATAACATTCACCTTATATGAAGTTGGTTTATTACACGACAATTTTGCAGATATTATCCAAGAAATTTTATTTTGGCTCATTTGTTAAAATTACTCATTCGCCAAAAACGGCAACACTTTCTGTCAAGACTTCAAAAAGGAAATTTATTTAAAAAAAAAATATATATATAACCTTTAATAGCCATTAGCTGCAGAGGAAAATGTAAAAATGTACAAATTTGTTATTGAAGATATTGCTACATATTCATATGTATATATGTATCTTAATTTTTTATTTTTATTCACAGTTTTTCAGGTGGCGGCAATGGCCAACTTTATGTAAAGACCAGCAAACAATTCCCATACTAATAATTTCGATGAATCAAATACAAGGTTTTGCCCCAATTGTGCTCAAGAGGAAACGCCTTGTGCCTAAAATATATATGTAAGTAACTAGTCGCTAAAATTTGACCAAAGTAAAAAGAAAAGGGGAAATACATTATTTTCACTATTGCTTAAGATGTCAAATTTCATATATAGATAACATTTTTATATATATGTATATAGAATTTGATATTTTAAGAATCAGCGAAATTGAATGAATTTGCCATTGCCATCCTGTAAAGTGATTCGTCTTGGCCTTTTTTTTAATATGGTCAAATTTTACCCAGTAGTTATTTAAATTGGTCACAAAACTGTTACTATTAAACACAATTAACGAAAATTGTTTTTGATTTAGCTAAATTATTTGTTTGAAAATTTTTTGTTTTTTAGTAAAGTTTTTCATTAGTTTCAGATAAATTATTTCTTTCAGTAAACTTTTTGTCTCTTTCAGACAATTTTTGTTTTAATTTTCAGTAAACTTTTTTGTCTGATTAAGACAAATTTTTTATTTGAAAAAATTTTTTAAAGTTAATAAATTTTTTACCAAATATCATAATTAATTGTTTGAAAAAATCGTGGAATATTTTCAATAAACTAGTTTTAAATTTAATTGTTTGAATTTACAAATTTGTTTATAGGATCATATTCAAACATTTCCGTGTGGAGTTGTCGATCTCCCATCGGACGCGTCCCCAGGTGGCGGATAGGGGGGCGAGTTGTGTTATATCTCCTGCGATACACCACCATAATGGTCGCATGATGTATGACGGGGCTCGGGTAGAGCCTGGGCTCTGTGGATTCTGCTCTACAGTTGCACAGGGTCTGGGCACTACAAGGTTGGGCTAATCAGCCCGTTTTTTCTGGGATCTCTTGGGCATGGAAACCATCCACCCATAATGGTGCCATGTGTGGGAGATCTCGGAATGCCAGTCATCCCCCTGGATACATTGAACAAATGGTTTAGGGGAGTGACTTGCATCTTTAAACGGTCAGCTGATTAGTTCAACCCGCGGACCAAAATTGACCCACTTGTAAGATTAAGGTGAAGGTAGCAGTGCCGAGAATCTGAGTGGCTAGTTAGTGGTAAAAGAGGACTAGTCTTTAACAGCTCCCCTCGACGCCAAGGCACGGGTCGGGTGTAAAAAATTAGTTGCCTAGTCCATGTACGCCGTCCCTGCATGGATTGTCTAACCCCTTACGCGCTTACTCGTGGGAACAAAAATGAAAAACTTAAATAAAAACAAAAAGAACAATACAGAAAACGAAAAGAACAATAATAATAACAAAAACAAACAAGAACAAAAAATCGCTGAAGGTGGGCATGGGAAACCCTTGCCTGCTGAATGCAGTGGGGTCCCAACAGACCAACATAAACCGGCTGTTGCGGACAACTCAAATGCAGGAGACCAGCAGGGGAAACCTGAGCTGGCCAAATGCAATGAACACCCAGCTACAACTTCAGCTGTGGTTAACTCTAACGAGGTACCTCTCGACTTTTCAGTCGGTACCTCGAAGGCCTATGCTGGTAATAAACCAGCAGTAATCCCTACTTCGGGTGCCACGGTTAAACCCGTGTGCAACCCTGCGGTAACTCTGCCAGCTGAACCTTCTGTCCAGGCAGCAAGTTCAGCCCAGGCACTCACTTGCGCCCAAACGGCAGTCGATGCAGCCCCCAAAGACCGCAAAAATCTGTCCAGAAAGGCCTTCATTGAAGGGCGTGCCGCCCAAAGATTGGTAAACAAACTCGGAAGTTTGCCCTCCGAAAAACTTTCAAAGGAAGAAAAATCTTCCCTTGCCTGGGCAAAAGCCCATTTAGCTGCTGCGAACAACCCCAATCTCGATGTCGATGTAGAAAGACCATCTACATCGACAGCGCCGAAGAGGCAACGGTCGGGAGAGGAGAAATCCCAGCAGCAAAATATCCAACCGGACACCAAACGTCCAAAAACTTCAGGCAGTAGCACTCAATCCAGAGTCGTCAATAGGCCTTACAGTGAGGTTGCTAAAGACCCACTGATAAGGGCTATTATCGACAAAAGCGTTTGTGACGGTGCTATCTCTCGCGAAAAGTGGGAGATGATCCGGATCAAGTTGCTGGAACAATATGCCAAATTTCTTGCCGACGAATCAAGTCAGGTACCCCAAAATGTGGATGCTGGCTGGTTCCAAGGCCATATCAAGCTGCTCTCATGCTCAAGTGAGGGTTCAGCTGTTCAACTTAAGCAGGATGTTACGTCCCTAGGGGAAGTGTGGCCAGGTGCGAGATTGGACGTGGTTCCGGTAGGTGAAATCCCTCGCAGACCGAGATCCGTCGCAATCATACCTAGGGAACCTCACGACCCTGCGACGATTCTGGCGATCATCCGGAGAGGAAATCGTGACCTACCGACCAGCGACTGGAAAGTGGTGAAAGTTTCCGAACCGGTGGGTCTGACCAGAAAGGCGGTTGTCGTCCTTAATAAGGACTCTTTGTCACCACTTCGAAAGAAGCAAGGCAAAATATTTTATGGATACGACAGTATCAAGCTGAGCATCTATCGAGGTGATGACAAAACCAACCCCGAAACCTCCAGCGACAAACTGGTGGGGTCGCAAGGTAAAGGCGTGACTGAATGTATCAGCCGACAAACTATGGGCATAAACGAGGAGGTGAATGACCCCGCGAACTCAGAGACTGCAGAGAGTTCTCAATCAGAATCATGTCTGGTTGGGGAGCTCTTTGAGCGTCTGGGTGTTGCGGAGGACGAAGATGCGCTTCTGGAATCAGATCCAGAAGACATAGACGTCACTGTCATTTACGATCCCGACAACGATGGCGAAGGCGATTCAAGTTAACCTTCACCATTCCAAGGCAGCTTCCGCTGCATTAATTCTTCGCCTTACGGAACGAGGTGAAGATATAGCGTTAATCCAAGAGCCGTGGATCAATAGCGGCAAAATATGTGGACTTAACGCACGAGGCTACAAATTGATGTATGCAACAACAGCAGGTAACAATAACAAAAATATTAGAGCCTGTATTTTAGCAAAAGAACACCTCAATATCTTCATTTTATCTGATTACAGTGATGAAGATACGGTGACTGCAGTATGGGAGGATGCAAAATCAGCAGTGTGGATATCATCCACGTATATGCCACACGACCAAGCAGAATCCCCACCCAGCAGCCTGGTTAACAAAATGGCCAGAGCAGCAAAGGCGAAAGGCGTTCCTTTAATAATGGGCGCTGACGCAAATGCGCATCACCAAATCTGGGGTAGCTCCGACACAAACTACAGAGGTGAGTGTATCTTTGATTTTATACTTAAAAACAATCTAGAAATTGCGAATAGGGGGTCCGAACCTACCTTTGTTGTATCAAACAGACAGGAGGTTTTGGACATCACGCTAGTTAGCACACATCATGCACTTTTAATCGAGAATTGGAAAGTCTCAGATGACTGCTCCTTCTCCGACCACCGTTACCTGGTCTTCACTATTAGTAGGAAGAAGGTTTCGACCACAGTCTATAAAAATAGACGCAGAACGAATTGGGAGGAACAAAGCGTGTTTCTCACGAACGTAATTACGCATCCCTACGAAATTAGGGACACTAAGCACATTGAAAATGCTGTGAGAACAATCACAGATGCCTTTAAAGACGCAACTGATAGGTCATGTAAACCATCGGTCCAGCGCGTTAATCGAAAACCACGATGGTGGTCTAAAGAAATAGGCGAATCCCGCAAGATTTGTCGCAGGCTTTTCAACGAAGCAAAGAGGACAGGAAACTGGTCACTCTACAAATCTTCGATGAATAAGTTCAAAAATCAGGTCAGAAACGCTAAACGTAAGTCATGGAAAGATTTTTGCAGTGGCATTGAAAATTTTTCTGAGACTAACAGACTGCGTAAAATACTGGCCAAACAAGCGCCTATTCCTGGATATATCCAAAAAACAGACGGCACATGGGCAACCAGAGCACAGGAATCACTGGAAGTCCTTATGGAAACCCACTTTCCAGGATGTCAATCCATTACGGAACGGCAACACAATTCCGTCCAATCTAGCCTTGTACCTCATACCGTAATCATTGATGCGGATAGGTTGCAATGGGCTATTAAAAGTTTCCATCCCTATAAGGCTCCAGGGCCGGATGGCATAATTCCCGCTGATCTTCAGAATAATCTGGATCTGGTAACACCATGGCTTTTAGCTATATATAAAGCCTGTCTATCCTGGTCTTACATTCCAGACCAATGGACAAAGTGTAATGTGATATTTATTCCCAAGGGAGGAAAAGTGTCACATGCGAGAGCAAAGGATTTCAGACCAATAAGTCTAACATCCTTTCTTCTCAAAACACTAGAAAGACTTATCGAAATCCACATAAGAATGACAATCGATAAGAATCTCCTTTCCCCGTCCCAACATGCTTACACAAAGGGCAAATCTGTTGAGACGGCGCTGCACTCGCTCGTGGGCTACATAGAGAAGTCCTTGGAGCATAAAAAATACACTATGGTGGCCTTCATGGATATTGAAGGAGCATTTAATAATATTAATCCGCTGGCAATAACTCAATCTCTCATGGAGGTTGGGGTTGACCATTCAATCATCAGGTTTATAACAAATCTGTTAGGTTATAGGGAAATATCATCCTCATTTGGTTTAGCTAAAATCACCAAGATAGCAATAAGAGGCACCCCTCAAGGAGGGGTACTGTCTCCGTTGCTTTGGAATATAGCAATTAATAAGCTATTAATAAAATTGGATTCCATGTACTTCAAGACAATTGCATACGCAGATGATGTGGCGGTTGCAATTGCTGGAGCTCATGTTGATACAATGACACAAAGATTGGAAAAAGCATTCAAGCAATCTGTTCCTGGGGGGATCAGAACGGGCTGGGTGTGAATCCATCTAAAACGGAGCTTGTATTATTCTCAAGGAAATACAAGGTTCCAACCTTCAGACTACCTATACTAAATGGGGTAACATTAAATCTATCTGATAGCGCGAAATATCTAGGCATAATATTAGATAGTAAACTTTCCTGGAAAATGAATGTTCAGGCTAGAGCGTCCAAAGCTATGACGGCAATATATGTATGTAAGAAAGCCATTGGCACGACCTGGGGAATGAACCCAAGGAATGTAAATTGGCTGCTTGAAGCAGTAATCAAGCCAATATTATTTTATGGTGCAACTGTCTGGTGGAGAGCACTAGATTTTAGGACAAACGTCTCTATTATAGAAAGGGTGTTGCGCACTATGGCGATCCTTATAACTGGAGCCATCAAGTCAACACCAACGAAGGCACTTTTTGCAATACTTAACTGGTTACCGATAGATCTACTAGCCAGGTATGTGGCATTAAAGACAGCTGTTAGACTAAATGTTGTAGGTGCATGGAACCATAGATCATGGGGACATGCCAATCTTCTAGGAACAACGAATGTTATTCCTGAGCTCTTAGACTACTGCACCCCGTCACCCTTCTTCACACGAAGATTCCACTTTGATTTGACGGAGGGTTACTCTCTAACTCCCCGAACTTTACTGGTTTACACAGATGGTTCCAAAAAGGGAACGAGAGTGGGAGGTGGAGTCTATATAGAGGAGTTTGGAATTAGGATATGTTTCAGACTTCCGAATGACTGCAATGTCATACAAGCAGAAATATCTGCTATTAAAAAGGCGGCTAACTGGCTAAAGTACCACAGGATATCAGACAGAGATATCTGGATTTGTACTGATAGTAAAGCCGCTATCATGTCCCTTATAGGTGTGTATAGCACATCAAATCTTGTCCTTGAATGCCGGACATCCTTAAATGAGATGGCGGATAATTCGACAGTCACCCTTAAATGGGTGAGGGGACATGGGACTAATCAAGGCAACTGTGCTGCCGATGAACTAGCCAAGAAGGGAACACTATTGCACGATGATGCCATAGACATCTATTGTGGCATTCCCCTCTCAGCCTGTTTACACCGCATCAACTTTGCCCTTCACAACACAGCTCAGGCCAGATGGTCCAATGAGTCGACTTGCTCGATCGCAAGGACAATCTGGCCCTCGATGGACCAAAAGAAAACGGTCTCGCTATTTCGGCTGCAGAAAACGCAGATACGCGACTTAATAGCAATAATCACTGGGCATTGCTTATTTGGAGCCCATGCAAGCAGGATGGGTATCCCTTATAATGACTTCTGTAGAAGTTGCCAGGATGAAGAAGAGGAGGAAACGGTTGAACACCTTCTCTGTCATTGCCCTGCATTAGAACTCTGTCGCCTACAATACCTGGGACGACGATGTTTTGAAAGCCTCTCATGTGTTTCATCTCTGGAAGCAATCAGGATTAACTCGTTTTTAAGGAACTGTGGATGGTTTTCCAACCCTCTCCAAAACTGAAGTGACATAGTTGCTCATCGACATATGTCACGTCCAATAGTGCCTTCACGGCTAGCACCTTCCCACTTTCTATCCACTTCTTTCTCTAACTTCTCACTTCTTTTACTTCTTTCTCTAATTTCTCAGTCTAATTTTGTTTTCTATTTTCTCTGTCTATCCCTCCTCTTATCTGCAGGTATCACAAAGGGACCAACATAATGGACCCAAGTGAGCTATCTTATTCTTTTTCTTCCCTCTATACAAGCTGCCTGCTTAACCTAACCTATATTCAAACAAAAAATTGTCTAGTTATGCAAATTAATTGTTTGAATCTGAAAAATTATTTTTTCCGTGTATATAAAAAACTCGAACATCCATTAAGATCTAAACGTGCCATCAGTTAAAGCAGAAATGGCGAAACTTGCCATAAGGAATTTCAAGAAGCTTGAAACTCATCGGAATCCACTGGCCCGTAACATACTAAATGAACCTAGGTACCCTTGCTATATAAAAGAAAAACAATGTACCAACAAAATATTATATACTTTTATATTTTTTTAACTACTAAATACATACATTTTTTCAATATTTCAAAAATTTATATTTTCATACGAATTTTCCAAAAAAAATATATTCTAAACAAAACTCCGAACAGCTGATTGACTAATAGCGTAGACAGACGACATAGTTAATGTGCATTAAAAGCTCACTAATGTGAATTAAAATTTTATACTAACAGACGACATTTAATTGCATTTACCATTTTTTGTCATACAAATTTATTTAGCAATTACAAATATTTTGATTAAATGGGTAGAAAGCAGAAAGTGCGATTGGCAGCTATGCTATTAGTGAAAAATCAGCATTTATTTCAAAGTAAACTAAAATTACTTTTTCTGAAACTGCTCTATAATTGAAATTTTTTAAATAATTTGTCATTATCTGATTGATTGTTGACTGTGTTGCCATATTGGAATAGCTAAATTCAGTGTAAATTCAAAATTTAATTTGAATTCAGACTGCTAATGCAAATCAACGATAATTCACAAGTTAATTTGAACTAAGACTGTTAATGCACATTAACTCTGTCGTCTGTCTATTCTATAATTCTTGCTAGTGAAAATTTTACTAGCAAAAACTTGCAAGTAGAGTTTTTTTTCTCTTACTTTTGTATACTCTTGTTTTTCTCTCCCGTTGCAAATTTTTCGAGTTAATGAACACTTTTGCAGTAACAATGAAGCGATTTTTAAAATATTTGGCGATTTTTCATTGGCTTTTGGCCAACATTAAAAACTGAATTAAGGAATATCAAAATGGATAACAAAGAAATTGAAGTTGTTTTTCATATTTAAATATGATTTTACTTCTGGAAACCAGAAATTTTTTAAACATAAATTTATTTAAAGTTCACGAACATTTCACATTTAAAAATGTTTTTAATTTATAAAGATGATTTTATTAGAAACTGGAAAATTTATTTAAAGTTTACAAGCATCTTTCGATTTAAAAATGTTGTAATTCCTTATCACAACCAAATTTGTTGTTTTCAAAATTTTTTAATAAATTCTAACATACTTTTGGATACTTATCAACCATAACAGAAAATATTAACAAAAGTTTTAGAACCATTAGTTTTCTATTTGATATACTGGAAACTCTAATGAATTTTTTATTATTGTGTTTTAAATACAAAGGAAGTTTTGATGTACGTATTAAATTCGTTTTATTCTCTCTAAGTTAAAAGATTTTTTTACCAATTAGGTGATTAATTTTAAAGAAAAATTGGATTTTTTTAAATTTATATGATGTTAATTGCTTTATAGAAAGATCGATTTTAATAATGAATTTCACCAAAACTCGACTGCGAAACATATGCTATAATTTTATGAATTGAAATAGGTCATGTGGCACATATATGTTGATCTTTAGTAATGTTGAATAAATTTAATTCCTAAAAATATATTCTAAATAAGAACACGGTAACAAATACCTTAGGGATGGGTATATTTAGGTCTCCATTTATCATAATAACCACAATTTTTCATGTTTTAAGTAAAAATTTTACCTTTCTCATGTTTACTTATCATTTTAAATAATATGGATATGTTTTGGTGATAGAAAACTATTTTTGGCGAATTTTAAATATTTCGATTAAATTTATTTTTTGTGATTTGTTAAAAATATTTTTAAAATTAAAAAATATTGTATAACTAAGCGGCAAATTTTAACAAATAACTATTTTAGAGATTTTTCAACCCTGAACATAGCTAATATATATATCTGCTTTAACTAGGGTGACCATTCGTTCTGTATTATACAGAACAGAGATTTGTTTTTTGAAAATTATTTCTTAGGAAATAACATAATAATGTTCTATATTTTATTTATTCAGTATTTTTTTTAATTAATGCGCAGGTAGTTTTAGTTTCTCTTTGAAGCTCCCTTTCGAACTAACCTCTTGCAAAAGCAACAATCCTTCAAAAATATCTTTGTAGGAAATCATCGTCATAAAACTTTGTTGTCAGTTATGGAAATATGTAAAAAGACAACTTGAAATGTGATCTGAATTTTCCTAAATTAAAAGTGACAGGAAATATTTATGCAGGGAGTGCGCTTAAGCACCGGCTTATACATGGTAGTAGTGATTTTAAAACGGCTATATGTAATATAAAAACAAGAAAATAAAATAAATCAGTCAAGTGCGAGTTAGAATCAAACATGTAGGGTTCCGTACTACGTTTTGTACAACTTTAAAAAATCAAGTTGTTAATTTTTTCATGTCTTATGATTCACCCTTTAACTTTATAACTAAAGTCATAATCGCGAAAGTTGCATTACTGTTAGAGCACCCTTTAAATTTTAGTAATTGTTGTTATAGCGGCCATGGCAATACATTTTCTATAAAAATATATATGCGTCTTACTATTGCGGTTAAAAAAATAAGTTTATTAACGTGAAAAATATGTCACTGATGGAACAACCTTTAGATATTAGTAATGGTTACAGCGGCCGAAGTACAACATCTACTGTAAACCTTTCAAGAGTCTTACGTGCATATCATGTCTCTGTCGGAACATCCTTTAATTTTGTTATTTGCTATAGCGACCATGGCAATTCTTTTTCTATGCATATATCAAGAGTCTACATATTATTATTAAAAAAACAAGTTACTATATGTGCAAAACATGTCACTGTCAGAACACCCTTTAATTTTTAGTGATTGTCATAACGACCATAGCAACATATCTTCTATACAAATTGGAGGAGCCTACCTATTACGATACAAAAAATATGTCGTTATACATACAAAACACGTCACTGTCGGAAAAGTCTTTAAATTTTTATTGTTTTTATAGCAGTCATAGTAATACACCATTTGTGAAAATTTCAAGAGTCTATATATTATGGTTAAAAAATTATTCAATGTTTAGGTAAATCACGTCACTGTATAGTGGTCATAGTAATACACCTCCTGTAAAAACTTCAAGAGTCTACCTATTCTCGTTCAAAACTTAGGCCATATACATGCATGTCACGTCTCTATCGGAACACCCTTTAATTTTTAGGTTTAATATTGTATACTTGCTTATAACGCGACATAGTTAAAATTACTGTCTGCAAATTTTAAGTGGTTGCCTCCTATAGATCAAGATATAAATACATAAAGGCAAATAACACGTCATTTTCGGAACACCTTATAAGTTTTATTATTTGTTGCTATAGTGGTCACAGTCATACACCTTCTGTGATAATTTCAAGCAACTATCTATTATGGTTCAAAACTTAGGCTTTATACATGTAAATCACACCACTATTGGAACACCCTTTAAGTTTTAGTTTTATTTTTTAGACTTTTTATATAGCGAACTAAGTTTTAATTACTGCTTGCAAATTTTTAGGATCTTCTTCTTACAGTTCAAGAAATAAGCACATATTCGGGAATAACACCTCTCTATCGGAACACCCTATAAGTTTTAGTATTTGCTACTATAGCGGCCACAGTTATACACCATCTGTGGAAATTTCAAGCGTCTACCTATTATGGTTCAAAACTTAGGCCTTATGCATGCAAATCACACCATTATCGGAACACCCTTTTTTTAGGTTTATTTTTTTTATACTTGTTTATAATGCGAACTAAGTTTTAATTACTGTTTCTAAATTTCAAGTGTATCCCTCCTACAGTTCAAGAAATAGGTACATATTCGTGAATAACACCTCTCTATCGGAACACCCTACAAGTTTTAGTATTTGTTGCTATAGCGGCAATAGCTATACATCATCTGTGAAAATTTCAAGAGTCTACCTATTACGGTTCCAGAGATAAAAGGCGCTAACAGACGGACAGACATTGTAGCGAAAACAATAGGGTAACGTTTTTACCCTTTGGGTACGGAACCCTAAAAAGGGTATGGTATATTTTACACTGATTCAAAAAACCGAGCAACCTTAAAGAGAATGGAAAACCTTTTGGGACGATGTGTACATCAAACATCGATCTTGATGTTCATATCAAGAATTCCTTATCGATTCCTTAATAGTTACATAATCCAAAGCTGCAGATGAAGTATCATTTTCGAATAAAATTCTGTGCTTAAACATATAAAATTTCGTTTTACAAACATTAAAAGTGTGTCTGTTTAAACGACCACATGCGAGATCGTAATTGAACGTATCGTTCATGTTAAGCCTTTTGGAACCAATCTCCAATGGCTAGTCTTTTTAAAGAATGAATAGAATAACAATACTGCTGTCATCTGCAGAAGAGTAAATACGGATAGAAGTTTGACAAAGAAAAACGCTTAGAAAAATTACAGCTGGTATAGTGCAATCCTTAAGAAAAATAGATTTAAACCGAAAAGAGTTATCACCATCACTAAAAGTGATAAATTTAGACAGAAGTGTATCGTGGCGCAATCTATCAATCATATTAAAAATACCTAGAGTAAAAACCTTACTTTCGGCGAAATGTTGTATAGAGTGTCACCATTTTGTTCAAAAGAAAAGCAAGCAATTCTCCTGTAGAGCGGCGCCTACATAAATCAAACTACATTTTTTCCCTAAACGAGTTTTTTTTTTTCTCATTAGTTATTTTCATATTTTTTAGATAAACTGATAAAGTTTAATTTCTAATCAAGTTTAAACTTTTTTAGGATTGGGGAAGACTTTATAATAATGATCATCATCAAATAAAACTTTGATATGGTACAGTTCAAAAGACTTTGTTATTCTCAAACTGCTTCTGCCACTGCCACTTCTTTTTAAGAATCCGCAAGCATGTTGAAGGTAACCATAAACTACACAATAATATTGAGTAATTTAAATTAGTCAATATTTTTGAGCTAAAAATGGCGCAATTTTCTTGGCATTATGTATGTATGCATGTAAAAATAAACAAAACCTTCTTAGATACATACCTACATATGTATGTACATAAAGCAAATTGATAAATTATTTTCGATTAAAAAAAGTAAAAATGAATCAACATGGTAATAAATAATTTAAATAAGTACAAATATAATGTTTTGTGATATTAGTGAAGAAGAATACGCTTGTCTAGATATTAATATTGCACAATGTTGTCAACACATCGCAAAATATTCCTTTTTGTGCAATATATATCAAAAGACTTTTGATTTTGTTTAATAAATTGTGCCACCTACTAATATAAATATACATAGGCAATAATATTGCAAATGTATGGGTACCTTAAGGATCGATTACAATGTTATCATAAAGCTGCATATAGTAGGATTAAAAGTGCTGAGATACATATATTTTCCGTTAGAATATTTTATCAAATTCCACCGTTGAATTTGACTATGTATCTTTTAAGTGCTCCTTTAGCCTTAAGCTACCTCTACTACATGCAGTTATAAAAGCATTTTTTTAAGATTAATTTTCAATATTGTAACAAAACTTTAGACAAAGAAAATTCAATCGCTAAAATAGATGAAAAATGTTGGAAGAAAAATTTTTTTGCTTAAGGTATTTTTTTTTTGTTTTGAAAAATTTTACGTAGAATTAAACAAGAAGCGAACTTAGATTCAAACAAAAAAAGTAAGCAGTATGGAAAATCTTAAAAACCGTTCAATTTAAAATGAAATGAACTTTTGTTAAATTTCTTTCATTAACTAATCTATCACTTGCCAAGAATTTTTTCTAAGCATTAGATTTTTAGGTGTTAAATCAAGGCAGTGAGTAATTGGGGGAAATTTGTTAACTTTTAATGTCTTAAAAAAGTAAAAAACAAACGAACGACGAGGCTTAAAAGCAGTGATGAATTACAGATAAATTGGTTGCCATATATTTCCCGACTGTCGCATCTGATATTGACACTCGTTGTCTATTGCGGATACCGTATGTAGTCTAATATATAACAAAACCCTCGCTGCACGACAACATTTTGTTCAGCAAGCGACCATCTGACACTGGCATTTTTTTTTTTAAATTTCTATTACCAATTTATGTTAAATGTTGAAGACAAAAGTTTGTATATACAGTAGTGATCAAAATGCAAAATAAGATAAGTAATTTGATTCTTATTGATTTTGCTTTAATTATTTTTTTTTTGTAACTAACTTTTTTTATTTTTTCTAACCAAATAAATGTTACCTTTAAATTATGATAATAACAATTTAATGTTAAGATTTTCTTGCTCTCATTAAAGTTTCGCAAAAAATAAAATATGCGCTTTTATATTTGATGTTGAAAAAGTGGGTTGTAGAGCATAATTTTGCTGGAAGTGCTGCGACATGGATGGTAGGGCAAACGGGAGAACCATCTGCCTTAAGGTGCTTAGTTCGTTTTGTTTAGTGGTCTCCTTTTTATATGTATGTTCAGATCAGCAGCTGGCGAGAAGGATTGGAACTCCTGAGTTGGAAAAGACTAGAGCTAGACGGAAACCTCGCCAGTCCAACGAGTTCATAATAATATGGAACATTTGAATACTTTAAAATCCAATACCTGCAGCGAAATACAGTATCAACCGAATATTTAAAAAGCTGATTGCCTCAATGCCTTAAATTTTTATTTTTTATTTAATTTATTGAATCTTTAAATATAATTGCACTAACAAAAAGTCTTCAATCTTAAAACTAAATTATACTTAATTAGGTCCAGCCAATGCCGGAAAAATTATTTTTACAGTTGCTGTCATCATAGAAAATTACGGGTCAGCGGGCTTGAATGTGTTTCGAGCTTCTTGATATATGTTAATGCATGTTTTGCGATTTCTGCTTCAACCTTTTGCAACTTTTTAATACACCATGGAGCGCCTGTAATCATTCTTTAAATTATATATTGGCGCCTTTAAATTTTATGCAAGTTTAAAGCTGAGGCAGTGCGACATAACCGAATCATTTGCATATTTATGCGAATAGGGCGACATGAGTCATTTTTGTTCTCCTTGAAGATACCTTGATGATTCTTGGGGACTAACGTAAATGACTTAAAATTGTTTGGAAATAATGGAAAATTTATATGAGCCCTTGATTATAAAAGTGTTATAAGTCTTGTTTCGAGATATTAAGAGGTTTGCATTTTAAAGGATTAAAAAATATTTTTGTATTATGGAATAAAATATTTTGACAATTAAATAGTGCCAACAAATAAGTATTTATTATGTTTGCAAAATCTATAACCATTTTTAAAAGAAAATGTGGTTTTGAAAGGTTGCAATGACTTATACCATTTTCGAAATTAACTGCATGACTTTATAAATGACTTAAACCGTAAAGGAACAATTTTTATTAGAAATTAACATTTTATTCAAACGTATTACATTGTAACTAGTAATTTATTTTTTAGTATTTAGGGAAATAAACAGTTTGTGGAAAATTGGTGGGGTATAGGGCAGTAAATCCATCATATTTTTACGTTTTTCTTCTGTTGTTGGTCTAATGGTTTTGTATAATGGAAGCACATCAATATTTTCGTATATTCTTGGCCTTCCTCTTCTAGGTGAAAGGTCTAACACTTTGAATTCGGAATTGTTATCAAAAGAAGTTTTATAAAACATGCTCCATATTTTTTAGAAATCTGATTTTTAGCCAAGACACAGCTTCTCCATGGTGTTCCTCTTTCTATTAATCGTTGATTCTCCCAGTTGTTTCGTAGAAGTGAAATCTCTCTGAGCCATTTGTTCTACCAAAAATGGGTTTCTCTTTTTACATAAGTTAGACTTCTTCGCCGCACAGTGGTCAATTTCGCGAGATAGCGGTCAAAACTCTATAACTTTTGACCAGATTGGTATTATTTTAGACAATTTGTTTTGTTCAATAGGAGGACTTTAAGCTTCAATTTGCGTGTTCAAACGTAAAAATCGACTGATAGGAACGTAAGTAATGTGGAGTTAAAAATGCATTTTAATTTTTTGTCGAGTTTGCATGTAAAAGTTGAATATTTTGACATTTTAAATAAGTATTTTTTTATAATTTCTTATTTTCTTTAATCGTATTTTACAACCAATACTTATTTATTATTCCTAAACTTAATTTTGGTCAGAAAATGCTAACATTTGGGCCCTGACATTTATTTAGTCTCAATATTCACAGGGGCCAAAGGTTGGTTTTTTTTGGAAGAAAGCTGGATTAAACTGAAAAATAACACTGAAATTCCCAACAATATCAATACTATTTGGATATATTATATACAGAAACCAACATCGATAAAATTGTAAGTAAACTTTTACTATTGATTAAAAGTGCACATATATTTTATTTAAATGTATTAATAAAAATTTATACTTAAATTAGAAACAAATTATAATCTTTAAACTAGTATTAAATTAAGAATATTAGTAAAAATTTCTGCCAAATAGCTTTGATTTTCATTTTGCAGTAGTTGTTTAGCTTCTTCGTCTAACTATAATGAGGTTGATTTCCATTTTTGTCGAATACTGGACATATATGGGTCTGATGAATATTAATAAGATCTTCATTAGTACAGTATTGTGCTCGCGAAAGAATCTGTAGTCTTTGTTCCTTTTTTCTTGCGCTTCTTCTGAGAGATCTCCAATTGGAAGCATATTGTGCTGAATTATTTGTTCCCCATGGAAAAAAATTTTGTGTACTGTGGTTGGCATATGTCTCCAAGAATATTTTTGGTTATAAAGGGTTGCTGTCTCATTAGCATACTGATCAAATTTTTTTGCATCTATCTTTTTGCTACATGCTATAACTTCTAATATGATTTGGAATCGTCATATGAAATCATAATCTACTCCAGTTATAGAAGCTGCAGTTTCTGGATCGGAAAAAAATCTCCTTGCTGTGTTTCCATCATTAGAATTTCCTTCTTCTTGCTTTGGCTGGTCAATTATAAGGCCTATCTCACGGTATTTTTCTTGAATATCATTTTTTTTTTTTTTTGCTTTCTTTTTTCCAAATTTTCTTTGTTGTTTCTCACTGTTTCGCCTAACGGGCCAAATTCCAAATCGTGTCCATAAAACGAATTCTAGCATGAAGAGGTGACATTCCAAATTCATATGCTTCATTAAAACTATCGTCTTGTGTTGGTGGTTGCCTCAATTGACTTGATGTTTTTTGGCATATGGTGCAGCTTGACGAAGACTTTGTTTCGGTAAGTGACATTTTAAAGTTAACTTCGATGCATTGGTCATTAAATTCAAATATCACTGGTTGAAGTTCTTTAATTTCATCTCTTATTTTGCCAACTTCTTCAGTTATGACTTCTTTAGTTTCTTTTTTGTAAGCAAACTTTATTTGTCTACAAAATTTTTTTGACGAGGGAATTTCATTCTTCCATACATCTATCTCTGCAGCTCTACTAGTTGACGGCTCTGAACCAATATAAGTTTTTGTTAAACGTAATGGAACGAAAGAAATCATGAATAAATTGGCATCTGATGAATTTTCCGCATTACATTGTTTGTATTGTTTCTGGCCAGAGGACCCATTTCATCCCCATTTAGAAATTAAAGTCATGCTGCAATTTTTAAACTTCTTTAAATAGTCAGCATCAAATGTCTTTAATAATCGTTCTGCAGTGTGTTCAAGAAGATCCTGCAATTTTATTTCTGCTGAACTTGAAGTTACACTAATAGCAGTTGGTGAAGGTAAGCAATCTTTTTTGGCAGAAACTATATCTCGATATGATGGAAAAATTCCACAATTTTTTCATTGGTTCGCTTCCGCAATTCTGTATATTGGTTTTTAGTCATTTTTAAATCCAAAAATAGTGCAAATGCTTCTTCTGGAGTAAATTTATTTTCTTCAGTTGGTGTCGGCATACTTTCTAAAATCCTTTTTGTGCGTCTGGGGCTTGCTTCCACTACTTTTTTAATGATAGCAATTTTACTCTTTTTAGTTTTCGATGGTTGAATATGATGCAGAAATGAATCCTTTATAATGTTACAAGAAACTTCTTCATTGATATGTTTAAGCTTGCGTCTTCGTGATCTTTCACTACAATTATCAATTGGCTTTGCTGGTCGACCACCTTCTCCAGTTTCCGTGGTAGTTACTGATGGCTTTTTAAAAATAAGTTTATTTCTTAGCCATTCTTGGTTGCGTGAGTAAAACAATTTCTTGTTTCTGGAACATTGATTGTACCGTTTTCTTAAAATATTTAAAAAGTTTTTTATTTTTAAGTTATGAATTTTAATTTCTTGTTTGTCGCATATTTTGAAGAATGGATTATTCATTATATGTAAAATAATGTCGTTTTCATCTTTCCGTTCAAAATATATATCAGATAGAACACTATAACTGAATTTAGCCATTGTTTAAACAATAATAAAGAAATAAAATGAATGCATGGATTAATATACTATTGCTCGAAGTTTCAACATGATCTTTTTTACCTCTTTGAAACATAATATAACAGGTACTTGGTTTTACCAGTTATTTCCATTGGTTTTAAATTTATTTGCAATTTTCAGGTATTTAAGTTATGTAATATTAGATGGCAATAAAATCATTTTTTACCTTTTCCAAATGAATTTCCAGATACCATATAATTTAAGAGTTCTATTGTCATTTTTGTCAAAATTTTGATACACCCTTCTATGTGGACTAGGTCCAAATATGGGCCAACTTCTCCTAATTTTAACAGAATTATTTTTTGGGTCAATAAGAACTCTTGTACAAAATTTCATCAAAATATATGCATAATAGCCACTTTCACATACAAATAACTTCTCAAAAAATATGACGTGCATTTGTACCAAATATCTTACCTTGGGTCAGAAAAATTGCTGTAGCTCAAAAAGTGCAGTCCCGATGCATGTATATATGGACATGTATATATAGGATTGTAGGGGAGAGTTAGGGGTACAAAATAGTAAACCTGTGTTCTGACTTAGCTTGACTCACAGGAGTTGTGCTCTATGAAGTAGGAAATTTCCGAGAAATTTGACCTTTTTTAAAAAAAATATTTAAATTGTTCTGAAAACAGCAGAGCTTCAATTTTTTTACCAGTAATAGGAAATCAGTTAAGTTACAACAGCAAATTTATTTCGTCCAAAAAAGTTATGATCATTTAAACTTTAAAAATTAACTAAAAATATCATAAATTTACTAAATTCTGAAAAAGCCCATTTTGGACCACCCTGTTCTCAGTGAAATAGTTGAAATAGAGTTCTAATTTTTTGGCTCTCGAGGTTTACTACTGTCTACTTTCATATGAGTCTAATAACTTTAAAATCGGAGAACAAAAACCAAAAGGAGTTTTGACCGCTATCTCAAAATATTGACCACAGTGCGCCGTATAATGTTTACAATTAACTAAAAATAGTGCATTTTTACATAAATAGGATTACCTGATTTATTACAGTAAATATTAAAATATACGGTAAATGTATTTGGTTTACCAACCAAAAAATAAACTCAACTTAATCTTCATGGCATACTGCGAATTACTTCAGATTATGTAATTTTCTTAGGATTTGATATGAAATAGCTGATAGACTAAATTTTTAAAATTTTTGACTTTTGCCGTTTTCAAAATCCCTTCGAATACTTAAATTTAAACATTTTGGTTTTTAACTAATGTATGTCAGCATTTGTAACAGATTAAAAAATAATGATACAAATGTTTGATTTTAAAAAAATTAACTGTCGGAAAAACACGATTTAGTTGGGAAAGTTTTCATCATCACTGCCCATCTATACAACACATGAACTCTACAGAAATCCATATAAATGTCTTATAGTTTTGCTCTACTGGCATTTACCCTTAATGCAAAAATTGAATGAAAACAAGGAATCTTGTTTGCAATGATGGTATACTATGCTTTATTTCTCTTTCCAACAATGTCTACGGCTAGCGTCTCTTGATTATTGTAAATGTCTGGGGAAATGTTTCCAATGAAATGCTAGTAAATGAGGGTATTTACACTTGAAATTGAAATTAATGATTCTCTTCAACATGTTTACACCTCATCTACTTTCGCAGTCGCCTTACTTTCCTTTCGACCTCTTAACCTCAGGCTTCTGTTGCCTGTGTTAGTTTGTTTGCGAAGTGTGATTTTAGATTTTAGTCATTTTATGTTTTAAATTGTACTAATTTGTACACCTTAGGACTACGTGTTTGCCATTTGTCCTGATACTGCCTCATTGCAGCAATGTGTCTACAAGCGGTCATGTTGTAACACAGTAAATGGTTGTGTGTTTTAACATTTGAGATAGAAAAATAAATCACGTGATGGTTCGAGCTAGTGTTTTATCGCTATACTAACAAATTAAATAAAATTAATAAAAACGTAAGTATTTAGGACATTGTACAGTAAAAGTGTACTCAGATTTAACAAAAACAATTGTGAAGGAGTTTTATTTGAATTTTATATATTCTACTTCTTTTGTGTACCCGCATCTTTTTTAAAATAACTTTAAAAAGCTGTTTAAAGTCTCTGTCCTAAGCAGACAGATTCCATATTACAAAATTTAAAACTTTGTAGTTATACTCAGCTGTAAAAGTGCTTATAAGTTACTAGCTACACCCGTTGCGCTTCGCTGTCCCTATCCACAAAAAATAAAATAAATACTTGGAATTGAAAGTATGGCTAAGCTTAAACTCGAAACCGCATTTTTCCCTTAGAGAAGTCTACATATATCAAATTTAGAAAGAAACTTTATTGCAGTTATTTAGGATAACTACTTTCTACAGAGGGTACTCGTCCCTCCCGTCCTAATCAGATTTATTTTCACCTAATTCGCTAAAATCGATGTAAAAAATTGCTAAAATCGCCAAAGCAGTTTTTTGTTAAAATTTGCCTTGTATATAGCACAATATTTTTTAATTTTAAAAATATTTTTAAAAATTCACAAAAATACATTTAATCGAAATAGCTAAATTTCGCCAAAAATATAAAAAAGTCGCCAAAATATATAAATATCTTGTTTTTTATTTAAAATGATTAATGATTAATTAATGATAAATTAATGATTAATTCATAAAATTTATAGCATGTGTTTCGCAGTCAAGTTTTGGTTGAATGCATTATTGAAATCTTTCTATCCAGTAATTAGCAGCATATAAATTTTCAAAAATCCAATTTTTCTTCAAAATAAAGCACCTAATTTGTAAAAAATATTCTTTGAACTTAGAGAGAATAAAACGAAGTTAATCCTTACTTCAAAATATCCTTTGTATGTAAAAAATAAGTATAAAAAATTTATTGGAATTACCAGCAAATCAAGTACAAAATTAATATAGCTGTTCACGTCTGAACAATGATGATTTTCCATCCGTGGTTCATAGTTGAGCGTGATGCCAAAGCTAGTGGAAATTTTTGACGTCTATCATCAATTGCCGGTTATTCATCATCCTAGGCTTTATATACTTTTTTATCGTAGTGGAAGTCGAATTTTTGAGTTAGTTATTTTGGGTTTCGATTAATAATTTTTTGCGCCATATCGTTGGCCGAAATTGAATAACTTTATTATATTTATTTGCGCCATTTCGTTGGCATTCGTTTTAAAATTGTAATGATATAGTGATCGAATCCAAAATCGTTTTTCTGCTCGCTCCCTTAAAATTTGTAATTTTATAGACTTGTAGTTTTAATTAAATTGGAATTTTTATTTGCCTTATTGTGGATTTTAATAAACCAAAGGAAAGTTAATTTGTAACTTTTCCTTTGTATCTTTTGATTGAAAAAATTAAACTTTTTGTGTTTTTTTTTTTATTGCGAGATTTCTTATGTCTTGCCTAGTGTTTGTGGTTCCTTTTTGGTGAAGACAGCCGTTTAGAAGCCATCCTCATCATCCCCACATTTGTAATATTTTCTATTATAATTGAAAAGTATCCAAATATATGTTAGGGCTTATAAAAATTTTTGAAAACAAGAAATTTTGTATGTAATAAAGAATTGCAACATTTTAAAATCGAAAGATGTTTGTAAACTTTAAATAAAGTTTCCAGTTGCCAGAATAAAATCATCTTTAGATATGAAAAACATTTTTAAATATGAAAATGAAATTTAAATAGAAAGATGTTTCCAAACTTTAAATAAACTTTCTAGTTTCCAGAATGAAATCATCTTTAGATATGAAAAACATTTTTAAATATGAAAATGAAAAGATGTTCTTGAACTTTAAACAAATTTATATGTTTCGAAAGTGCCCCGGTTTCAGAAGTATAATCATATTGAAATATGAAAAAAAATTACTTTTAAAACTTCAATTTCCTTATTATCCATTTTTATATCCCTTATTTTAGTTTCTAATGTTGGGCAAAAGTCAATGAAAAATCGCCAACAATATTGCCAAATATTTTTAAAATTGCCAAATAAAATTAAAAATCGCCACGTTTGGTGAGAATTCGAAATATCTGACAACCCTGTCACCAAGCTTTAACTTGAAAACACAACATGTGTGTTTTCAGAGTACAAAATTTCAACACTACTTAATATAGTTCCCTGGGTTGACGAAAATAGTTTTTCACTTTGTTCGCTGCCAACTGTTCTAATCCACTCAGTTTTTTGCTCCTCCATACTTAATAATGTGAAGGTTTGTAGATTATAATTTTGAAACGTTTTCTATTTTGGTTCCTAAGTTACGTAATGATAAATACGTATTTATAATAATTTATAATTTGAGTATTAAAATTTCATAATTTTAATTTTTTATTAATAGCGTGCAATTAACCCAAATTATCGAAATTGATTACTTTGGGGCAAGCCAGTTGCTATTGCCATTTCGCGAAGTGCTTAATTTAGCTCATCAGGAAACCTTTACATAATTTTTAGATAAGTTAAAGATACCTTTAAGTTGAAAAATTATTTTAGGTTAATAAGAAATCAAAGCAATTTAACACAAAGTATCAAAGCTTTAACAAAACAATAATAACCAACATTGAATTTATTTTTTCTTACTTTATTTCTACACTGCACAGTGGGGCAGAATCAAAATATTTTGGAAATAACCTAGTAATTTACAAACGGCTAGGTCGATTGATCCAAAATTTGACACGAGCATAGCAGGGGAGCATCTGAATTTAAGTTTTAAAGGTGGATACTATACCCCTCCAGGGGTGGCGCTATGTGGTCTCGAAGTTGGGAACCTCGCATCTGGAAATTAGTGTACAGCTTACCATTTCCTTTACCGTAGCCAAATTCTAAATATTTTTGATAAATTTGAAGATTGTATCTTTACTAAATTAAAAACTAGACGATTTTCAATTTAAAAAATCCAAATTTATTGCATTTTTGTGTACTTTAGCCCAAAAAAGGCCGTTAATGTATTTTTTTCATAGAAAATTTTTTTTAAGGAATATATAAAAATTTTACATTTTTGTATAAGCTAACTATATGTGTGTCCCCTTAAACAAATTTCATATAATATTGATCATCCTTGTAGAAGATGGAGGTCCCACAATATGACCTATTTTACATCGAAATTTTGACTTTAGCCTATATATTCTAAAATGCCAAAGCTAGGATCGAAAAAAGAAGACTGGAGTAATAAGGCCATATATGTTTCTGAAAATATTTAATGAGCCCTAGTTTGTATGTAGACTTTATGGGCAAAAGAGTAAAAAACCCCAATTTTGGGATTTTTGGTACTTATTTTGGGAATTTTGGAATTTCCTTTTTCTTAATATTGCAGATTTTTTGCTATTTCATTTTACTCGATCAACAACACATACATAGAAAATTTTATTTGATTTGCTTAATTAATAAAAATTTTATTGCATATTTAAAATTGTTCCTTCTCTCAAATTTTCCCGTTTTTAACATAATTTTTCGAAATTTTCAGATATCAGTAACAAATTTAAAAAAATGTTTGTAATATTAATTATTTAATATTATGCTAATTACCCATAACGTTTTATAATAAAAATGCAATTTATTTTTTGGGGGAAAGAGCTAGTCCCTATACGTTTGTGATATTTATTTTTTTTTATATATGAATATAAATGATGTAATTTCCTATCAAACAAAAAAAGATTCACTTCAATATCATTTTTACCTTCAAAACTATGTGAGGATTCCCATATTTATCACGCTTTTATCATTTTATGTTACCATAACTCAAAATTTTTATATCTGATAACACTGTTTTTACATTTTTTTTTTCGACAAAAATTAGAGATGACACTGATTTGTTCGTAATCATGGTATAATAATATAGGTATATGCAAGGCGAATTCAAAACAACTAAACAAGCTGTTTTTGCCCGACTGTGTCAAAATATTTTACTAAAATATAAAGAAATATATAAATAACATGAGCTATGTTCGAAAACACTTCTGTGAGAAATTATTCATTATAACATGTAAAAGTAATTAAACATTATAATAACAAATAAAACTTACAATCTATACACATAATAAAATAGTAACTCATTTCCGTCTGTCTGCTTCTCTGGATAGATTTTAAGAAAATTTCTCATTTCCAAGAGAAAGTGTAGAAAAAGCAGTAAAAACGCAATTTTCGGTTTAAAGGTATTGAAATTTTCGGTTTAAAACTGGGATATTTCCAACACTGTTATATTTTCAACACACCTTTTTATTTTAAAAACTATTGCGCAACATAATCCGCCAATTGAATAAAATTTGTATTTGATTTGTATGTTTATTTTGTGGAATTACATTGGTATTAAAATATTTTAAACACCTTTTCCAGAGCATTACAATAATTTTTAGAATTTTTTATAAATTTTAGAATTTTATCCAGGTACCTTTATATAAAGTAAATACATAAACCATAACTGAAGCAATATAAAAGTAAGATTCTTACAATTAGTGTGAAATACTATCAAAGCAAAATCGAGCTAAATATTGTCAGAACACCCACGACGCACAGTGTCGTGACTTCATATAACGAGTGGCCATAAATAGAATAAGTTATTGTAAAGAGCTTAAATTTGGCACATATATTTCGGTTGGCAAAACGTAACAAAATTTAAAATTTAAAAAAATTCGGAGCAAGGATTCGTGTCTTTCCTGTATATCCTGTCATAAAAGTTAGAAAAAATGCTAACTTTATGAAATTTTTCTTATAGTAATTGGATGTGATATTTTTAATGATTTGAGCAAATTGGATTCAGTTCAGATAAGGCCCACGTTAGGCTAAAAAATATATTTTTACAAAAATTAAAAAAAAAATTAAAAGTTAAATAATATTTTTTTAATTAATTCCGAAGACTAAAAATTCGGAATTTTAATTAATTCCGAAGACCAGTTCTGTTTTTGGCGTTGACAAAAACAAAACATACATTGTGTGAATAATTTAAAACAAAAACAAACAAACCTGTTTTAATAAAACAACAAAGTTGTTTGTAAAATATTTTTTTTGCTTTTCCCTTTTCTTTATTTTTTTACAACGGCATATTGAATTGCTACTTTTAAAATAAAACAAAAACAATAAAGGCTAATGAGTCTCTTTAAGTTAAGCAATAAAAATGTGGACAATATTGTATTAAATAAAAACAAAAACACTGAAAATAATTTGTGTGAAAACGGTACGCCAGTTCTACGTGCCCAATCTTGTTCGTCGCTTTTACTAAGCGATGACAATAAAATAACTACAAACAAATCGCCTTCTGAACACAGTGTTGCCAAAGATAATATGGATAGTGTAGAAAAACCCAAGACGCAAGTGGGAATGGACAGATACATAACTGTATTGAAAAGAGGTCGAAGCCCTAAATCTTCGCAGATTGCACCAATGGCTAAAGTACAAAAAGACAAGGACTCTAAGGGAATAAATTCCCATAATCGTTTTGCTATTTTAGATAACGAAGCAAGTGAAACAAAAACGGCACCCAAGTCGTTTAAACCACCACCAATTTTTTTAAGGGAAAAAAATTCGAATGAATTAATAAATAAGTTAAAAAAAAAATTCATTCTATGTAATTCCAATCAAACGTGGTAACATTGATGAAACTAAAATTCATTTTATAGACGAAAGTAGTTATCGTAAAGCAGTAAAGGAGTTTGAAAGCTGCAATAAGAACTTTTATACCTGTTGGACGGTGGACGGCCTAGTAAATGAAACACAGATTTCAGCTTAACTTCAATCAGTAGCAACTTTAATTTGATAATAAATAAATTTAGATATAAAATTCATTTCAATGTAACTTCACTTACACTTGTGCTTTTCTTATACTAAGATTAAATTTACTAGCGTCCGTTCTCACAACAAATTTTGTCACTCACGAACAAAGCAAATTTTACCAACGACCAATATAAGGTTTGATAAATTCACAAATTTAAAATTAAGTTTTAAAACCTTATATGCAATAAAACGTGGTCGTGGTATCAAGAACTTTCTTTTCAAAATGGCAAAGTTAAAATCATTTTTATTGACAGATGTTATTGAGTAACATAATCAGTGATGCCAGATAACAAAAATACAGTAGACTGATAAAGTCGTTTTACGACGCAACATTCCCCCCTTCGTAAACTTCTTGCGATCAGCATGGGGTTTACTTCTTTATATCTAGCTTCGCTAGCTTGACTGCAGGTCGGGTAAGAAGACCACTGGTTGTTCTGACTACTGCGCTTCGAACTTGGTTATCCTTTGCTCGACATATGTCGAGTACCACCCCCTTTTGCCAGCTGTTTCTTTTTGCATTTTCATCGACGACAATCACGACGTCGCCTATTGCAATAGGGTCTGCCACATTCTCATGCCACTTTGCGCGTCTGGTCAAACCTGGCAGATATTCCCGTAACCACCGCTTCCAAAACTGATTCGCCAGTGCACTGGAAATTCGAAAGTTTTTGCTCAAAGCCACCCCGCTATGATTCAATACACCTCGTTCTCGCACACCACTAGAACAGCCGATTAAAAAGTGATTCGGAGTAAGTGCTTCGCTGTCAGATGCCTCCAATGGTACGTAGGTCAATGGACGTGAGTTAATAATGTTTTCAACATCTGCTAGCGCTGCCCTTATAACTTCTTCACGCAGACCATCTTCTGGGAGAATATCCATTAAAACTGATTTGACAGACCTTACCATTCTTTCCCAAGAGCCATATGGGGGGAGGCCGGCGGTATAAATTTCCACTCAATTTCTGGATATTTGCGCTCAAGCTCACCTGAGGTAATCTTCTCTACTTCGTTTAGCAGCATACGACTGGCGCCTCTAAAATTCGTCGCATTATCCGACAGAATACGCTGCGGAACTCCACGGCGACTTATAAATTGCTTAAACACCAATAAAAATGAGTCAGTAGATAATGACGGCGATATTTCTATGTGTACTGCACGCGTAGTCATACACGTGAACAGCACGCCCCAGCGTTTTTCTCTGCGTCTTCCAACTACCACCTCAAATGGTCCAAAATAATCGACTCCAGTGAAATGAAATGGCCTCGTAAAGGTAGCCAAACGCTCAGGAGGCATATCGCCCATTTCGGGGTAGCTCGGCTTCGCTGCTCGAATTTTGCATACTTGACACTTACTTGAAATATCTTTAGCAAAAGCCCTTAACCCACTTATGCGAAAACGCTGTCTCATCTCGTTGACGACTATCTCACCATGGTGGTGATGATACTTGCGATGGTAAAAATCTGTAATTAAAATCGTTACTGGATGTCTTCGTGGCATGATTATTGGGAGTTTTACACTTGTGGGGACGCCTTCGATGGCATCGATTCGACCCTTTTCTCTAAGTACACCAAAGTTATCCAAGTAGGGGGAACCTTTATATATTGTGCTTTTACGATGCACAGATTTGCCAAGACGCAGCAATTTGATTTCCTCTTCATACTCTTCTTCTTGGCATTTTTTTATTATAACGCTTTCGACGCTATCAATGTCATTAATGTTCATCAACGCTTCAATTCTTTCTGTCGGGAATGGTGCCTTACGAATAAGGCGCAAGAACTTCAATACCTTCCATTGTGTATTACGATATTTCTCCCATTTGCTAAATCGGGTAGGGTCTGGCGATATAGCAGCTAGGGTGGACACAACTGGCTCCTTTTGCTGGATATAATACAAAAATTCAGGGATTTTTTCTGACGGATCGTCAAAGTCCATTACGGGCCAGTTAGCTTCACAGGCTTTCAAAAAATCAGGGCCGGTAAACCAGCGTGATTCGGCATCGAACTTTGGAGTTCCGGTCCACTTTGTTCCATCGTCGGCGACGTTTTCAGATGAAGAGACCCACCTCCACTCTTTCACGTGCGAGCCCTCTAAAATGTCCCCAATACGGAGTGCCACAAATTGTTGATATTTTCTGGCATCAGACCGAATCCAATACAACACATTTTTTGAGTCTGTCCAAAATACGCGGCTCGCTATTCGCATCGATGATTCACTGCTTACAAAGTTTGCCAAACGAAGGCCTAAGACCGCTGCTAATAACTCGAGTTTTGGAATTGAAACTGGTTTTAGAGGTGCTACTCTAGTTTTACTGGCTACCAAACTGCATTTTACAACTGCTCCACAAACCGTGCGTATATACACAAGAGCAGCGTACGCATTGATGCTTGCGTCCACAAATACATGCATCTGAATATCCTTACAGTTGCTGCCAAGGTTGTTACAACGTGGAATTTGTATTTGAGATATATCAGGAAGTAATTTGACCCATCGCCACCATTTTTGTTCCTCATCGGAGCGTACAGGTTCGTCCCATGTTACGCCTGTGCGCCAAATTTCTTGAAGCAAGATTTTCGCGTAAATAACGTAAAACCCTAATAGCCCGAGTGGATCAAATACTGTCATTACAATCCGCAGAATTTTACGCTTTGTTGGTGCAGTTGTGTCATCGTAAACCTCAGTGCCGAATTTTTGAATAAATGTAAAAATATCTGAAAATGGCAACCACCATATGCCAAGTACCTTCTCATACCGGCCTATTGGATCTTGAATGCATTTATTTTGCAGCTCAGTTTTTCCTGCTAAAGCATGCAGTACGCGCTCGGAGTTTGAAAGCCAATTGCGCATTTCAAAGCCTCCCTCTTGATGTATTTTGCGAACGTGTTTAGCCATTTCAATCATTTCTTGCTCAGTATCTACGCTCTGTAGCCAATCATCCACAAATGTATTCTCAACAATAGCATTCACAGCCCTAGGATATGTTTCGCGAAAACGTTCGGCATTTCTATTTTTAACATAGTTTGCTAAAGACGGTGAGCAGGATGCTCCAAAGGTCATTACTGTCATAGCATAAACGTTTATGGGCTTCGTTGTGTCACCACCGCGCCATAAAAATTTTTGTGAAATTTGATCGTCAACGTTCACACGCACCTGATGGAACATTTCGCGAATGTCACCAGACAATGCTATTGGTTTCTCACGAAAACGTATGAGAACGCCCACGAGTGACTTCAAAAGGTCAGGGCCTTTCATTAAGACGGAATTTAAAGACACGCCTTTAACATCTGCGGCCGCGTCCCAAACCACTCTGGTTTTGTTTTTATTTTTATTAACAACAGTAAAAATAGGGATATACCACGACTTACCACCGCTTGTTATTTCTTCTCGTTGCAATTTGCGAATATAACCCTTTTTTTCATAGTCTTTAATTTTGTCGTTAAGAAAGCTTTTTACTTCAGGATTACGTGCCATTTTTGCATCAAGACATAGCAGTCGGCGGCGAGCCATGGGCAAAGAGTCTGGCAGATTAATTTTGTCGTACCTCCATAGCAGGCCTGTTTCCCATACCTTTTCATCCTCTATATATTTAGTTTTTGCATTCATAATTTCTAGAGCGCGATCATCATCTTTTGAACGTAAATAGTTAGTAGTATTTTTTACACCAATTACCTCAAGTGAAAAATAACTTTTAAGCATATCGTCCATGTGATCGTTTGAATTGCATGGACATAAATGCATTAATCTTAATGAGTCAGAGCTGCTTCCACGCTGACGGCCATATACACTCCAGCCGATTCTGCATTTCGCTGCAATTAAACCATCCGAACCGTTCTCTTTGACTTCAATGGGAACACAAATATTGGCGTTATCAAGACCAATCAAAATTCGTGCTTTAGCTGCAGTGTATGGAAGTATTGGAATCTTGTTAAACTCTACGCAAGAATCAATTTCAGAATTTTCAAGCGTCTGTTCAGGCAAATCCAATGTCGATACAGTACGAACATTGCGTAGGTAAAATTTGCGTGCATTGACCTCCCGTGCAGCAATCTGGAGCGTAACTCTTTTTGACCTCTCTTCCTTTTGTATAATATCGCCTGTCCACTGTAAACAGAGTTCTTCTGTCGGCCCTTCTAGGCCGAGTGCAGTGGCCACCTCATTCTCAACGAGAGTGCATGCAGCACCCTCATCGATTAAGGCAAAGGTATTTAACGACCTATTATTACCAAATAGAGTGACAGGTATATAGCGAAACAAAGTCTTTCTTTTCTCTTTGGCATGGAATAATACTGATTGACTGGTATGGGCTTGACGTGTTACAATCACCTTATCTTTTGTATTAATTACGTTGTTGTTTTGATTAGATTGCTCTTGCTTTCCTGTATTATGCAGCAATGGGTTATGTGGCATTTTACAGCCATCTACGCTACACTGCCCTTTTGAATTACAGCGACGCAAAAAATGTTTTTTAAAACAACGTAAGCAGAGTTTTCGTTCTCTTATAAATTTCCACCTATCATCGGTTTTTAACGAAGTAAATTCTTTACATTCTGTCAAGCGATGCGGTTTGTTGCATTTCGGGCATTCGTTAGGAGATGCATGTTTGTTATTATCAATGACATCATGCACAAATATACGCTCTTTTGAGTTTTTGCGATAATTCTTTACTTCGTCATTCGTATTCATTGTTGTTGTTGGCACGTAAGATGTCACTTGAGTTGCGCACGTTGCTAAGTTAAAAAGCCAGTTATCAAAGAGAACGATATCAACTCGAGCAAATGCAATACGATAGTGACCCCAATCTAGTTTCAAGTCACTTGGTAGTTTATCTACTAAATTATTTAAGAGCATTGGATCATTGATATAGTCAGCAAGCCCCATTGCTTGCATTGTTACTCTATAATTTTGTACTGCTAGAGCAAAATTAATTAAAGTCTCTAATTTCTCTTTACGCACAGGTTGCTCTTGCTTTAATTTGCGTTGAAGAGTGTAATGTACTATTTCAGGCCTGCCATATAACATTCGCAAAGTCTCAACAGCGAAGGCTACTGTGCTCGGCATCATCAATTTACCACGCACTGCATCTAATGCAGCACCTTTTAAACTTTTTTGTAATCTTAGTAGATTCTCCTGGTCAGTAAAACCGCATCGTTCTGTAGATTGTACATAATTTGTGATGAATATGGGCCACTCCTCCGGCTTCCCGGTAAAAATTGGCAAATCTTTACTTATAGCATGGCGCGCTGCAACGTGCGTACTAGACAATGTATAGTCAGCCGAGGAATTTTGTAAAATTGTGTGTTGATTGTAAACCGGCTGCGCCGTTGAGTGGCTATTATTGAAAAGAGGTGCAGACGCCATCATCGGTGGCCTTTGTGAGAATATTGGTTGGATATTTGAAAAGGAATTGAAAAAGGAATTATAAGGGACATTATGTGTAAACGCACTAGGTACAGTAGATACTTGCGGCGCTTGCGCAGGTATTGAAGGCAACGTTACTGTACCAGTTGAATATATACCCGCATAAGGATTTTGCTCTAGCGCAAATTTACCGGCAGAATCCGTGGGACGATTATGAAAATAGTGTGTTCCGGCTGTATCAGTCTGAGCAGAAGAAACCGGTGGGTTTAAAAAATTCGTGGCGCCGGCCGTTGTATTCATAAAAATCGAACTCGGAACTGTAGTAGATGGGACAGCTGAAGAGTTCAAAAATTTAGCATAGGTTGCGTTTGGTTGGGAACGCTGTTCACATGTCGTTACAGCGGCATTAGTGGCAAACTGCGTTGGTCTTGAGATTTTATCCGCTGAAAAATTGTGCTGAGTTTCAAGTACAGTTGAACTCGCAGCTGCTGGTGCAAAGGAAAAATTTTGATTTTGCATGGAGTTGCTGCCATTTACTGTATTTTGAATTCTCATATCTGACAGCTGTGCCGAAATAGATGCGTCGGCATTATTGTTAACAGGTGGTAGTTGCAGGGAAGCGAACGATATTGGTTGTTTCCAATTAACCTGCTTGTCTACCGTAGTTATTGTTTTTACCTTTGATGCAGGTGTTACACGGCTGCGCTTTTTAGTGGCCTCTTTTCTTACAGCGCCAGAGCGTGTGCGAGATATATGTTCGTCGGGGGGCTGTTTATTTTCATTTTTAGATAGAGCAGAATTACTTACCAGTGCTGAGGCTTGTTTTGGAATAGATACATGCGCTCCGGAGGCTGTGGTTACCTCATGCGATTGTTGGCCTATAGGCGTAATTGCGTTATAGTAATCCAACATTGCTGAGCCGCCGTCAGCGGCAGTATTGACGTAATGACTGCCAACAGCAATGTTAGGAGTCGTTGCTCCGGACGAGGTGTTTGTCATTTGACCATCACCTTTGGTTGTACCATCTTCTTCCGTTTCCATCACGTAATATCTGATCACTTGTTTGATTGAGGTTAGGTTGAAAATTAAAACAGCAAGTCAAAAGTATTAAAGAATGTTGGACGGTGGACGGCCTAGTAAATGAAACACAGATTTCAGCTTAACTTCAATCAGTAGCAACTTTAATCTATAATTTGATAATAAATAAATTTAGATATAAAATTCATTTCAATGTAACTTCACTTACACTTGTGCTTTTCTTATACTAAGATTAAATTTACTAGCGTCCGTTCTCACAACAAATTTTGTCACTCACGAACAAAGCAAATTTTACCAACGGCCAATATAAGGTTTGATAAATTCACAAATTTAAAATTAAGTTTTAAAACCTTATATGCAATAAAACGTGGTCGTGGTATCAAGAACTTTCTTTTCAAAATGGCAAAGTTAAAATCATTTTTATTGACAGATGTTATTGAGTAACATAATCAGTGATGCCAGATAACAAAAATACAGTAGACTGATAAAGTCGTTTTACGACGCAACAATACCTGTCAGCTGAAGAGTAGCAAAGGCCTACAGGTAGTCATCAAAGGTGTAGACTCATATGTTAATCCAGTGGAAATAAAAGCTGGCCTCCAAAAAGCAGGATTTAAAGTCAAAAGCGTTGACAATCTCAGAAATCGAGAGCGTGTCCCTCAACCTCTATTTCGCGTTGAACTGGAACCTGGGGATATTAGATTAAAGAAGCACGAAACGCATCCTATTTATAATCTAAAATATCTGTTACACCGCAGGATAAGTGTAGAGGAACCACATTGCCAAGAATACGGCCATACAAGGGCTTACTGCAAGTTGCCTCCGTTTTGCGTTGTGTGTGGAGAGCTTCATTGTTCCGCCCAATGCGACAAACCAAAGGATGACTCCAAGGTTAAAAAATGTAGCAATTGCGGTGGAAATCACACTGCTAACTACAGAGGCTGTCCAGTTTTTTCTGAGGTAAGGAAGTCAACTAAGAAATTAAATACTCCTGCTAGGCAGCCACAATACCAAGCAAATGTCCATTACCCTCAGTTAGCTCAACCCACAACCAAACATGTTTCATACGCGGATATATTAAAATCCAATCATGTTTTAGCACACAAAGCGACATATACAAACAATTCTATCCCAAATATGCATCCAGAAGCTAAAGAACAAACTCTATCTGGTAACTACAATCGTCTCGAAGCAAGTATCGAGACATTAGTGCATTCGTTAAACAGTTTTATGAGCTCTATGAGCAGCATGATGCAAGAAATGGTTCGCATGCAATCTATGATGTTGCAGGCGGTACTTAACAAACCATGAACTGTTTAAAAATATGTTTCTGGAACGCAAACGGCTTACGCCAACACAAAAATGAACTCGAGTACTTCTTGAAGAACCAAAAAATAGATGTCATGATGGTTTCAGAGACTCATTTAACAGCAAATAGCTTTTTTAAAATCAATGGCTATATATTATATGACACTAAAGACCCCCGTGGCAGAGCATGTGGTGGTTCAGCAATACTAATAAGGGCTCGAATTAAACATCATTTACTGTGTGATTTTTGTGAGGACTACCTTCAAGCAACAAACATCTGTATTGAAGAATATCATCAAAACTTTGTTATTTCTTCGATTTATTCACCTCCTAGATTTCAAATATCAGAGAGTCAATATATCGACTTTTACAAATCACTAGGTCCCTGTTTCATAGTATCAGGCGACTACAACGCTAAACATACGTTTTGGGGATCACGCCTAATAACTCCAAAAGGTCGTGTTTTATTTGACACAATTTCAAAAATGCGTCTGAATGTGATATCAAGTGGACAACCCACCTATTGGCCTACTGATCGACAAAAAATACCTGATGTTATTGATTTTGGCGTGACTAAAGGTATTTCGAGAGAAATGATTAAGGTTGAAGCGTCACTCGAATTATTCTCAGATCATTCACCCACTATTGTATATATATGGAATCATATCGTGTCGCCAACAACTAGCACAAGCATTAATTGGTTGAAATATAGAAAGTATCCCAGTACTCATTGTTCGGAAAACATACCGCTAAGAACACCAGAAGATGTGAACCAGAGTCTAATTTATTTTGATCAAAACATTAAATCAGTTGCCCAACATGCGACAGAAACCAGACAACCAGCTAGATACAATCAAATTTATTTTATAGATGTCGAGCGGCTCTTGGCTGAAAAAAGAAAAATTAGAAGAGAGGGGCAAGCACACAGATCTCCTCAACTCAAATCTAGACTTAAAGATTGCACGAAACGACTAAGACAGCTGCTAGAATCCCGAAGAGTAGCATCTGTGAAAAATTACTTGGAAGACCTCGACGCAACTGCTCAATCAGATTATTCATTATGGCGTGCATGTAGGAACCTTAAAAGACCGGTCGTACGTAAGCCTCCCTTGCGAACTTCTTGTGGAGACTGGGCAAGGAATGATACCGAAAAAGGCAATTTGTTTGTTGGACATTTGAAGAAGGTTTTCACCCCAAATGTATGTACTGATATAGCTGAGTTACCATCAGTAGAGACTAGTGCCGTAGTACCCCTAAGATTTGAATTTAGCGATATTGAAAGGGCAATAGCAGATTTAAACACCAAAAAAGCCCCTGGCGTTGATAAAACAAGTAACAAGATGTTAGTTGAGTTGCCCCGTATAGGTCGCAGAATTATTCTGTTTGTTTTTAATGCCATCTTACGTCTTGATTACTTTCCCACAGAGTGCAAGGTCTCTTTGATAACTATGATTCCTAAACCAAGAAAAGACCACACAAAAGTACAATCATACAGACCTATAAGCCTTTTATCAAACGTGTCAAAGTTATTTGAGAGAATATTAATAACTAAGCTGAATCCAATTCTTAGCGCGAAAGGATGCATTCCGAACCATCAATTCGGCTTCAGAAAACAACATAGTACGATCCAACAAACACACAGATTAGTAAATGTAATTAAAACGACCTTTGAAGAAAAAAAAATACTGTTCTGCGCTCTTTATCGACGTTTCTCAAGCATTCGATAAGGTTTGGTAAGAAGGCCTAATATTTAAGCTAAAGCTGAACTTGCCCGAAAACTTGTATAAGCTCTTAAGATTATTTAACGAATCCCAAGTTTTTACTAAAAGAAGGTGACTTTTTAAGCTCGCCACAGCTCATTGAAGCCGGAGTTCCCCAAGGTAGTATTTTGGGACCAATTTTATATTTACTGTACACATCGGATATGCCAATTAGCACCCTAGTCCACACATCAACTTTTGCAGATGACACAGCTTTTTTAAGTATTCATAAAAGTGCCCAAGAAGCATCACAACTTTTACAAGACCACATACTCAATTTGGAAAAATGGCTAGAAAAATGGAGAATAAAAGTGAATGAACAAAAATGCACACACATAACTTTCACAGTGCATAGGGACTCATGCCCTCCTATTCGCATAAATAACCAAATGATACCACAGCTTTCAGACGTTAAATACCTGGGTATACATCTTGACCGTCGCCTTACTTGGAAAAGCCACATTGACTTCAAGTTAACACAAATGAAACTAAAAGCAGTACAACTAAATTGGCTTATTGGCAGAAACTCCACCCTGAGCTTAGATTGTAAACTTCTACTGTACAAGTCGGTCCTCAAACCAATTTGGTGTTATGGGATTCAGTTATGGGGCACTGCCTCAGCTAGCAATGTAAAAAAATTCAAATAAAATAAAATTTTACGTATTATTACATCTGCTCCCTGGTATATACAAAATTCGAACATCCACAAAGACCTAAACATGCCATCAGTTAAAGCAGAAATAGCGAAACATGCAGTCACATATCTAAAGAGGCTTGAATCTCATCCAAACCCTTTGGCGCGTAACATGCTGAATGAACCTGGTTACATTCGACTAAAAAGAAGAGATACTGCTTTTCTTGACCGTACATTAGAGGGATGACCCACAAATGATTTCAAAATCCGTGAAACAAACATTATTTTTGTCTAGCACTGGCTGGACTTAAAAAGAATATTTTATTTTAGACTTAAGATACGAGTAATTATTGTTAGTTCAAAAATATTGACGATACAATAAATAAATTATAAAAAAAAAAAAAATTCCGAAGACAAGACACCTTTATTTTTTCAATTAGATGAATGGACGCCCTCACCTTCAATATATCCTTAAACTTAAGTATATACATATTTTTTGCCTATTTTGTCGGGTCCATCGAAGCTGACTACTTTTTTTTAAGTACATATTTTGGATAAAAACTTCACAATTTTTTTTATAGTGTAGTTATAAATATTTGAATTTTAGGATTTTTTCATTGTTTCTGCTACATTTCTGAATAAAACAAATATAATTGCGTGCATTTGTGAAAAAATTATCAAAATAATTCGACTTTAAAGCCGTGTAACTTTTTATATGTGTAACTGGCTTTGGAAAACCAAACCAGCTCTAGAATCGTGGGAGTCTCAAGACTCCACTAGACAGTTTACTGTGCGACAGTAAAACAATAACAATTATTTAAATTGGCGCACTTTAGCGCAGCTAAATTTTTATTTTTATAAATCAAGATACTTTTTGTTATAAAATGAAAGAAAAAATATCCAGGTAATACTTGAAAAATTTTTTTTCTTCACTATTAAATGTTTGCTTATCACAACAAGTTTTTTTGTTTTATTAATATCATTCTTATAATGATGCATACACTGTTATTGACATACATATGTATGTAATTAAAAATACCGATTATATACTGAAAACATAATACAACGACTAATCTAGTATAAATTTGGTTTATCTGCCAACTAAATTCAATTATGTAACCCTAAGAAGTGTATGCACATTTTTATTCCTTTTTTATACAAAATTGTAGTTATTTCAAACCACAATTTTTTATCTTTAGAAAAAATTATTATTTTAATCTAATTTTTTTACGCTTATTAGTAAAAGTGTCTTTTATTAAATGCCATTAGTCATTTTTTAATTTCCATAATTGGATTTTTCTATATATGGCCACGCTCACAACACTGTGCGACGCACACTGGGGATTTTTGTATTGAGGTGAGGAAAAAAATATATTTGTCCAAAAATATAGTGATTTCATCACAAATTTAGTTTTATTTACATAATTCCACGTCAAATCAACAAGGCACTCAAAATGACTACTTCAGATATTATTGAAACTTTTGTTATTTATATTTCTTGACTCTCTGAATCCAAATATAATTTAAAAAAATTTAATCTCTTATTGTTTTTTAGCATACAGTTATAAAGGTCGGCAAAAATCGCTTTTATGCATATGCTCGGAGGATTAAATATATAAATCCTAGGAAGTTGAATAATAGCTCATTTTAAAGGGGATTTCCTAAGCTTTAATTTGATATCAATCATGAAAAAAACTAATTTTAAAAAAATTTTTTTCTTACATTTAAAAAAAAGTTTTATAAAAATCTTTGGGATAGTGTCTTTTAATTTTTTTAGAATATACATATGTTTTTTAAACTCATGATGAGTACACCATAAATTCAGAGTGGGACCATTGTGGGATCAGAAGTTATGTTAAAAAAACTACATATTTTACAGTTTTAAGGAATATTTCTTACCTTTATTACACAGTTTTTTAAAAAATTTCTATTTTTCAGTTTGTAAAAATGTGGGGATGATGATGATAGCTTTCAAACGGCTATCTTCACCAAAATAGGAACCACAAGCACTTGGCAATAAATAGAAAACACAAAATTTAGTTTTTTCAATCGAAAAAAAGGCAACGTTACAAATTAACTTGCCTTTAATTTATTTATAAACATAAATAATCAAAAAACTACAATTTAATTTCAATCTACAAAATTGCGAAATCTTAATTGCGCGAACAACAACGAGATCAAAGCATTACAATTTAAAACTAATGCCAACGATATGGCGCAAAGAATTATAATAAAGTTAATCAAATTCGGCCAACGATATGTCACAAATTATTATTCGAAAAATTCAATTTAATTAATTCTAAATGCGCGACTTCCACTACGATAAAAAAAGTATGTAAAGCCAAGGATGAAGAATAAGCGGCAATTGATGATAGACGTCAAAAAACTTCCACTAGCTTTGGCATCACTCAACCATGAACCAGGGATGGAAATTCATCATTGTTCGGACGTGAACAGTTTGTAATGAGTCAAAATGAAGCTTTTTTTTATTATAACTTCTGATCCCACCATGGTCCCACTCTGAAATTTTAATGGTGTACTCACTGAGCCACATTAAAAAACATATATGAATTTCAATTAGAAGACACTATCTCAAAGATGTTTATAAAACTTTTTTTAAATGTAAGAAAACAATTTTTTAAAAATTAGTTTTTTTCATGATTGACATCAAATTAAAGCGTATGAAATCCCCTTTAAAATGAGCTATTACTCAACTTCATAGGGCTTATAGAACTGGAAAAAGAATATATTTAATCCTCGAGCTTATATGCAAACAAGCGATATTTTCCTATTTTGATAAAGGTATAGCTAAAAAACCATAAGAGATAGAATTTTTTTTAAATTATATTTGGCTTCAGAACAGTGTTCGGATCTGACAATGTTTAAATTGTACCGACCCAATGATTAAATTGTACCTAATCAGCATAAATTGTACCAAAATTTGGCATTTAGTAATAAAAACAAAACATACATAAATGAAAGAACAAATCAAAACTTTTATTCTAGGGCATTTTAAAGTAATGATATTTGACCTTGACTCCTTTAATTTCTGTTTTTGTGTTGCTTATTTAGTAACAATTGTTCTGCCAAGATACACAAGCAAAAGGCTTCCTTATGAACTTGCTTTCAGCAAGGGCTTGAAACTCCACCAAAGTAACTAGATCTTAATCCGATAGAATACTACTGGAGTTATTGAAGAGTCGTCGTCTAATTACCAAAAAAGACCTTACGATTTCTCACTAGAAAAAATGGAAAAATATCTCAGCCGAATACTGCTAGAAACTAATTAGGGCAATTCAAAAACTTTCAAATGCTGTAGTTCAGCAAAAAGGTTCTGCAAACTAAATTACCTATCAAAGGTTATTAAAGCAAATAATAAAAATCCTGAACATAAATTAAGAAATTAGAAATGTTTATTGTTGTAAGAAAAAGTACAAAAAATATTGATTTAATAAAAATTTATTAAATAAATTTTATAGGAAATTGTACCAAAAAAGCATAAAGTGTACCAGCGTACGTACCACTGATATGTCGATTGTACCAAAATTGTACCACAAATCCCAAAACTGCTTCACAACAGTGATGCACAAATTTATTTTGTACTAGTATTGGTGAGAATTTGAGAGTAATTTTAAAATACCGTGATAAGTAAAGATTTTCGTTGAAAAATTAAATCAAAGGAAATTGTCCACGTTAATGCTGTTATGACAGTTTCGTAAAAGCAATATATGTTTCAAAGACGTAGAACCAATTTTATTACGTTGTTTATTACAAATGAATTTTAAGTCCGAAAAATTTGTTCACAAAAGTATGTGGACGGGAAAAATTAAAGAACTTTTAAAGAATTTTTTTGAGTTCAGGATAGGCCGAGTTATTCAAAGTTTTCCAAAATATTATCCTGTCTATTCCCGGTACAGCTTTTAACTCGCTACGTAATATAAAAAGTGCTATTTGTATTTTGTATTCATATTTACTAATGTCAACATTAAATGGGATCTCAAAAAGTTCAAGAAGTGGTTTTCTATTATTTATGTCTTATCTTCAAAATTAAAAAAAGGGTTTCAAATATCATAATATAATCAAGGGTTCTAACCTTTCTCTGCTGGTTCATAATTAGGGAAGTTTTCGGAAAATCTCTGAAATCGCCTAACTTAATTTGTGATAACAACAAATATAATTTAGTTTTGCAATTGAAAATTTTTATGGACAAATCGTATATATTATTTTCCTTGCCCTGTAATTCTAAATTAAAATACTTAAGTAAACCAGTGGTATCTGACAAAAATGCTAAATCAGAAATAAACTGATCGTTTTTAAGATACTCTGATAAGCATTTATCAGAAGCCTGGTGAATAACACAATGAAAACTGGCCGATAAATCCTTCATGTTTACCAGTCATTACATTTGCACCATCAGTACATACGCCAGTAAATTTTTCAGTGTCTACAATCGACAGAAGCTTATCGTGCACAACATCAAATAATAATTTACCCGTAACATTGCCGTAAAAAGTTTCCAGAGAAAACATTGTTTCGCAAACTTTGTATTCTTTATCTACACAACGAACACAAATAATAAGCTCAGACAAATCGTTTATGTCAGTGCTCTCATCCAAGCAAAGAGAATAAAATTCACATTGGCTGAGTTTTTCCTTAATAGCCAACTCTACTGATACCCCCAATTGAGCCGTTCTCCGTGCAATAGTCATTCGGGACAAAGGCACTGATTGCATAAATATACAATTAAGTTGCAGAAAAAAATTACTTAATAATTCTTTAATATGGTAAAAGGTCTGTCTGCATTGCGTACGTTAAAAGATATGGTAAAAGGTCTGCCTTGCCTGACAATATCTAGAGCCACCATGCTTGAAATTGTTCCTCTTAAATTAAAATCTTTTTCATTTTCATTGTTTTCTTCCAATTCTAGCCATCGCATTAATTTTTCTAAAAATAACACAGGGCAACAGCAAAAATATGCTCGAGTAACTACTATATACATTTGATGTATCATGGCTACCTTAGTACAAAAATGGTAAAATTTTTAAATTCTATGGATAGATTTTTTTTTTAAAAATTTTTTTTTAAAATTGCAATTTTTTTGAGACGTTTCTTCAAATAATTAATGATAACTCAAAAACTACTAGTCCGATATTATTAAAATAAATTCAGAAAAAGATTAAGATTTGCATAGCCTTTAATTCGTCTATATATCGCGTTTCAATCGGATCAATAGTATCGGAGTTATAATAAAAAACTTAAGAAAAAAATATATTTTTTACGTAAAAATGGAAAAAATTTTCGTTTTAAAAAAATCATAAAAAATCGAAAACGGCAAAAAACTTCCAGATTCATTTTTTTATCGCATAGCGACATATAATAGTAACAAAATGAGATATCGACCATAAAAATCGATTGATTTTTTTCGAATTTATTCACATTTTAGTGAATTCGCTCATTTTCACAAAATTTTAGTTTTTTGCTTGATATACGCATTATAGCAGGTTTTCAAATGTGTGAAAAACATAAATTTTCCAATTTCAAGGGGTGCATGTCGGATTAATGTTAGATTTGATGAGAAGATGCTTTTGACAATCCAAGTTCTCTTATTACATCATTTAGCTGGTCTTGATTCCATGGTCTCGGTGAGATATTTTTGTGTGGGATGAACTCGTCATTTTCAGATATAGGTAGTTCTGGATCTGAACTTCCTGATTGAGAACACATGCTTGAGGTTGAGTGTCCTTGTGAAGATGAAAGCACTTGACTACAGCTTGGTCCCTGATCTTGTGCATCCATAATTTCCTGTGAATGTAGAACTGCAAGTTGAAACCCATCAGCAGACCTCGTAGGGTAAGACCATCGCAAATGTTTTCCAAAGCCGGTTTTTGTAGTTAAACAAAAATAGCAATCAGATTCATGATTCGTTGTTTCTCTCCATAGCATAGGCTTCGAAATTCCCCAGTGTGGTCTGAAAAATTTTTATAACAGAAAATTAAAAATTTTATAAAATATTCCAAATGTATTAACCTATACTTACTTTTTGTTAGATGAGCTTAGAGTTAAATTGAATCGACATGAAGTACATATAGTACTCGGCGTCCAATGTTCGTTAAAATTCTTCGGATTTATATTAAAGCAATCTTCATATGACTTTTGAAATGAAGCTGAGAAGCATTTCCGTTTTTTTTCGGTAATATATTGGCCGCACACATAACAAAATGAGTCCGGATTGTTTTTACATAAAAATGTTCTAGTTTTCTTGCTCATGGCTGATTGAAAATTATGCTTCTGTTACCGCAAACACTTGTTGAATGAATAGAAATGGCTCAAGGAGCTCTTATAAATAATGATACTAAAATTTCGAACAACCCTTAATGTGGTCCTATTTTTTACCTATTCCCAAGAATCGTAAAAAACATTAAGGAATGCTATGCAAAAAATCAATCTTTACAGGTAGCCAGCGGAAAAACCCAATTCGGCGTGCACGCAAATTTATGAACGTTTATTACTTTGCCGCCGCAATTGTCAAAATGAAGCAAGGGCGACAGGTAGCCAACAGAAAAGGAGCATTTCATCGTTTATCAGATTTCTACTGAAATCGTAAAAATTAAAAAACTTTTCCTTTATTGCTTACTTTTTTTAATTCTGAAAATCATAAAAATGCCATAAAGATCTGTTCCAAACAATTTTCTACATTCAATACTGTATTTCCACAGTAACACGTGTCCCACAGAAATACGTGTTTTGCCCAAAACAGTATTTCGCGTACTTGTTTTGCCATACATTTCTCATTCAGTACCTGGATATTGTATAGTGGTTTCAAAAGCATCTAATTTTTTTATTTTGTTGCGTTGTGTAATAGGAAGATATCAGTCAATTTTAGCGAAATTTTATATTTTATTGTTAAAAAAGAAAAAAATAAAAAATTTGAAAAGTAAAATGTTTTTGTAAATTGTCTTCGGCAAGTTCTCAAGGACATATAATGGCCAGTGAAAATTGTAATAACTCGAAAACTTAAAGACATGTAGCTTATTGTAAATCTCATTCTGTTTGCCCTAAGGACCAGGATCCACTTTTTTGCAAAAGGGGAAATAAATAGCGTTAATTTTGCAAAAACTGAAAATTTGTCAATTATTTTCGATTTAAACGCTTTTTTTTCAGATTTGGGGCCTATGCGCTACGTGTTAACGTTGTCGAATTCGACTAAAATTTTGTGGGTGGAAGTTTCTCATCAAATCTAACATTAATCCGACATGCACCCCTTGAAATTGGAAAATTTATGTTTTTCACACATTTGAAAACCCGCTATAATGCGTATATCAAGCAAAAAACTAAAATTTTGTGAAAATGAGCGAATTCACTAAAATGTGAATAAATTCGAAAAAAATCAATCGATTTTTATGGTCGATATCTCATTTTGTTGCTATTATATGTCGCTATGCGATAAAAAAATGAATCTGGAAGTTTTTTGCCGTTTTCGATTTTTTATGTTTTTTTTAAAACGAAAATTTTTGCCATTTTTACGTAAAAAATATATTTTTTTCTTAAGTTTTTTATTATAACTCCGATACTATTGATCCGATTGAAACGCGATATATAGACGAATTAAAGGCTATGCAAATCTTAATTTTTCTGAATTTATTTTAATAATATCGGACTAGTAGTTTTTGAGTTATCATTAATTATTTGAAGAAACGTCTCAAAAAAATTGCAATTTAAAAAAAAAAATTTAAAAAAAAAAATCTATCCATAGAATTTAAAAATTTTACCATTTTTGTACAAAGGTAGTCATGATACATCAAAATTATATAGTGGTTTTAAGAGCACATGAAATTTTTTTTATTTTGTTGTGTTCTGTAATCTTTTAGATCTATTAAAAAGCTCTTTTTTCTCGTCATCATTATATTTATTTATGTAGAATGGAAAGAATCATAAGAATATTAACATTTTCTCTATACCTTTTAAATGTTTGATGACATAAAAGACATTGAACATTTCCAAAAGCATTGTTCATCATAAAATAATTTTTTAATTCCATGTTTACTTATATTGACCACTGTAACTGAAAAAAAAAAGATTCATAGACATCCGCTAACATGTGCATTCACCAACGTCTGTTGAACGTCTAAACTAAAGAGAACAGGTGGAGCTTACAAACAATTTTTCACTAAATGTGCATCACTGCTTCAGAAAGTCAAAGAATATAAACAACAAAAGTTTCAATAAAATCGGAAGTGGTAAATTTAAAAACAATTTTTTTTTTTTGTTGATTTGACATGGAATTACCCTATAGTAATACACAAAATTAATCAAAATAAAGAAAGTTAGAGAAAGAAGCAAAGAATCTTCGTGAACTTGTCGTACCAGAGCCTTGCTTAACAGTATCAACCTGTATTCCAATTTTCTCTTTAAGTTCAAGCTTTATCAAACATTTTCGGACTTCTTTTATAGAACGAGTATTTGAGTCGACTCTGCCACGTTCAAATTAAATATTATAAGCTACATGCAAAAGACACTCCATCAGCTTAATACGCGCATGCAGTGATGACATACCAAATTACAGCGCTTCTTCCTTTACGGGCATAGCTTGAACTTCTTCGATTTTATTCATTATGGATGTTGTGGCTCCACAAATAAAACAAAAAGATGCTGCTGGTGTTTCTGTTATTGATTGTACTGTCTTGCCGTCAATCATTGTAAAATATAATTCATGTTTTACTTTAAAGTTACGATTATTTTCTGTTAACTCAAATTCTTTTAGTTTAGATATCTCCTCATCGACTCTTCTTTAACCAGGACCAAAGTCAACCATTATAGCAATCCTATCAAACATAGTGAAATGTTTTTTACCAACAAAAAATTAACTTATCTCTACAATTTAAATCTATTTCCCTTACTAAAGTCGTAATTCCTAAACATCATTACTACAACCGCAAATGTGGCAACAAATAAAAATGTGGCAACAATAAATGGGCAAAACCAACGGAATGTTCATGTGAGTTTTAGAACTGGCTATACATTAACCATCATTTGTGGAAGTAAGTTTCCTTATTTCCTATATTGAATTTCACCTTTTCCATGTGAATGCCCTTTTTGAGCAGGGAATAACAAACAGCAAAAGGGCTGTTTGTTTAAATAACAAAAACAACAAAAATCCTATTTTTGGGCGCAGGAAAGTCTACATTCTGCAAGCTTAGAAATGCTAATATTATCAATCATGCTACATTATTATCAATAGTGCTACAAACTTTTGTCAGCTTTTAACAATTTCATAGTTACTATTTAAATTTATTTTGTATTAAAAAATTTTTGAAAAAAGTTATTAAAATTAATAAAATGTGTGAAAAAGGAGTTTGGAGTTACGGAAGCTTATAGTTAAGTATCATTAAGGTGGAAAAACTCTTTGGGAAAGTGGTGAGCTAGTTGTGTGTTCCAAGGCAATTGTACAAACAATCAGCCATGTCACGGAGCTAATTTCCGTTCGGAAGTGGAATTGATTTCGTATTTCGCTTCTCTAGGAAACGAAAAAATTTTTCGGAATGACACCAATTGCAATTTTCTATGTGGAATTGATATTTTTTGCGTTTTTGAGACGTTTAAACTATTCAGGACATCATTTTATTACAATTCTGCGAGGAATTTTATCAATTTAATGCTGTAATTAAAGATATTTCGGGCATTGTTACATTTTTTTCCGACTTAACATCAAAAATATTTTTATTGCCTTTCAAAAAATTAATTTATTCAAGCATTTCAGACATTTCGTTCGGAATTGAAATGATTTCGTAGTTATCATTTCGATCGGAATGGTTTTAGTTTCTATAGATTCCGTTCGGTTTTAGTAAATTGAAAAAATACAAAACCACTCTTTATGTATGATATTGAAACAAAAGAACGAATGTAACAACACAAAATATAGATGCTTTGAAAGATAATAACAATTCAAGAAATACATCTTTCACCAGTTTGTCGTCCGAACTTTCTCCTATACTCCTATATACCATTATATATGCGCCGGTTTGCGACCGTGGGCACCAGAACAATTTCTAAACAAATTAATGAATACACAAGTTTTACAAAACCATTTATTTTCTGCACAGATTTGCAACGTTGCTTTTTGAGGTATTTTGCCCTTCTTAATACAAATCTAAAGACAAAAAATTTTTATGAAATCGTCTTCTTGGGTGTTGGGTCCTATTACTTTTGGCTAACCCTGCCACTAAAACATCATTTTTTTTTCGCAATTTTTTATTTATTGTATCTTCAATATAATTGAACTATCAATAATTACTCATATCTTAAGTCTAAAAATAAAAATATACATGTTAAGTCCAACCAGTGCTGGACAAAAAAAATGTATGTTTCACGGTTACTGTAATTTGCGGGTTATCCCTCTGATGTACGGATGAGAGAAGCAGTGTCCCTCCTTCTTCGTCGAATGTAACCAGGTTCATTTAGTATGTTACGGGCCAATGGATTAGGATGAGTTTCAAGCTTCTTTAAATAACTTATGGCAAGTTTCGCTATTTCCGCACGTTTAGATCTTTATGGATGTTCGAGTTTTTTATATACCAAGGAGCAGATGTAATTATACGAAGAATCTTACTTTGGCGCCTTTGGATTTTTTCTACGTTGGTAGCTGAGGCAGTGCCCCATAACTGAATTCCATAACACCATATTGGTTTTAGAATTGACTTGTATAATAAAAGTTTGCAATCTAAAGCTAGAGTAGAATTTCTGCCAATTAGTTGTTAGAGTTAGTTGGACCGCTTTCAACTTCATTTGTGTTAACTTTGTTTCTGTGTGCCGTTTCCATGTTAGGCGCCGGTCAAGATGTATGCCGAGATATTTGACGTCTGAAAGCTAGGGTATCGTTTGGTTATTTATCCGAATAGGGGGGCAAGATTCTCTACGCAGTGTGAAAGTTATGTGAGTACATTTTTGTTCATTCACTTTTATTCTCCATTTCTTCAACCATTTTTCTAAATTGGATATGTGGTCTTGTAAATATCGTGATGCTACTTCGGGTCTTTCGTGAATGCTCAAAAAAGCTGTGTCGTCAGCAAATGTCGATGTGTGAACTCGGTTACTAGTTGGCATGTCTGAAGTATACAATAAGTATAAAAAGGGCCCCAATATACTACCTTGGGGAACTCCAGCTTCGATTGGCTGGGGTGAGCTCAAAAAATCTCCTTCTTTCACAATAAATTTTCGTTCGGTTTAATAACTATTTAGCAGCTTATATAGGTTTACGGGCAAATTCAGTTTTAGCTTGTATATTAGGCCTTCATGCCATACCTTATCGAATGCTTGAGAAACGTCGATAAAAAGCGCAGAGCAGTATTTTCTTTCTTCAAATGTCTTCTTAACAACATTGACTAACCTGTGAGTTTGTTCGATCGTACTATGTTTTTTCCTGAAGCCGAATTGATGGTTTGGAATACATCCTTTGTCGCTTAGAATAGGGTTAAGCTTAGTTATTAACATCCTCTCAAACAGATTTGACATATTTGACAAAAGGCTTATAGGTCTGTATGATTCAATTTTTGTGTGGTCTTTTCCTGGTTTAGGAATCATGGTAACCAAGGATACCTTCCACTCTGTGGGGAAGTACTCAAGACGTAAAATGGCATTAAAAATAAAAAGAACGATTCTGCGAGCTATACGGGGCAATTCAAATAACATCTTGTTACTGGTTTTGTCAACGCCAGGGGCGTTTTTGGTCTTTAAATCCATTATTGCCTTTTCAATATCACCAAATTCAAATCTTATCGGTATTGCAGCACTAGCCTCGACAATTGGCAACTCAACTATATCAGTCGAGTTGAGGAGATCTGTGTGCTTGCCATTCTCTTCTAATTTTCCTTTTTTCAGCCAAGAGCCGCATCTACAAAGTAAATTTGATTGTATCTAGCTGATTGTCGGGTTACTGTTGCATGTTGGGCAGCTGATTTGAGGATTTGATCAAAATTAATAAGACTTTGTTCCACGTCTTCTGGTTTCCTCAGCGGTATATTTTCCGAACAGTGAATACTGAGATACTTTCTATATTTCAACCAATTAATGCTTGTGCTAGTTGTTGGTGACACAATATTTTGCTGGTTCCATATATAGACTATTGTGGGTGAATGATCTGAGGATAATTCGACTGACGCTTCAACCTTAATCATTTCTCTCGAAATACCTTTAGTCACGCCAAAATCAATAACATCAGGCATTTTTTGTCGATCAGTAGGCCAATAGGTGGGTTGTCCACTTGATATCACATTCAGACGCATTTTTGAAATTGTATCAAACAAAACACGACCTTTTGGAGTTATTAGGCGTGATCCCCAAAACGTATGTTTAGCGCTGTAGTCGCCTGATGCTATGAAACAGGGACCTAGTGATTTGAAAAAGTCGATATATTGACTCTCTGATATTTGAAATCTAGGAGGTGAATAAATCGAAGAAATAACTAAGCTTTGATGAAATTCACAGATATTTGTTGCTTGAAGGTAATTCTCACAAATAATGTAAATAATGTTTGATTCGGGCCTTAATAAGTATTGCCGAGCCTCCACATGCTCTTCCACGGGGGTCATTAGTGTCATATAAAATATAGCCATTGATTTTAAAAAGCCTATTTGTTGTTAAGTGTGTCTCGGAAATCAGCATGACATCAATTTTTTGGTTCTTGAGGAAGTATTCAAGTTCATTTTTATGTTGGCGTAAGCCGTTTGCGTTCCAGAAACATATTTTTAAACAGTTCATGGTTTGTTTAGTACCGCCTGCAACATCATAGATTGCATGCGTACCATTTCTTGCATCATGCTGCTCATAGAGCTCATAAAACTGTTTAACGAATGCACTAATGTCTCGATGCTTGCTTCGAGACGATTACAGTTACCAGATGATGGTTGTTCTTTAGGTTCTGGGTGCAAATGTGGTGTAGAATTATTTTTCGGTGTCGCTTTATGTACTGAAACATGATTAGTTTTTAACATATCCGCGTATGAAACATGTTGGGTTGGTGGTTAGGCTAACTAAGGGTAATGAGCATTTGCTCGATATTGTGGGTGCTTAGCAGGAGTATTTGATTTTTGAGTGGTTTTCCTTACCATGGAAAAAACTGGACAGCCTCTGTAGTTAGCAGTGTGGTTTCCACCGCAATTGCTACATTTTTTAACTTTCGAGTCATCCCTTGCTTTGTCGCATTGGGCGGAACAATGTAGTTCTCCACACACAACGCAAACCGAAGGCAATTTGCAGTAAGCCCTAGTATGACCATATTCTTGGAAATTTAGACACTGTACGGGTCCTGATCGCTTATGCGGTTCCTCTACGCTTATTTTGCGGTGCAACAGATATCTTAAATTATAGATAGGGTGCGTTTCGTTCATTTTCAATCGCATATCTCCAGGTTCCAGTTCAACGCGAAATAGAGGTTGAGGGACACGTTCTCGATTTCTGATGTTGTCTACACTTTTACCTTAAATCCCGCTTTTTGGAGGCCATCTCTAATTTCGACTGGATCAACGTATGAGTCTACACCTTTTATAACTACCTGTAGACCTTTACTACTCTTCAGCTGATATGTATAAAAAGTTTTTTTGCAGCTTTCAAACTCGTTTACTACTTTACGATAACTGTTTTCATCAATAAATTGTATTTTTGTTTCATCAATGTTGCCACGCTTGATTGGAATTACATAAAATGTGTTCTCACAAATAATTGAAATTAACTTCTTTATTAAGTCGCTGGAGTTTTTCTCCCTTAAATAAATTGGAGGTGGTTTGAACGACCTGGGTGCCGTTTATTTTCACTTGTTTCGCTATCTAAAATAGCAAAACGATTATGGGAATTTATTCCGTTAGAGTCCTTGTCTTTTTGTACTTTAGCCATTGGTGGAATCTGGCAAGATTTAGGGCTTCGACCTCTTTTCAGTACAGTTATGTATCTGTCCATTCCTACTTGGGTCTTAGGTTTTTCTACACTATCCATATTAGTTTTGGTAATACTGAGTTTAGAAGGGGACTTGTTAGTAGTTATTTTATTGTCATCGCATAACAACAGCGAGGAACAAGATTGTGCACGTAAAACTGGCGTAGCATTTATACACAAATTGTCACTAGTTTTTTTGTTTTTATTTATTTCAACATTGTCAACATTTTTGTTGCTTAAATTAAAGAGGCTCATTAGCCTTTATTGTTTTTGTTTTATTTTTAAAGTAGCAATTCAATATGCCGTTGTATAAAAAAAAGACGAAAGAAAAAGAAAAAAATATTTTACAAACAACTTTGTTGTTGTATTAAAACAGGTTTTTTTTTTTTTGTTTTTGTTTTAAATTATTCACACAATGTATGTTTTGTTTTTTGTTAATGCGAGCTTGAAAAAAATCACGACCGCACTTATCAACGCACAAACTAAAAGTAATTGTGTGTTAAATATTAGTTATATATTTTACCCGATATGCCTACAGATCTATCTAGACATTTTATCAAGATATAGAGAAAGTCCTTGTTGAAAAAGACCATTAATTTTTTGGCTAAAAAAAATTTAAATTAAAATGCATTTGAAAGCCTCTATAAAATTCTTTCTTATCGGTCGATTTTTACATTTTATAGCAAAATTTAAGGAAAAACCACTTATGAAAATTCGAATCCAATCAAAAGTTGTGGGTTTTTTACCACTGTGCGACGTAGAGTTTTAAGGTATGGCCCAGAATAATATCTATTACTAATAAAAAGATGTTCTGAATAGTTTAAATAGCTATAAATTGCTTAAAATATCAATTCCACATAGCAAATTGAAAGTGGTTTTATTCCGAAAAATATAGCTCTGGAACATGGGTGATTGTTTTCTATATTCATTCTTATGTTGCCACATTAAAAGTGTTTTATGTTTTTATGGATTTAATAAAACCGAACTTAATCTATAGCAGCTAAAATCATTCCTATCGGAATGTGATTTTTTAAGCTCGCCACAGCTCATTGAAGCCGCAGTTCCCCAAGGTAATATGTTGGGACAAATTTATATTTACTGTAGACATCAGATATGCCAACTAGCACCCTAGTCCATACATCAACATTTGAAGAGGACACAGCTTTTGTGAGTATCGCACATTCCGTACGGAAACAACTGTTTGAGCTTTTTGTTATACATATGTATGTCTGTACACACAGAAATGCCGTGTCTAAATCTATATCTATACATATAATAAAATAGTAACTCACTTCCGTCTGTCTGTCTGTCTGTCTGCTTTTTATGAGGAGGTACCTAAGTAATCTGGTCCCAATATAGGATACTTTTTTTCCGTAAAAATATCTTATTTCCAAGAGAAAGTGGAGAAAATACAGTGAAAGTACGCTTTCCGGTATAAAAGTACTGCTTAGTACAGCTCGGAACCTTTAATTTTTGAAAGTTGTATATGTATTTTAAAACACAGATCGTTTTAACTACTTAGTACGGCACGGCACCTTTTTTGAAATTTAAACACAGATGGCGCTAATATGAATTACTTACTGCCAAATAGCCAATTGAAGAAAATTGCATTTGCATTTTTCTCTTATAGGTGCTACTCAATAAAATTAAGTCTTACAATAGGTGTGGAATACTTTCAAAGCAAAATATTATCAGGACGCCCACGACGTGGCGGGCACAGCTAAAAAAAAGATCATAATTTATAAGATATCTCTATGGTTTTTTTTTTCAAGAAGAAAGTCTTATTATTTTAATAAGGAAAACCTTTTTGAAAAAATCAAGAAGAAAACTTAGGGTTTTTATTAGGTATCCTTCTTGTTTTTTTCAAAAAGGTTTTCTTCTTGTTTTATTAGGCTTGTTTTTTATAAAAAAATATTACAAAATTTTAAAAATAAAAAACTGAAAACAATTGGTATATTGTTTTTTAACATATCCTTTAAAATTTTTTGCCAATCAATCTTTGATTTCTTTCTACCTTTTCTTTTTGTGGTGGCGGATACCTGACATTTTATTTTGCCTTCATATTAACCACTATTTATCCAGAGGGTGGAAGGTCAGGGGAGCTTCTTCCGATGGATTGTCTAGAGGGTGTTAAAGCCACTTAATTTCTAAATCCTATAAAAAAATCATGGTGAAAATTATTTTGTCCTCTACCAGGGATCGAACTTGATGATCTTCGTTTAGTAGGCACGCTCTTAACCACTACACCAAATGAATATTTTATGTTTTAACAAACAGTTTGGAATGTTTATTTCTATAAACGAAATAACAAGAAAACTAATAAAATCTAAAAGATATCCTTATTAAAAAATTAATAATTTAAAGAATACCTTTTCGAAAAAAAAACAGTTAGGTAGCCTAATAAATGAAAAAGAAATCCCTTTTTTATACAACTCAGAAGAAAACCTAATAGAATCATAAGGTTTTTCTCTATGGATTGTTTATTTTGTGTTAAAAATTACTAAAAAATGTGAATAACAAGTTTTCTTATTGATTTAATGGGATTCCCTTCTTGATAAAATTAAAAATTTCCACACGAAAATAATAAGGAATTTTGTCGGAAACACTTCCTTTCTTTCTTCTTGAATACCCCTTAGCCTTAAAACATTTCATAGAGAAAATCTTTTTGATTCTATTAGCCATTTTTGGCTGTGTGTACATACATGAAAAATTGCAATGGAAAACAAAGATTAACAAATAGCAAAAAAGGTGAAATTTTTTTAAACTAATAATAATAATTATTAATTTGTATGTATGTACATAACTGGTATTAGGTATGTAAGATATGTTTATTCAATACCTTTTTGTTAATAAATTTCGTTTATTTATAATTTTTTTTTGCAAAAGTAAGAATAAAAAAATATGCAGCTGTGGCATTTAGTTTCTGGGCTCATGTACATATGTACATTGTAGCCACCTAAAAGTCTTCAATAAGTTGCTTAAGCATTTGAAAGGCTGTGTTCATTTTTTGACATTAGCTTAAGTCACCTTATGTACATTATAGTTGGGCCTTTATTATTTTCCGCATTTTCTGCGGAAATGCGTTGAAATAAAACAATATCTTGCTTTAATCCTGCTGTAAGACCGCTCTCTGGCATATGTTGTCGACCTAGATGACTAACAACTCCTAGCTCTTAATGACATAGATTCCCAGAGAGTAACGGAGTGGCAACGGTTACACGTAGTCAGCTTGGAAGCGTCAGCGTCATGGAAAAAAAAAATAATGAATTTTGTCCTTATTTGAATAATACGAAGATTAAATCTATATAAAAAGAAAAAGCAAATATATTTTTCTGATGTTTAATTAGAAAAGCCTTTTTCATTAAAACTTTAAATTTTCTTAGTGTGTAATTTTATTATTCTGTTAGAATCTAAATTATACTCCTATTTTTATCTGCTTTGTATTTTCGGAGTTTTTCTTTAGATTCTAACGAGTAAAACCGCTAACAGTTTAATTAAACTTGTATCGCCATCTTCAAATTTTTTGTTATTGGTTTTGAGCAATTTAAACGAGCAAAACATTTTATTGTTGAAAAAAGGTAATATTTTAAATAAACGAAACATTTAATATAAAATTTTAAAACTTGGTTTTTTATTTATTCTTTACTTTTTTTACACGTAAACATTTGGTCCTTCGAACCGGATATTGGAAAGTTTTCATTTCAATAATCAACATTGTTTTTTCTACTTAAAGATCTACATACATACATTCAACTTCATTAACACCAAATTTCATCCCCATTTTTTTGGATAAATTCATTTAAAATAAGGTGCGTTAAATCATTTTAATAAGTGATTGAATTAAAGTGAAGTTGAAATAATAATTTAAAAAAGTGTAAGAAGTAAGATAAATAAAACATATACACACGAATTTTTTCGCTTATTTTATTTAATTTGCCACAAATTAATAAATAATGTTTGTTGCGGCACTTGATAGATTTATAAGAGCTTCGGATGCTCTTATAGAATTTGAGGCTTTCTTTAATGATATAAAAGACGAAGAACATACAGTTGACACATTAGAGCTTCAGGGCGAAGAATTAAAACTTTTGTGGGGTAAAGTTAAGACAACTCAGGAGGAGTGTTTAGATTTTTTGAAAACTTTTAAAGATAGTAAATTGGATCAGGGTGATGTTATAACGGCAAAGTATCGCGCTACATATACAGCATATTTTACTTGTTTAGGAAAAGTAAATGGAGAGAAGCGAGAATTTGATTCGAGGATTGAATGTGGTAGTTCCCAAGTGGCAAATCCGTGCAGTTCTGATGTTTCAGGTCACACTTTACCGTTACCACCTTGCGACGTTGACACGTTTGAAGGAGATTATCTTTCTTGGCCCACCTTTAGAGATTTATTTACTGCATTATATGTGAATAGTTCGCGTCTTAGTAACATTGAGCGGCTATGCCATTTAAGGCGAAAAACCAGCGGCGAGGCAAAAGAGATCATCTCTAAATGCCCACTTTCAAACGAGGGTTCTGACATAGCGTGGAAAAATCTTAGGGATGCATATGAAAATCCTCGTATGTTGGTTAACAACCAACTTAAACTTCTTTTTAATCTTCCAGTGGTAGATAAGGAGACTTGCGTAGGTCGTAAGTCGTTGCAGAGGGGCATAAATAATTGCCTATCTGCCTTGTCTATTTATGATGTGTCAACAGAAAATTGGGATCCAATGATTATTTTTGTTTGTATTCAGAGACTTCCAGATATTACTCTTACTTTATGGGAACAGAGTATTAAGGACAAATTCGTATTGTCTGAATGGAAGAATTTAGATGCCTTTCTCACAGAAAGGATTCAAACATTACAATGTCTACGTGATATTAGAGACCCCTCTCATGAAAAGAAGAAAATTGAACAAAAGACAAAAGCACATTATGCGAGTTCGTCAACAACAAATAATTGTGTTCTTTGTAAAAATCAAAGCCATTTTTTGCAGGATTGCAAAAGATTTAAAAATCTTTCAATTGTGGAAAGATTTTCAACAGTTAAAAAATTTCATTGTTGCGTTAATTGTTTGTCGCGCGCATATGAGGTTAAGGACTGGAAGAGCGTTCATAATTGTTCAAGCTGCAATAGGAGGCATCATACCCTGTTGCACAGGAATGCGCCTCGTTCAGAAGATCTTGCTAGGAATTCTTCTAATTCCAATACGGCTGCTAGTTCAAGCGTTAATTTTACACAAAATAACCCTAGACCCATAGAGACAGCTCAGCCATCTTCTCGCGGTATAATATCTTCGGCTCCTGTAAATCGTCAAACGTATCATATTTATCAAAATCGAACTGTATTATTAGGCACTGCAATGGTGAATATACGTCAAAAGGGTATTACGTACCCAGCTCGAGCCCTTATTGATCCCGTTTCAGAAACATCATTTATTTCGGAACGGTTGCAGAACCGTTTACAAATTTCTGCGCATTCCACGAATGCCAAAATTTCGGGTGTAAACCAAACGGTCTCTGTCACTATTAAAAAACGTTGTTCTAGTGAAATAGGTTCTCTTTTGGATTCTTCGATTAGCTTGACGACTATGGCACTGGTTTTGCCGAAAATTTCAGGTAATCTACCATCTTTTACACTAAAAGATGAACTTCGCAGGGACTTGCCAAATTTACGTTTGGCAGATCCTAAATTTTATGATTCTAGGCCTGTCGATATATTACTAGGTGCCGATTTGTATCCACTAATTATCACGGGTGAAATTCAGCGAAACGTTTTAAGTTCGTTGTTAGCTCAGGATACAGTATTTGGATGGCTTATTACAAGCCCTCTACAATCTTCCGTGCAAGTTTATTCAACCAGAGTTGAATTTTCCGAAGAAGACAATTTGAACCGAAATTTACTTAGATTTTGGGAATTGGAGGAAATGCCAAAAAGGAAGATAATGTCGCCTGAAGATGTGATTTGTGAGAAAAATTTTAAAAATACAACTCGTAGGAATTCGGATGGTCGTTATACAGTGAAACTTCTATTCAAAACAGATTTTCCCGAAAACATTTCTCTAGGTTCATCAAAAAGGAATGTCATGTCACAGTTTTTAAGAAATGAGTCTTCTCTGTTACGAAAACCTTTGATTAAGAAAATGTATGAAGACGTTGTTAGAGAATACTTAACTTTGGGTCATATGAGGCATGTAACAGAAAATTACACTAATTTGTCTTGTTACTTACCTCATCATCCAGTAATAAAATTAGATCGCAAAACTACCAAACTAAGGGTAGTATTTAATGCATCTAATAAGACTTCTAGTGGAAATAGCCTTAATGATTGTTTGTATGTGGGACCCACATTACAGGCAGATCTGGTCCTGCTTATATTACGTTGGCGACTTTTTAGATTTGTTTTTAAATGTGAGATAATGCAAATGTATCGGCAAATTAAATTGGATGAGGCACATACTCCATTTCAACGTATTTTATATCGAAGTTCTCCTTCGGAGGAAATTAAGGAGCATGAATTGCAGACGGTAACCTTTGGGGTCAATTGTGCACCCTATCTTGCCATTCGTGCATTGCTACAATTGTCCGACGACGTAGAAAATAAGTACCCTTTAGCAGCTAATATTCTGCGAAAATGTATGTACGTTGACGATGTACTATATGGGGCTCATGACGTCGCCACTTCATTGTCCGCTCGTGATCAACTCATAGCAGCTTTATTATCAGCGGGTTTTGAACTTAGAAAATGGACATCTAATGAAAAAGCCATCTTGGCGGAACTTCCTTCTGAACATCTAGTTGATGCCAAGCTATTGATTTTTGTTGAGTCAAGTAGTTCAAAAACTCTTGGTCTTCAGTGGAATGCTCATTTGGACGCATTTTATTTTAAAGTGGATCCAATTACGTTGCGATCTAACTACACAAAAAGGGAAGTTTTGTCCATTATTGCTAAGCCATTTGATCCTGTGGGTTGGTTAGGGCTGGTGATAGTAGTTGCAAAAATGATAATGCAAAAGGTTTGGAAAGATAATGTGGAATGGGACGACTCATTTAAACCTTCGACGAAGGCAGATTGGGAAAAATTTGTTACCTTATATCATGAAGTTAACAATATACGTATTCCTAGATGGGTTCGTTATGAACCTGGGTCATCCGTTGAACTTCATGTTTTTTCTGATGCCTCGGAAAAGGCATATGCGGGGGTGATATATATACGTACTGAAAATCCCAATGGTGAAATATTTACTAACTTGTTAACTTGTAAGACTAAAGTTGCTCCCATTAAGTCAGTTTCTTTACCTCGTTTAGAACTTTGTGGTACAGTTTTAGCATCTGATCTTTTGAAAACTTTGTTAGGCGAGATTGATGTTCCTCTGCGTCAGATTTATTGTTGGACTGATTCTACGATCGTCCTATCCTGGCTAAGAAAAAACCCCTGTTCTTGGACTACTTTTGTTGCGAACAGATTATTGGCAGTTAGCATCTCTGACGTAGAGATAAAACAGGTAAAAATTCGTCTAGCAATTGTTGCTGATGAATATGAATGTCTTTTGGGGAAGAAACCTCTTTCTTCAAAGAGTTCTCTTTTAACTATAAATCCATTTCTGGATGAGGAGAAGGTTATACGACTTAATGGACGATTAGCTAAATCTAAATCTTTAGTATATACGGAACGACATCCTATTTTGTTGCCTTATTCTTGTCGTTTTACATTTATTTTCACTCAGTTTGTTCATATGATTTCAATTCATGGAGGGAATCAGTTGATGCTTAGGATTTTACGAATCGAGTATTGGATTTCAAGATTGAAAACATTGTCAACCGTTGTAAGCGTTGCGTTCTTGATCGTAAGCGCTCTTGTAGTTAGATGGTGGTGTGGACTTCGCAGGTCCATTTGATATGAAAAGTTCGAGCTTGCTCTAACAGCCAAGTTTTGAAGGGGTATGTCTGTATTTTTGTATGCTTTTCAACAAAGGCAATACATTTGGAGGCAGTATCAGATTTGACCACAGATAGGTTTTTGGCTGGTTTTAATCGCTTTATATCGAGAAGAGGTTGTCCAAATACCATATTTTCTGATAATGGTAAAAATTTTGTTGGCGCTTCACAAGAGTTAGAAAGGGACTTTAAAACGTTTTTATTAGAGAGTCGGGCAAGAATGTGTTCTACGTTCAATGTTAGTGGTCTATCATGGCGGTTTATACCCGCAGGCGTTCCCCATATGGGAGGTTTGTGGGAAGCAGGAGTCAAAAGTTTTAAACTCCACTTTCGTAAAGAGGCTCAAGGTGTCAAATATACCTTTGAGGAACTTTCAACAGTACTAGCTAGAATAGAAGCTTGTCTGAATTCTCGACCGCTTTGTCCAATGAGTGATAATTCTAGTGAGACTGTGGCTCTTACGCCAGGTCATTTCCTGATAGGTTCACCAATTTTAGCTCAAATTTTAAAACCGTCAATTTACGAAACACCCCTAAGTCTGCTTAATCGTTACAGAAAGGTTAAAGCATTTACTCATCACTTCTGCCTTCGGTGGAAGGAAGAGTATTTGTCCAGTCTACATAAAAGATATCAGTGGAAGTTTCCTGAAAGGGACATATCTGTGAACGATTTAGTTGCCATTCGCCATGAACAGCTTTCTCCAACTTCTTGGAAATTAGGTCGTGTTGTTAAGACTTATCCAGGAAGTGGCGATCACGTTCGCGTAGCGGACATACGAACAGGGAATGGGATTATAAAACGACCGATCACCAAACTGGTCGTTTTGACCAACTAAAATTTATAACCCAATATATATTAACCTTCATTATTTCCTAGTACTTACTTACCTACTTTTTTTGAGGAAGGGCTCCATCGTTTCCTCGTACTCCGACTCGAATACAATGGCAACGTCGACTCCGTCTTTGGATGCGGCTGCCGAGCCAGTTTCAGTGGAAGCAGAGTCGGCTTCAAAGGTGGACGCGCCAGTTGGTGGTACTTCGAGTTGTACTGAGTAGACGCCGCTGGAAGTAAAGCAACTTTGAAACCTTCTGGAGCAAAACCCAGCGCACCGTATTGCGTTCTCTGCAAAAAAATCACCCATTGAGAGATTGTTTCCGGTTTCGTAGCTTAGCTCACGAAAAGAAGTTGCGCCACGTTTTAATCTTTGGTTATTGCTCGCGTTGTTTGTCAAACAACCATCTGTTAAAGGATTGTCAGAGTAAGGAAAATGCATAAAATATCAGGGAAATCATAACACCCTTTTGCACTCCCCAACACGCAAAGTGTCAAAGGCTGCGAATGCAAAGGTGAATTCCAAAAAACCTGTTTCGACGCGTCTTTGCGCACCACTTGCGACTCCATTGCCACTACGGCATGTTACGACACTTTCGACGACACTTCAGGCTAAGCTGGTCATAGATAGTAAAAAATATCAGATTCGTGAGATAATAGATCTATGTTGTAGCATTAGCTACATTAATGAAGAGTTGGTCAGGAAGTTGGGGATCCCTGTCTCCAATTCGTACTGTCGCATTTTAATTACCTCTATTTATGACTCTTCCAAACAGATTTCCATAACGGCAAAAGTAAGGAAATTGCACGGAATTAAAACCCCTATTGAGGACGTGACTGAAACTGTTCGGGACCAGTTTCCAGGGTTTCAGTACGCGGACCCGACATTTTACCACTCGGGCCAAGTGGCATCATTCTTGGTCCTGAGGTTTGCTCCCAAGTGTTGACAGGAAGAAGTTTTACTAGTCCGGGTTGTCTACTGGCGCAACATACCATCTTTGGCTGGGTTATATCCGGCCAATCGCCTTTATAAAATCAACATGTTATAATGGATCTGTCAAAACCATCCCGCAAGGGTTCAGTTAATGGATCTGTGGTAAAAACTATTTTATTATCATCAGTTTATGGATCTGTTAAAACCATCCCGCAAGGGTTCAGTTTATGGGTCTGTGGTACGTTATTCAGTTTAATAATTTTAAAATAATAAAACCTTTCAAAAATAATGCCTGTATTTTCTGTTGCTTATAACTGAGTTATTGCAAGGTGGCCGGCAATGTTTAATTAGAAAAGCCTTTTTCATTAAAACTTTAAATTTTCTTAGTGTGTAATTTTATTATTCTGTTATGATCTAAATGATACTCCTATTTTTATCTGCTTTGTATTTTCGGAGTTTTTCTTTAGATTCTAACGAGTAAAACCGCTAACAGTTTAATTAAGCTTGTATCGCCATCTTCAAATTTTTTGTTATTCGTTTTGAGCAATTTGAACGAGCAAAACATTTTATTGTTGAAAAAAGGTAATATTTTAGATAAATGAAACAATTAATATAAAATTCTTTACTTTTCTTACAGGCAAACAATGAGCATGCAATTTAATCAAAATGAAAACATCCGCTAATGAGTGTTAAAAAAAACTAAACTAGTTATCTTACCAACACTAGAACCACCAAGGATATTATAGCTATTGCTTTAAATGTTTGGCGTGAAATACCCGATTTCCCCTGAAAGTCTTCTACCTCATATAGGCGATTCCCTACAGGTTTTACTATTCGGCATTTTATAAACATTCGCGTGAGCTGGCGTTAAAACCACTTCGAATATCGCTCTGCTGGAAATTACAGGGGACATTTTTTCATTTAAAGTCTTCCATTTAAAGTCTTCCATTGTATTGTCACCCACTGTATATACATTTTTAATAGATTTTTGAAAAAGAAATATTCTGATTTTTACTTTTAATTTTTTTTTTCATAATTTATTTATTGTATCTTCAATATAATTGAACTAACGATAATTACTCATATCTTAAATCTAAAATAAATATAAATATACTTGTTAAGTCCAGCCAGTGCTAGACAAAAAATTGTATGGTTCACGGCTGCTGCTGTCATTTTCGTGTGATCGCTCTCATATTTGGGCGAGAGAAGCAATGTCCCTTCTTAGACGAATGTTACCACGTGCTTTTAGTATGTTGCGGGCCAACGGATTTGGATGTGTTTCAAGCTTCTCTAAATACATTACTGCATATTTTTCTATTTCTGCGCTAACGGATGGCACGTATAGATCTTTATGGATGTTCGAGTTTATTATATACCAAGGAGCGGATGTTATCATACGAAAAATCTTATTTTAGCGCCTTTGTATTTTTTCTATCGTTTGGTTATTTATCCGATCAAGGGGGCAAGATTCTCCACGCAGTGAGAAAGTTATGTAAGTACCTTTTAATTTTAGTTAGAATATGTGGTCTGGTAAATATCGTGTTGTTACTTCGGGTCTTTCGTAAATGCTTAAAAAAGCTGTGTCGTCAGCAAATGTCCCTGTGTGGACTCGATTACAAGTTGGCATGTCTGAAGTATACTATAAGTATAAAAAGGGCCCAAATATGTATACTACCTTGGGAACTCCGGCTTCGATAGGCTCGGGAGAGCACAAAAAATCTCCTTCTTTCACAATAAATTTTCGTTCGGTTAAATAACTAACTAGCAGCTTCTACAGGTTTACGGGCAAATTCAGTTTTAGCTTATATATTAGGCCTTAATGCCATACGTTCGCAGTAATGTTTTTGGCGTTGCACAGAGGGGTATTTTTCCAATCTAGCCGGACACTAAGCCATTCTGTATGGTATAGTGAATTTTCAAGGCTTTTGCTTGAGACTTGTCATTTTAGGACACTGTTAAAGTCAGAAAAGTTGAGTAAATCGCATTCGTTTTTATTGACTTTAAAAGATTTTGAGAGGTTTGCAATATATTTTTTGGTGGCTAAATGAATAAAGATTTTGTATTTATTTTTTTCTGTGAAATTGTTTATTAGTAGCTACTTATGTTAATTTTTAGACATTTTTTTTTAATTTTTAATGATAAAAAATTTCGTTCAAAATTAAAAAAAGGTTTTTTTTATAAAATTTTTGGTCAAAAAAAAGGGAAAAGAGTGATCTCCATCGCGATCCTAAAAATGTTATACATACATCACTACAAAATTTACGAACTCTTCTTTTATGCTGTAAAAAAAACCTTGAGCATATTTGCGCCTTTTTTTTTTGCTATTTTTAGAAAATTTTTTTAAATCTGATGCGGACAAATCCATTGTTAACGCGAGGAATAAAAATATCCAAGAAATTTTTAGAAGTGAATTAGGGCTAATAGTGGATGTACCGAAAGCTGGATTTGGAAATATTTTTTTCAACCCTGAATTAGCTGCAGAAATAACTGGAATTGAGTTTGATTTCATATACCGAATACCTTGATTTTCATATACCGAATACATAGATATTATTGAAGTAATATAACGTTTTTTACAAAATCCAAATGCACGAGTTTGTCGATTATTAGGTTGCACGGGTCGCCGGCTACGCAATTATGTCGATTATTGCTTAGATACTGCAAAACTTTACTTTTATCTATATGAGTGGCATCCTATGACACCTACAATTCACAAGATTTTAATACATGGTGCAACTGTTATGACTGAGGCATTGTTGCCTATTGGGCTGTTATCAGAAGAAGCGGCTTTACAGGCAGAATTTTGCTAGAGAATTTTCAAGGGTTCAGTGTAACATATGTAGATATTATTTATCGGCTTTTGTTAAGTTCTGACCCACTCTTTACTAGACCCACTCCAAAAAAAGGTCATTACCTTTTACGAAAGAAGCAATTTCTTTCATGCTTCCACCTGTACTTAACGCTGAAATGGATTCAGATTCGGAAGACGTCTTTGAAGAATCAGACGAAGAAGAACCATGGCACTCATCATCACGTTATTGCAAAGGAGAAGTTGTTTTAAATAAATTAATTGTTATAATTTTAAATAAAATTTATCGTTACAATCATAAATAAGTTATTACTATGAATAAACTAATTATTTTCCGATAAATAAAATACTATAAAGTAACAAATTACAAAAATATTTTTTTAATAATATTCTTGGGAGGCGGGGATGGGTTAGGCATTGGAAAGCTTAAAAATGAATATTTTTAGGAAATTGGCAAAAAAAAAAAATTTTTCACAGGGACGTTTTGCGTGGGATTGGAGAAATAAATTTTGCCTATAAAAATAAATTTTTATAGTTTTAATAGGTATGTAATCTATTTATTTTAATAATTGCATTATTTTTTCAAATAATAAATTATTTCATCGCCCACAAAATGGGCGGGGCTAAAATGGCATTTAAGAATCTCTTGAGTCCAACTTTAAGTTTTTCAACATTCTTTGACATTTGCTAAACAAAATGACGGGAAAATCAAAAAAAAAAACTTGAATTTTTCAGAGGCAGGATTAGTTCTTCCAAGGGGAACTTTTTTCTCCTTGATCCGATTTTTCCTATTTAATAGCTTTGACAGCCTGTGACCACAGCAGATTTTTCTGCAAAGTTTTATTAACCTAGGAGCACTCAGTACATTTATAGAGCCAATATAAGCTTAAAAAAGTAATGTCCGGCTAGATTGGCAAAATACCCCTATGTGCGTTGATAAGTGTGAACGCGATTTTTTTTACGATCGCATTATCAAAAAATAAAACATGTGTGAATAATTTCAAACAAAAAACAATCCTGTTTTAATTCTTTTTCTCTTTTTTTTACAACGGCATATTGAAATGCTACTTTGAAAATAAAACAAAAACAATAATGAGCCTCTTTAATTTAAGCAACAAAAATGTGGACAATATTGAATTAAACAAGTTAGAGTGCTATATTCGGCCGTGCCGAAACTTTTATACACTTCACCACGGTGATTTTATTTATACAGAAATGTATCTATATGTATATATATTTATGTAAAAATATATACATATGTATATATATCTATATCTATATCTATATTTATATATATATATATATATATATATATATATATATTTTACAAATATATATATATATATATATATATATATATATATATATATATATATATTTGTAAAACTTTATTCGAAAATTTTTTGGAAAATTTTTAAAAATTTTTTTTTCGAATATTTTTCTGTAAAAAATTTTTTTAAATTGCTTTGTAAATTTTTTTGTAAAAATTGTAAAAAAATTTTAAAATTTTTTTTTAAAAAATTTTTTCAAACATTTTTTTTTTTTAATTTTATTGAAATTTTTTTGTTAAATTTAGGACTTTTCTGCAATCTATATTAAGTTAGAATGGTCAGACTAAAGCAAAAAGAAATCCTTACAAAAAAAATTTCCTCATATTGACACATGGGGGTCTTTTTAACTGCTCCTATTTATTAGTGGGTACCCTGTGGGTCCATTGGCTACCTCTATGCGTATTGCTTTCTATTAAGGTCTCTAATACAAATCAAAGCAGAAAAACCCTACCAATCTAAAACCAAACAAAAATCGCTCCTCGCAGGGGGTTATTGATCCCCCGAGATCCGTATGTACTCCTTGCGATCTACCTGTCGCAGTCTAATATTTATTTGACAAAAAAAGGCAAAACAGAATCATTAAAGCCGAAAAAAATTAAAAAAAAAAACGTAAAAAAATAAAGGTGGGCGTGGTTTTTGGCCCGTAGCCTCCAAAGGAATGATCGGATGTTGCTGAATTGCAATACCAAAATTTTCGAAACTATGCCTGACAGATTGGTGTGCTTAAATTTTTTGTATCTCTTCTGGTGCCTTGGCAAATGTCATTACCACACTAACACGGACAGACGGACATCGCTTAATTAATATCTCTATGTATAAGGATCCAGAATATATATACTTTATGGGGTCGGAAATGAATATTGTAGAAATTACACACGGAATGACAAACTTATATATACCCTTTCCACCTGTGGTGAAGGGTATAAAAAAATATGTTACTCTATATACACACATACATACATATGTATATTCTTAATATTAAATATATGTTATGTTACAGTCATGATTTTCATTTTCAAAGAAATATTGAATATTTTGTTTTAATTTTTCGAAAAATGTGTGTAAAAATTTTTTCTACAAATATTTTTTTAAAAATTTTTTGTAAAATTTTTAAAATTTTTCTTTGAATATTTTTCTGTAAAAAATCTTTTTAAAATGCTTTGTAAATTTTTTTGTAAAAATTGTAAAAAAAATTTAAAAATTTTTTTTTAAAAAATTTTTCAAACATTTTTTTTTTTAAATATTATTGAAATTTTTTTGTTAAATTTAGGACCTTTCTCAATCTATATTAAGTTAGAATGGTCAGACTAAAGCAAAAAGATATCCTTACAAAAAAAAATTTCCTCATATTGACACATGGGGGGTCCTTTTAACTGCTCCTATTTATCAGGGGGTACCCTGTGGGTCCATTGGCTACCTCTATGCGTATTGCTTTCTATTAAGGTCTCTAATACAAATCAAAGCAGAAAAACCCTACCAATCTAAAACCAAACAAAAATCGCCACTCGCAGGGGGTTATTGATCCCCCCAGATCTGTATGCACTCCTTGCGATCTACCTGTCGCAGTCTAATATTTATTTGACAAAAAAAGGCAAAACAGAATCATTAAACCGAAAAAAATTAAAAAAAAAAACGTAAAAAAATATAGGTGGGCGTGGTTTTTGGCCCGTAGCCTCCAAAGGAATGATCCGATGTTGCTGAATTGCAATACCAAAATTTTCGAAGCTATGCCTGACAGATTGTTGTGCTGAAATTTTTTGTATCTCTTCTGGTGCCTTGGCAAATGACATTACCACACTAACACGGACAGACGGACATCGCTTAATCAACTTCTCTATGTATAAGGATCCAGAATATATATACTTTATGGGGTCGAAAGTGAATACTGTAGAAATTACACACGGAATGACAAACTTATAGGGTATCACCTGTGGTGAAGGGTATACTAAAAACAAAAAAGTTTAAAATAATTTGTGTATAAATGCTACGCCAGTTATACGTGCCCAATCTTGTTCGTCGCTTTTGCTAAGCGAAGACAATAAAATAACTACAAATAAGTCGCCTTCTGAACACAGTGTTACCAAAATTAATATGGATAGTGCAGAAAAACCTAAGACGCAAGTGGGAATGGACAGATACATAACTGTATTGAAAATCATTTTGCTATTTTAGATAGCGAAACAAGTGTACAAAAAACGGCACCCAAGTCGTTCAAACCACCACAAATTTTTTTAAGGGAGAAAAATGCGAATGAATTAATAAATAAGTTAATTTCAGTTATCGGGGAAAATTCATTCTATGTAATTCCGCGCGGGGTAACATTGATGAAACTAAAATTCAATTAATATATGAAAGTAGTTATCTTAAAGCAGTAAAAGAGTTTAAAAGCTGCAAAAACAACTTTTATACCTATCATCAAAAGTGTAGACTCATTGTTAATCCAGTGAAAATAAAAGCTAGCCTCCAAAAAGCAGAATATAAGGTTAAAGCGTTGACAATCTCAGAAATCGAGAGCGTGTCCCTCAACCTCTATTTCGCGTTGAACTGGAACCTGGGTATATTAGATTGAAGAAGAACGAACCGCACCCGAATTATAATCTAAAATACCTGTTACACCGCAGTATAAGTGAAGAGGAACCACATAAGCGATTAGGACTCGTTCAGTGTTTAAATTGCCAAGAATACGACCATACAAGAGCTAACTGAAAGTTGCTCTTGTAGCAATTGTGGAGGAAATCACACTGCTAACTACAGAAGCTGTCCAGTTTTTCTATGGTAAGGAAGTCAACTCAGAAATCAAATACACCTGCAAGGCAGCCACAATATCAAGCAAATGCTGATTATCCTCAGTTAGCTCAACCAACAACCCAACATGTTTCATACGCGGATATGTTAAAATCCAATCATATTTCAGCACACAAAGCGACACCGACAACCAATTCTACTCCAAATTTGAATCAAGAACCTAAAGAACAAACACCATCTGGTAACTACAATCGTCTCGAAGCAAGTATCGAGACATTAGTGAATTCGAAGCTCTATGAGCAGCAGAAATGGTTCGAATGCAATGTATAATGTTGCAGGCGGTACTTAACACACCATGAACTGTTTAAAAATATGTTTCTGGAACGCAAACGGCTTACGCCAACACAAAAATGAAATCGAGTAATTCTTGAAGAACCAACAGATTGATGTCGTGGTGGTATCAGAGACTCATTTAACAACAAATAGCTTTTTTAGAATCAATGGCTATATTTTATATGACACTAACACCCCCGTGGCAGAGCATGTGGTGGTTCAGCAGTACTAATAAAGGCTCGAATTAAACATCATTTACTGTGTGATTTTTGTGAGGACTACCTTCAAGCAACAAACATCTGTATTGAAAAATTTCATCAAAATTTTGTTATTTCTTCGATTTATTCACTTCCTAGATTTCAAATATCAAAAAGCGACTTCTACAAATCACTAGGTCAACGCTAAACATAAGTTTTGGGGATCAAGTGTTTTATTTGACACTATTTCAAAAATGCGTCTGAATTTGATATCAAGTGGACAACCCACCTATTGGCCTACTAATGGACAAAAAATACCTGATGTTATTTTGGCGTGATTAAAGATATTTCGAGAGAAATGATTAAGGTTGAAGCGTCAATCGAATTATCCTCAGATCATTCACCCACTATTGTCTATATATGAAACCAGCAAAATATCGTATCGCCAACAACTTGCACAAGCATTAATTGGTTGAAATATAGAAAGTATCTCAGTACTCATTGTTCGCAAAATATACCGCTAAGAACACCAGAAGATGTGGACCAGAGTCTAATTTATTTTGATCAAAACCTTAAATCAGCTGTCCAACATGCGTCAGGAAACAGACAACCAGCTAGATACAATCAAATTTATTTTGTAGATGTCGAGCGGCTCTTGGCTGAAAAAAGAAAAAATAGAAGAGAGTAGCAAGCACACAGATCTCCTCAACTCAATTCTAGACTTAAAGATTGCACGAAACGGCTAAGACATCTGCTAGAATCTCGAAGAGTAGCATCTCTGAAAAATTACTTGGAAGACCTCGACGCAACTGCACAATCAGATTATTCATTATGGCGTGCATGTTGGAACCTTAAAAGACCGGTCGTACGTAAGCCTCCCTTGCGAACTTCTGGTGGAGACTGGGCAAGAAATGATACCGAAAAAGGCAATTTGTTTGTTGGACATTTGAAGAAGGTTTTCACCCCAAATGTATGTACTGATATAGCTGAGTTGCCACCAGTTGAGACTAGTGCCGTAGTACCTCTAAAATTTGAATTTAGCGATACTGAAAGGGCAATAACAGATTTGAACACAAAAAAAGCCCCTGGCGTTGATAAAACAATTAACAAGATGTTATTTGAGTTGCCCCATATAGGTCGCAGAATTATTCATTCTGTTTTTAATGCCATCTTACATCTTGAGTAGTTTCCCACAGAATTGAAGGTCTCTTTGATTACTATGATACCTAAACCAGGAAAAGACCACACAAAAGTAGAATCTTACAGACCTAGAAGCCTTTTATCAAACATGTCAAAGTTGTTTGAGAGAATATTAATAACTAAGCTGAATTCTTAGCGCGAAAGGATGTATAACGAACCACCAATTCGGCTTCAGAAAACAACATAGTACGATACAACAAACACACAGATTAGTAAATGTAATTAAAAAATCCTTTGAAGAAAAAAATACTGTTCTTCGCTTTTTATCGACATTTCTCAAGCATTCGATATGGTTTGGCACGAAGGTCAATTATTTAAGTTAAAGCTGCACTTACCCGAAAACCTTTATAAGCTCTTAAAAAAATTATTTAACGAATTGAAAGTTTTTACCAAAAGAAGGACATTTTTTAAGCTCGCCACAGCTCATTGAAGCCGCGTTTCCCAAGGTAGTATTTTGGGACCAATTTTATATTTACTGTACACATCAGATATGCCAATTTCCACCTTAGTCCACACATCAACATTTGCAGATGACACAGCCTTTTTAAGTATTCATGAAAGCGCCCAATTAGCATCACAATTATTACAAGACCACATACTCAATTTGGAAAAATGGTTAGAAAAATGGAGAATAAAAGTGAATGTATAAAAATGTACTCACATAACTTTCACACTGCGTAGGGACTCATGCCCTTCTATTCGCATAAATAACCAAATGATACCGCAGCTTCCAGACGTCAAATACCTGGGCATACATCTTGACCGTCGCCTTACTTGGAAAAGCCACATAGATTTCAAGTTAACACAATGAAATTAAAAGCAGTACAACTAAATTGGCTTATTGGCAGAAACTCCACTGTAAACTTCTACTGTACAAGTCGATCCTCAAACCAATTTGGTGTTATGGTATTCAGTTATGGGACACTGCCTCAGCTAGCAATGTAGAAAAAATTCAAAGGCGCCAAAATAAGGTACTACGTATCATCGTAATATTATTTTATTTAACATTAGTCTATGGATATAATCCTTACAGACAATTTAAAATACATATTAACTTAATCTTCAGAAAAAAATTAAAAAGTTAAATTAGGAATTTAAAAAAACAATGATATTATGTTGACTTACTTTCACATTTACAAAAAAAAAAATCAACAAAATTATACAAACTATTAAATTGACGACATATACGCGTAAAAGGATCAGCTAGGTCATAATTAGTTTTAAACAATATAACAAAAAGAGGTTTATAATGACGAGTATTGCGACACGGAACATTAAATTGCATATTACTCAACAGAAATTCACAGCAAACATTACCATTTATAAGGTTTAACATAAAAGAAACATTAAGCGTAGTGCGGTGGCTTTTTAGCATGGGTAGTTTTATTAACGCAAGTCTGCTAGAATATGAAAGGAGATTTATTGCAGGATTCCAATGAAGATTACGGAAACAGAATAGCAAGAACTGTTTTTGCACTGACTCAATATATTGGCAATAAATATTGTAATAAGGATCCCATACGACTGATTCATATTCCAAAATAGGTCTGACCAGTGCAACGTAAAGTTGCTTGGTAATATAAGGATCAGAGAATTCTTTTGCCCACCTTTTTATAAATGTAAAAACACCTCTAGCCTTATTGACAGCCATAGTAATGTGTGGAACGAAGTTTAATTTAGAATCAAGTAAAATCACAAGATCCAGCTGATGTCCTCCCAATGAGTAGTTAACAGCTATACAACTACTTCTAAAAAATCGCATACATTTACATTTTTTTAGATTTAGATCCATTAAATTATTTTTGCACCATAAAAAGAAGTTGTTCAGATCACTTTGAAGATAAGCATGATCAATATATTGCTTGAATCTATAAAAAAAATTTACATCGTCAGCATACAATAAAATGTGGGAAAAGTTGATAACTTTCGGAAGGTCATTTATAAACAGCAAAAAAAGAAGAGGGCCGAGGTTGTTTTCTTTGCTAGAATCCAAAATTTATTAGAGTTGAAAGATGAAGAACGTTAGTCGTAGTCGAGCATCCCTTTCTAACACCATGTTGGCTAGGTGATATAATTGTTGAAATCTGATTACAAAGCCTATCCGCAACTAGTTTTTCAAACAATTTCGGAATAGCACTTAATTTGGCAATTCCTCTGTAGTTTGTAATGTCAGACTTATTCCCAGATTTATGTAGAGGGATGATATACGAGTCACGCCAAAGCAAAGGAAAGTATCCAAGTCTAATCGAAGAATTAAACAATAATGTTAGAGGAGCAACTAGTGACTCTGAACAACGATTTAAAATGCAACTTGGCACCCCATCAGGACCATGATTAAATGACATTTTCAGAGCCTTCAAGCCATTAAATATATCCTTACTATTTAAAGTAGGAAAAGAAATAACACCATTTGAGGCTAGTGGATAGGGAAATAAATTTGTTTCATAATATTGGCCATTACCATAAGTACTGGCGAAGAAATCAGTAAACATATTACAAATAACATCATTATCACTGGATTCTTTATTATACAATTTCATTATTGTCGGATAACCATTGGATTTTCTTTTTGAGTTGACGAAGGCATAGAAAGATTTTGGATCATGAAGAAAATTAAGTTTCATTTTATTTATGTAATTATTATATAACGAACGGTTTAATAAGTTGTATTCTGCACTACTTATAGAGTAGTTTCCATAATCTGTCATCGAACCAGAGATTTTGTAAATTTTATAATTTTTGTTTTTCAAGTTTTTAAGTTTTGAAAGCTGCTTAGAATTCCAAGGTGGACCACTTGGGGTGTGAACGATTCTTTTAGGAACACAGGATTCAAAAAACGAATAAATAGTTTTATAGAAGGTGGTGATCATCAGATCTATGTAAATCTGAATTACTCTTTATAGATTTAGATAAAAGATTATTCCAGCAAGTATTTTTATATGCTCATTTAATGCGTAATAATTTGTTCGTTTGAAGCAGAAAACTCTTTCTGTTTTTCAAGATGTAGGAATAGATATTAACGGCATAAATGAAGTAATCAGAATAGAAGGATGATATCAGGTAAACTAAGAGGATCCGAGAGTGTTATTGCGCAATCATCGGAACAGTTAACAAACACCAAATGTAGCAATTTTCCAAAGTCGTTGTAAATATTATTCATTTGGTAAATACTAAGCGAAAAAATATCCTTTATAAATTCATCACAGCAGTTTTTATTTTGTACTGGAATCAAATATGCACAATCAGTAACATGTTTCCAGCAAATAGACGGTAAATTAAAATCACCAAGAACATAAATAGAATCAGTGGATTGTAGACGTGAAGTAACAGATTCAATGGCTTGAATGTGTTTGACATATATTGAAGCATCAGATTCAGGAGGAATGTATGAACAGGTAAAGTATTTTTTTTTATTTTTCAGCTTTACCACGATAGCAACAAACTCAATGTTAGAAACTTCAACCGGTATTAGCTCAGATGACAAAAGACAAGATACAGCAATCAATACACCACCACCTCTTCTTCCATTTAGATTGTATATATAAGTTTGATACTTATCACAAAGTATCTCAGAATTAAAAACATTATCGTTTAGCCAGGTTTCAGTAAATACAATAACATGATAAGAAAAATCATAGCTGTTAACAAGCAAAGTAGACAATTTTGTAATCATACTTAGGATTTTTCATTGACATTATTTCAAATAGTTACAATGAAATAAAATGTAATTACCATTTAATGCTACTGATTTATTTTTAATTACAATTGTTTTTACTAATGGTAATTGAAATGCAATGAAATTATATAATTACTAATTATAATTGGTGAAAAAATCATTATTTTTATTCAAGACAAATTTATTATTGCTGTAGGTTTTAATAACTTTACATTCACTCTAGTTTTGAAAATCTGTACTATGAAATCTCTAACGGGTTAAAACTTTTATTTTAAAAGGGTATTTTTATTCTTCTTCTGATTTTTGTTTGTTTGTTTGTTTTTATATGAAAAAAATGCCGATAATAGGAGAGCAGATAACGGAGGTGGGACTTCTTTAAAAACATCACTACAAAAAGGTTGATTGCAAATGTGGCCAATAATGATAATGCTTTTTTATAATTTAATCATTGATTAATGGTAATGAATTTATTTTTTTAAATAATTATTAATGAAATTTTTTCATTAAAAACCATTACCATTAGTGAAAACAATGGTAATGAAAAAAACATTTATTAGCATTATTTAAAATTCAATGCTAATGAAATTGTTAATTAATTACTCAATCTAATTAATTAGTCCCATGTATGAAACGTATGATTACATCTGCTCCCTGATATAAAAAATTCGAACATCCACAAAGACCTAAACATGCCATCAGTTAAAGCATAAATAACGAAACATGCAGTCACATATCTAAAGAGGCTTGAATCTCATCCAAACTCTTTGGCGCGTAACATGCTGAATGAACTTGGTTACATTGGACTAAAAAGAAGAGATACTGCTTTTCTTGGCCGTACATTAGAGAGATGACCCGCAAATGACTGCAAAATACGTGAAACAAACATTATTTTTGTCTAGCACTGGCTGGACTTAAAAAGTATTTTTTTATTTTAGACTTAAGATACGAGTAATTATTGTTAGTTCAAAAATATTGAAGATACAATAAATAATTTATGAAAAAAAAATGCCATACCTTATCGAATGCTTGAGAAACGTCGATAAAAAGCGCAGAGCACTATTTTCTCTCTTCAAAAAAAAGGGTTCAGCTTAGTTATTAACATCCTTTCAAACAGCTTTCACATATTTGATAAGGGGCTTATAGGTCTGTATGATTCCATTTTTTGTGTCTTTTCCTGGTTTAGGAATCATGGTAACCAAGAACACCTTCCACTCTGTGGAAAAGAACTCAAGACGTAAAATGGCATTAAAATTTAAAAGAACGTCCAGTCTCCACCAGAAGTTCGCAAGGGATGCTTACGTACGACTGGTCTTTTAAAGTTTCTACTTGCACGCCATATTGAAAAATCTGATTGTGCAGTTGCCTGGAGGTCTTTCATGTAATTTTTCAAAGATGCTACTCTTCGATATTCTAGTAGCTGTCTTAGCCGTTTCGTGCAATCTTTAAGTCTAGATTTGAGTTCAGGAGATTCGTGTGATTGCCACTCACTTCGAATTTTTCTTTTTTCAGCCAAGAGCCGCTCGACATCTACAGAATAAATTTGATTGTATCTAGCTGATTGTCGGGTTACTGTTGCATGTTGGGCAGCTGATTTAAGGATTTAATCAAAATTAATAAGACTTTGATCCACGTCTTCTGGTGTTCTTTGCGGTATATTTTCCGAACAGTGAGTATTGAGATACTTTATATATTTCAAACAATTAATGCTTGCGCAAGTTATTGGTGACACAATATTTTGCTGGTTCCATATATAGACAATAGTGGCGCTTCAACTTAAAGCATTTCTCTCGGAATACCCTTAATTACTCCAAAATCAATAACATCCAGATCAGTAGGCCAATAGGTGGGTTGTCCACTCGATATACAATTCAGACCCATTTTTGAAATTGTATCAAACAAAACACGACCTTTAGGTGTATTAGGCGTGATCCCCAAAATGTATGTTTAACGTTGTAGTCGCCTGATGCTATGAAACAGGGACCTAGTGATTTGAAGAAGTCGCTATACTGGCTATCTGATATTTGAAATCTAGGAGGTGAATAAATTGAAGAAATAACAAAGTTTTGATGAAATTCTTCAAGGCAGATATTTGTTGCTTGAAGGTAGTCCTCACCAAAACCACACAGTAAATGATTTTTAATTCGAGCCTTTATCAGTATTACTGAACCACCACATGTGCTGTCACGGGGGTCTTTAGTGTCATATAAAATATAGCCATTGATTCTAAAAAAGCTATTTGTTGTTAAATGAGTCTCTGAAACCACCATGACATCAATCTGTTGGTTCTTCAAGAATTACTCGAGTTCATTTTTGTGTTGGCTTAAGCCGTTTGCGTTCCAGAAACATATTTTTAAACAGTTCATGGTTTGTTAAGTACCGCTTGCAACATCATAGATTTCATGCGTACCATTTCTTGCATCATGCTGCTCATAGAGCTCATAAATATGTTTAACGAATGCACAAATGTCTCTATGCTTCCTTCGAGACGATTGTAGTTACCAGATGGTGTTTGTTCTTTAGGTTCTGGGTGCAAATTTGGAGTAGAATTGGATGTCGGTGTTCCTTTGTGTGCTGAAATATAACAAGATTTTAACATATCCGCGTATGCAACAAGTTGTGTTGTTGGTTGAGCTAACTGAGGGTAATGAGCATTTCCTTGGTATTGTGACTGCCTAGCAGGAGTATTTAATATCTGAGTTGACTTCCTTACCAAAAAAAAAACTGGACAGCCTCTGTAGTTAGCAGTATGATTTCCACCACAATTGCTACATTTTTTAACCTTCGAGTCATCCTTAGGTTTGTCGCATTGTGCGGAACAATATAGCTCACCTCACACAACGCAAACCAAAGGCAACTTGTAGTAAGCCCTTGAATGGGCGTATTCTTGGCAATTTAAACACTGAACGGGTCCTGATCGCTTATGTGGTTCCTTGCGGTGTAACAGATATTTTAGATTATAAATGGGGTGAGTTTCGTTTTTCTTCAATCTAATATCCCCAGGTTCCATTTCAACGCGAAATAGAGTTTGAGGGACACGCTCTCGGTTTCTGAGATTCTCAACGCTTTTAACCTTAAATCCTGCGTTTTGGAGACCAGCTCTTATTTCTACTGGATCAACGTATGAGTCTATACCTTTCATAACTACCTGTAGGCCTTTGCTACTCTTCAGCTGATAGGTATAAAAGTTCTTTTTGCAGCTTTCAAACTCCTTTACTGCTTTAAGATAACTACTTTCATCTATTAGTTGAATTTTAGTTTCATCAATGTTACCCCGCGCGGAATTACATAGAATGAATTTTCCCCGATAACTGAAATTAACTTATTTATTAATTCATTCGAATGGTGGTGGTTTAAACGACTTGGGTGCCGTTTTTTGTACACTTGTTTCGCTATCTAAAATAGCAAAACGATTTTGGGAACTTATTCCGTTAGCCTCCTTATCCTTAGTACTTTAGGCATTGGTGCAATCTGCGAGGATTTGGAGCTTCAACCTCTTTTCAACACAGTAATGTATCTGTCCATTCCCACTTGCGTCTTAGGTTTTTTTACACTATCCATATTAGTTTTGGTAACACTGTGTGCAGAAGGCGACTTGTTTGTAGTTATTTTATTGTCATCGCTTAAAGTGGTTTTACACGACGTGTATTTGTCATATGACTTGTCACTTTTCCATGTGTAAATTCTAAACACGTCGTGTGAACCCTTTCAAACATAACATGTGTATTTTCCATGTGTACAATACATATGACATTTTTCATTTAGAACGTGTTCTATTTTGATGTGACAAAGCATCTGACATCCTGCATTGCCAACTTGATATTTTGCTATTTTAGTTTTTCTGTGGTACTAAAAGCGTGGCAAAAGCACTACGTTTGTATCTTTGCATCAGCTGTGGTTGGCAATACAAAACTGTGTGGCGAAAAAAATTATATATTATAGGTTATGTCAGATGTAATTACACATGTACGTTTGAAAGGAAAAATTATAAACCGTATGTAAAATGTCTATTTTGACAAACACATGAAATTACATATGGGTTATCAAACTGACAAGTCATATGACAAACACACGCCGTGTAAAACCACCTTTAGCAAAAGCGACGAACAAGATTGCGCACGTATAACTGGCATAGCATTTACACACAAATTATTTTCAGTTTTTTTGGTTTTTATTTAATACAATATTGTCCACAATTTTATTGCTTAAATTAAAGAGGCTCATTCGCCCTTATTGTTTTTGTTATTTTCAAAGTAGCAATTCAATACGCCGTTATAAAAAATAAAGAGAAAGAAAGGAAAAAATTTACAGCATAGTTAACCAAAACTCTCAATAAATGAAATGCGTCTGTATTGGATAAGATAATATTGCCCAGCAAACACAAAACTAAGCATTACAAATGTAATGAATTTTACTTTTAAAAGCAAAATGGAAATGAAGTTTAAAAAAAGTTAATAAAATTAAATACAAAGTATGCCTCAATTTTTATAGAATTAGGCAATTTTTTCACACATATTTGATTGCTCGAGTTTAATTTACAATTAAAACTTAAAAAAGTTAAGTTTATTTAGGCATTATAAATTAAGTTTTCCAAATTTAAGATTTTCTAACAATTTTTTATTAAAAAAATATGTTTAAATTTTGAAGAACTTAATTCCGCACATGTGTATTCGTTAACACTCAATTAACGACTGAAATCAAATTGAAATAGAAGAGAACAAGCGTCGGTGTGGGTTTTTTTTATTGTTTTTGTAGCATAATTGTGCACAGAAAATGAAGATTTGGATTCAGGGTGCGCATTTTTTCACCATGAATAGTACATTTTTGTTCATTCTCTTATCATTTTGCATGAATGAAATTTTGTTTTGCTTTTGTTTTTTCACTTTACACAAATAAGTTTCACACACATGGATGTTTGCTTTTCAAACTGTTAACATCTCTTTGTCCATGAAGTAATTTTTGTTTAGCTTCTTTCTTTTTCATGGCCATGAAAGAAGCAAACATTTGTTTTTAAAAATTAAACACCACCATTCATAATCAAGTATTCATGAAACTTCTTTTTTTCTTCACCACACATTAAGTATTTAGTATGATTTCTTTCGTTTGTAAGAAGTGTAAAACCAACATGAAAGAAAATAAGAAATGCTCATTCATTTTAAAGAAATAGTAAATGTTCTATTGAAAAGGGTTATAAAATGTATGTTCTTACCTATATATGTACATATGTATGTATATGCGTTATGTACATATAATTGTAAATATTCTGGATGTGTAATGAAAATGTCCATTGACCTCTTATTTTTAATTGTAAAAACATGGGAGCAGGTCCATTGTATTTGCATATGATAGGAAAATGTAGATATTTTAACCCATAGAAAAATTAACCTGTATACATACATATTATGTTCAAAAATATACATACATACCTACACAGAGTTACTAAAGTATACGTACGACCGACTTATTTCTGTTTTAGTTGAAATTTATAAAAAATTTTTGAAATTTTTTTTTGTTTTATTAGTTACTTATATAACTATCATACTTACATCTGTTGCGAAAATTTGCAGATACACCGTCAAAACACATGTTTAATGCATTATTCACTATGATTATATTTGCATAGATTTTTCTTATAATTCTATGGTAACTAATCTAATAGTTATTTGAAGAATAAGCTAAACATATAGAATATTTTAAATTGTCAGTCAAAACACATCTTCGTATAACAAGTTGGAACTCCTAAAAACTAATATTTAAAGTTTTATGTCTACACCAGTATGGTCAACTATCATATAAATGTGTTTTATTTATTACTTGACCAAATATAATCTATAGAAATTGAGCTAAAACCGCATGCATGAACAACAGAAACAATAGCATTGTAAATTTAGTCGATATTTTACCATTTATTTATCAACGAGTAAGACGAAAACCTCTAGGATGCCAATATGTTATCAAGGATTACGTTGTTCTCCGCAGTTAGTGACGTTACTAGTTTTATATGAATTTTTTTATTAAATACACAACTAATTCCATGTAGGCCTTTACTACTATTGTATTCACCTTAGTTTTTAAAATTTATACTACGCTTACAATTTGGTCTTATCGAAGGGAAACAAATAAATTAGTCAAGTGCGAGTTAGACTCACACACTTAGGGTCCCGTACTATGCTTAGTACAACTTTAAAAATTCAAGTTGTTAATTTTTTCAAGTCTTAATTTTAAAATTAAAGTCATAATTGCATCACTGTTGGAACACCCTTTAAATTTTAGCAATTTTTGTTATAGCGGCCATGGTAATACACTATCTATAAAAATATACCTGCGACTACCTATTACGGTTCAAAAAAATAAGGTAATATACATGTCACTGATGAAACACCCTTTAGATATCATTAATTGTTACAGCGGCCGAAGTACAAAATCTACTGTAAACATTTAAAGAGTCTACCTATTACGGTTCCAAAAATAAGGCTATTTACGTACAAATCATGTCTCTGTCGGAACACCCTTTAATTTTGTTATTTGCTATGGCGGCCATGGCAATTCTCTTTCTATGAATATATCAAGAGTCTACCTATTACTATTAAAAAAATAAGTTACTATACGTGAAAAACACGTCAATGTCAGAACACCCTTTAATTTTTAGTAATTGTCACAACGGCCATTGCAACACATCTTCTATACAAACTGGAAGAGTCTACTTATTACGGTTCAAAAAATATGTCGTTATACATGCAAAACACGTCATTGTCGAAAAACCCTTTAAATTTTTATTGTTTTTATAGGGGTAATAGTAATACACCATTTGTGAAATTTTCGAGAATCTATCTATTATGGTTAAAAAATTAGTCAATGTGCATGCAAATCACGTCACTGTCGGCACACCCTTTAATTTTTACTATTTGTTATAGTGGCCATAGTAATACTCATCCTGTAAAAACTTCAAGAGTCTACCTATTATCGTTCAAAACCTATGTCATATACATACAAACCACGTTACTAACGGAACACCCGTTAATTTTTAGGTTTAATATTGTATACTAGCTTATAACGCGAACATGGTTTAAATCACTGCAAATTTTAAGTGGTTGCTTCCTATAGCTCAAGAAATAAAGATATCAAGGTATATAACACGTCACTTTCGGAACACCCTATAAGTGTTAGTATTTGTTGCTATATTGGTCACAGTTAAACGCCTTCTGTGAAAATTTCAAGAGTCTACCTATTAGGCCCTATACATGCAAATCACACCACTATCGGAACACCCTTTAATTTTTAGGTTTATTTTTTTGACTTGTTTATAAAGCGAACTAAGTTTAAATTACTATTTGCAAATTTTTAGTGTATGCCTCCTACAGTTCAAGATATAAACATATATTCGTGAATAACACCTCTATATCGGAACACCCTATAAGCTTTAATTTTGGTTGCTACAGCGGCAACAGCTATACATCAACTGTGAAAAATTCAAGAGTCTACCTATTACGGTTCCAGAGATAAAAGGCACTGACAGACGGACAGACATTGTAGCGAAAACAATAGGGTTACATTTTTACACTTTGTGTAAGGAACCCTAAAAAGCATTCTCCAACGGGTTAAAAATTTGTCAATAAAATTTAATTTTCAGAAATAATATTAATTTTTTTTTTCTGATTATTATTTGTTTTTATAGAAAAAAATTCACATAATTCAGGAATGAAGGTGGGACTTCTTTGAAAACATCAAATAAATATAAAATTTACCGCAGTTTTTACTGCAAAAAGTTGATTACAAATGTGGCCAATAATGATAATGCTTTTTTATAATTTAATAATTGGTGAATGGTAATGATTTTACGTTTTAAATAATTACTAATGAAACCTTTTCATTAAAAAGCATTACCATTAATGAAAACAATGGTAATGAAAAAAAATTGTTAGCATTACTTACAATTCAATGCTAATGAAATTGCCAATTAACTACTCAATATAATTAATTAGTCCCATGTATGATAACTATAGAAACATTTAATAAATTAATTATTTAGGCTTAAGTTCTTAATTACAAAGAGATAAAGAAAAATTAGATACCAGCAAAGCAGAATGCATTTTCTAGACAGCTACGTCCGTCATCAGTACTCTTTGTATCAATCTACCCGGTAATTTCAATTGTTATTAATTTTCTATTTAAACAAACTTATCAAAGAAATAGAATCTGAGAAATTTTAATTTTACATTATATTTCATAGAAGATAGAGCTTTTTGAAATTGTTTTAAACTTGTAAACTCTATCTATTTTTCATATTATACTACCAAGCAAACATTTTTCTTTATTTTAATTCTCTTTATATATTTTCTTTTATTTGAAAATGGTATATATCTGTCTTGCTATTAGCTATCCTTTGGTTAGCAATTAACAACAATTAGATATTTTTATTTTACAAATGTATATTTTGATTATTAACACAATAGTGTTGAAGTTAACAATGTCAAAGCCGTGCCCGCTCTGTGAAATTATATGAATTTTATTTGAACTATTAATAAATTAATTATTTAAGTTTAAGTTCTTAATTATAAAGAGATAATTAAGTACTTAAGCCTAAATAATTAATTTATTAATTCAAATAAAATTCATATAATTATAGCAACATTTGTTAGAAAAGACAACTATGTATTTGTTTAAAAAATACAACCATAAAACTCTTAAAATGCATCCTTGCAAAGTTACAAAAGTATACATACGCGCATTTTTTTGGTGTACCGTTACAAATACAGCTAGGAATTTTGTGCACATTATTTTTTAATCATTAGTAAAAGTTATTTAGGCAAAACGGACACTTCATTTTTTAACGTTTTCTTATTAATTAAGCAAAAATGGTAAAAATGCCAAAAACTAAGGAAATTTCTGAAGATATAAGGAAAATGGTTGTAAAATTTAGAAATGAAGGGAAATCTTTACAAGAAATAGGTGAAATAATAAATTTAAAAAAGTCTACAGTACAAACTGTAATAAAAAATTTTGAAAGAAAGGGAAATTATGCCAGTAAACAATGCTCTGGACGTCCTTATGTGCTGAGTTAAAGAATGCAAAGGACGATTATTAGATCAATTATAGAAAATCCGAAGCAAAGTGCTGTTCAAAATTAACCATCAAATGGAGTCCAATCATGGAATCAAAATTAGCACCCAAACTGTTCGCCGCTGCATTAAAAAAAGTGGCTTCGTTAGCAGAGTTGCAAGAAAAAAGCCTTTGCTGAGAGCCGTAAATATAACGAAGCGCTTGAAGTATGCAAAAAAATATCAGCATATCCATATTAGTGATCCAACGTTTTGGGAACGTGTTATATTTACGGATGAATGTAAGTTTATGGTTTTTGGAGGAAATGGACGTGCCAAGGTTTGGAGAAACCCCATTGAGGAGTTTTTGCCAAAAAATGTCAATTCTACTATGAAACATGGTGGAGGATCTTTAATGGTCTGGGGATGTATGGCCGCAGATGGTGTTGGATTTCTACGGTTTCTAGAGGGAACTATGGATAAGAACATGTACATTCAAATTTTGAAGGACAGCTACCTTCCCAGCGTGAAAAAACTAGGTCTAGAAAAAAATGGCATATTTATGCAGGACAGTGATCCTAAGCATTCCTCTAAGATAGTGAAGGAATGGTTGCTGTATAATGTTAAAAACCAATTAGAGCATCCACCCCAATCACCAGATTTGAATGTCATAGAACATTTATGGGATCATCTTAAAAGAGCCATCCAAAAAAGGCATATAACGTCTATCCCCACATTGAAGCAGGCATTGATCGAAGAATGGAATCTAATTTCTGCAGAAACTACAAAAAATTAGCATTATCAATGCCTGCTAGACTGTCAGCTGTTGTTGAAGCCAAATGATGTCACACAAGATATTGAAATGCGTTTTTTTATATATATTCTTAAAGTTGTATGCATACTTTAGTAACTTTGTAAATATGTGAAATATGAATTAATATAAGTTTAGGTTAATATTGATTTAAATTTTTATATCTATTTTGTTTTTATTAATACCAGAAATATATTTATTTAATTAAAACAACCAAATTATTTTTTATTTTCGGTAAAACAGAGAAATAAGATACCGTATATATACTTTAGTAACTATGTGTATGTATGTACGTACATATATGTATAAATGTTTGAAGAGTTGTTGAATTGTAACAATAATTATTTTCTTCTTTGCTAAAATGTTGTTAAAAAATATGTGGTTATAATTATTCTTTTTTTAAATTCTAAAGAAATTTTATTACCTATGTAATAAATAATAATTTTAAACAAATTTTCGTTGCTTTGGGTAAAGAACAATGACATACTTACATTCGGTCAAACGAAAGAAATCATACTCAATATTTAATGTATGGGGGAAAAAGAAGAAGAATGGTGGTGTTCAATTTTTGAAACAAATTTTTGCTCTTTCATAGCGATGAAATAGAAAGAAGCTAAACAAAAATTACTTCATGAACAAAGAGATGTGAACAGTTTGAAAAGCAAACATCCATGAATATGAAAGAATAGAGAAATACGTACTCTGTTTGGATTACACTCATTTACAGACAACTTTGTTGTTGTATTAAAACAGGTTTGTTTTTTAACCGACTTCAAAAAAAGAAGGAGGTTATCAATTCGTCTGAATGTTGCTTTTTTTTTATGTTTGTGCCCGCAGAACTCAGTCATTTCTGAACCGATTTTAAAAATTTTGCACTATTAGAAAGGTTATGGCTACAGATTGGTCCCATTTTAAAAGAAGTTCAAAATTTTAAAAATTAAAGGGTGTCCCCATACAACATACATGTTTTTTACGTGTATTATAAACATTATAGGTCACCAATTTAAAATTAAAAAAAAGTGCGTAACACAGTAGCTCCCAACAACAAAAAGTAATTAAAAAATAAAATTAAAAATTAAAGGGTGACCCCATAGGTGACTTAATTTCACCTTTATTCTCCTATCTTTTGAACCGTTATAGACAAACACTTGAAAGTTGCACAGAATGTTCGTTACTATGTCTGTTATAACAAGTATAAATATTTAAAATTAGAAATTAAAGGGTGTCCCATTAGTTGGTTTATTTTGATATATATATGGCCAAACTTTTGAACCTTTATAGACACACAGTTGAAATTTACAAAATACTTGTATTGCTAAGTCCGCTAAAATAACAAGTGTAAAATATGAATTTGGAAATTAAAGGGTGCCCCAATAGTTAATGTAAAAGTAATATATATGGCCAAACTTTTCAACTGTTATAGATAGACAGTTGAAATTTACAAAGAACCTATATTGCTTAGTCCGCTATTAAAACAAGTATAAAACTTGGATCTATAAATTAAAGGGTGTCCCCATTATTGATGTTATTTGACCATTATGTCCTCATCTTTGGAACCGTTATAGACAAACACTTGAAAAATAGACAAAATGTTCACTACTATGTCTCGAATAACAACAAGTATAAATATTCAAAATTGGAAATTATAGGGTGTCCCAATAGTTGATGTAATTTGATGTATATGGACACAAAGTTAAAATTTAAAAAGAATCTGTATTACAAAGTGTTCTTTATAAAGTATTAAATTAAAATTTTAATTTAAAGGGTGTCCCAATAGGTGACGTCATTTGATATATATGACCCTATCTTTTAAACAGTTATTGATAAACACTTAACAATTAGACAGAATGTCCATTACTATATTTGTTATAATAAGTATAATTATTTAAAATTATAAATTACAGGGTGTCGCAATAGTTTATGTAATTTGATGTATATGACCAAACTTTTAAACCGTTACAGACAGAAGGTTGAAATTTACAACGAACCTGTATTGCTACGACCGCTATAACTAGTATAAAATTGAATTCGGAAATTACAGGGTGTCACAATAGTTACCGTCTTAAAGAAACATGCTTTTAAGTTTGTCTGTTTTGAAGTCGGTTTTTTTTTTGCAAGAATTATGTTTGAAATTATTCAAACAATGTATGTTTTGTTAATGCGAGCTTAAAAAAATCGTGTCCGCACTTATCAACGCCAAAAAGAGAACTGACATATAAGTGGTGTTTCTATGAGGGATTTTTGGAAATTGTGGACAAACTAAGATAAGATAGATTACGAAATAGGACATACCTCATTTTAAAGGTAATGAATCACAGATTTCCTTAGACATTTTAAGGAAAATGTTTTGGATATACAAAAAATATTTTTGAAATTTTCTCACATATAAGTGGTGTCTTTTGGAAATTGTGGACAAACTAAGATAGATTACGGAATAGGATGGGAATAAAGCTAATGAATCACGGATTTGTAATCCATTCAGACATTTTAAAGAAAATGTTTTGGATATACAAAAAATATCTTTGAAATATTCTCACCACTTATATGGTGTTCCTCTGAGGGATTTTATGTATTTCATTTTAAAGCCAATGAACCACAGATTTGTTAGACATTTTAAGGAAAATGTTTTGGATATACAAAAAAAGGAAAAAAATGGAAAGAGTTAGTATTCCTGCGGAAATATATTTATGTTTGTGTTATGTATTGGTAGAGTTAAATTAAAAGACGTGGTTTCTTTCTGCTGACAAAATCTATGTGTTGCTTTATTAATTTATTTGACGGAACATAAAACAAAATTACTTCATGTTCATAAATACCCAACAGTTTGTTTGTTTGTTTCTTTGTTTAAGGCCTTGATTCACTATCATACTCAGTCGTACGATCTGTCAAAAAATGCATGTGTGCTCAAAACGTATGATAGTGTGGCTTAAGGGCAGTTTAGATAGTAAGACTTTACGTACGTAAAATCTAAGAGAAAATAAAATGAAAATCAATCCGTATGAAAAAATAGAGATTACAAATCGTATGGTTTTTTTTCTTACGTTTACACTATTGGTGTTGAATAAAATGAAGTAAAATTAAAACAGCTGTTGTTAAAACAATAAAAAAAAAATAAAAAATTTGCCAAATTTAAAAAAAAGTAACAAGGAAAAGGTTCTCGGTGTTGTACTAGCCATTGCTATAATAAAAAATCTGGAAACCAACAACTAAAACAAATTAAAAAATGTTCACGTTCTTTTGCCAAAAGTTTTTTATTGTTTACAAACTTATTTGTGATGGCAACTGGATCTATTTTGCACTATATTCAGCGGTTTTCTGTTATTTTGACGAGTTTTGCCTTTGAAAAGTTAGCACTAATAAGAAAAACACAACCCTGATCTAATGAAGTAGAATAGTTTTTGAAAAATTTCAAAACATAAAGAGAGCCGTAAGACTGTCAAATTTCCATCCGTATTTTTCTCAATGTCGGACAGTTTCATTATATATTATGTTTAGACGATCCTACTTGTACTCTTCTACACAAAAATTTGACATGTCGTATTACTTGTAGTATAATGTAAACCGCCCTTTAGAAATGTATGTGTGTGACACAATTTTTGACAAGTCGTACGATTTGATAATCTTTTGAAGAAATTCATAAAATATTGTTTTTCCATCCGATCAGAGTTCAAAAACTTGTTTTGTATAATAGCGTGGCAACTACAACGCCATTTTTGAACGATTTTTAAAGTAGGACAGAATTCTGTCAGATTTTTGGTTGATTAAATCATACGATTGTGTAGGATAGTGAAGCCTGGCCTGTATTAATATTGTCACCAGCGCAATACGATATAAAATCTATTAAATTAAGCACTGGTCATTAAATTGGCATATACAATAAAAAAAATAATTTTCTAATATTAATAAATGATTTATAAATATTATAAAAAAATAAAGAACAATACAATTTAAACGATTTGACATTAGAATTATAAACTTTAAGTCTAAGAAAATTAATATTATCTAAATAAAATAGTTATTGATCAGCTTATGTTGCCCAAGAAGAAAATTAATCAAAAAGAGCAGAAATACTCTATATTTTGACGCAACTTGATCCGTCGTGAAAAAATTTAAAACGGACTCAAAACTAATTTTTTTGTATTCAATTGTTATGCATATAAAAGATAATGAAGAAAAAGGGATTGTAATACCTGTAGCAGAGGCGCTTTTATGCAGGCACTACGAAGAAGATATACCAAAAATTTTAATGGATATCAAAGTTCATTGCGTAATATTCAAAATTAAATGGCCTCCTTCGAAAAGGATATGTTGTGAGTGGAGTTGGGCTATAATTAATTCTTCAATCAAAGTTTTTAATAATATGGATGTAACGAATTATTTAATAAAAACGTACAACATTTTAAACAACAATATGCCTAAGAATTTTGTAATATTACACATTTGCTACTGCCATATTTTTAAATTTTGTTTGCAAGACATTGAAGTTTCTGCAGATAATGATAAGTAAAAATCATGTTTTATAAAAATTATGATACGGGCAATAAATATAGACAGTATAAATGAGATGTGGGCACGGCTTAAAAAAGTGTGTATTACTCTCCACTCTTCAGAAAATGATCACATGCTCTATAAAGCAACACAATACATTGACGACTTTTTACCCGAACAAAAATATGACAACATTGAACCCAATAGTAGAAAATTCAAAAACAAACCTCTTTACAAAAGAAGCATTTTCTATATGAATGCACAACAAATATGTAGTCAGATAAAATTTGAAAACGATTTTGGGAATGAAAACCAGCTTAAAAACAAAAAGTATTTAAATTTAATATTAAAAAATTGTATGTCAGAATTTGTTGAGACCACTGATAAAAAAGACTTTCCAATAGTCCCGTGGAAAGTTATTTTCATATAAAAAAAAACATTAATATGAAAGGCAAAAGATCTTCGGTTTATATAGGAAATTCAAAAAAATACATTCAAGCCAAACTTAAAGAAAATTTAAATAACAAGTTCGAGCCTGACAATCCTTAGAAAAGAACGAAAATATTACTCTCGTTAAATAACCACTGGGGCAGAACACCAAAAAAAAAAAAATAAGTGACACATCCAGGTTAAAAAAAATGTGGAGCAATTATTTGTCAAGAACACCAAACAGATAACAGACGTATATAGCAAAATAAAAATACAAAATAAATTTAATAGCATAAATTTCATTCTGTTCGACTAAAGATCTGTATACACAGCATTAAATGAAGATATTTCCATTGCATCCAATTTTATATATTTAACGGAGTTTCAGCCCCTTAACCCCAGACAACTTTTATATAATAACTTTTAAGAGATTTTTATAAATATACTAGCGGAACTCACGCTTCGTAGCAAAGTGCTATCGCAAACCTTGCAGTTGTTGAAACCTAGCATTTATGCTATGGTTTGCAATACCACAACAACAAAATATGTACTTACAACTGAGATTTTCTATACCTTGGCAAATATGCAACACTGAAAACTATTGCAGATTCCCAAGAGCAAATATTTTCAACTAACACAGCTGTTTTTTTTTTCACAGCCAAAACCATAAATAACCCCGAGCTTTGAAAGTTTTATGGCGGAAATTTCCGTCAAGAAAATTTCAACGACAACTATTAACTGAGTTCAAAACTACTGAAAAAAATATTTTTTATTCAGTTAAAATTAAAATTGTTAATATGATATAGGCTGACTTCATAAACGCAGTTTGCAAAGTAACACTGCAATCAATATATGTATGTAGTTCATAAACGCCGTAGCATTATTTTTCACAATGTCGTGAGTTCATTATTGCAGTGCAACCAAGGCGAATTCATACCAGGTGGAGTTGAAAGCCCAGCTGATTGTTTTTTGTTCTCGTTTTTTTGCTAATGTCTTGTCAAAAAATACATTGTTTCATATCTGCTAATCTAATGTCAAAGTTGTTGTTTTGTTGTAGTTGTTGTCCTACTGCTCACACCTGGTATGAATTCGCCTTGAGTGCAACCATTTTCAATGCGCATTAGTTGCCAAATTTGTGCACTGTTTTTATTTGTGATGCGTTGTGAGATGAGTGGTTGAAATATATTTTCTTAAAATAAAATGTATTAATTATTTTTCGTAATTTAGTAATAAATGTCCTAATGTTTGAAGATCCACTTCACAATATTGTTTTACACACAACAAACGATTTGCGTTTCATATTGCAATTCTGCGTTCATAAACGTTTAAAAAATATGTTGCATAATTTGACAGAGCAGTGTTGACATGCAATATTGCTATGCCTTGCTAGCGCATCTGTTTGAAGTGTTGCTTTGCAAACTGCGTTTATGAAATAAGCCAAAATACAAAAAAATATTTCCTTTTGAAATAATGACAAAAAGTAGGTTTTTGTTTCATGATAAAACTTTAAGCAGCGCCGTTCTGTCCAAACATGAAGGCGGCTTAGCATATTGAAAGTTTAATTTATTTATAAAACTTTCACATTCGGCTCTGTGAAAATAAATACAAAAGTAAAAGTAAAGAAAAGAATTCATTTAGTAAAATTCTAAAGTTGCCAGAAATGAATATGGATAAAAGAAATCAAAAAGTGAGACATATTAAACAAAAACCAAACAACAAAAGGTGGTGGGAATCCGAAGTTAAAAAATTATAGATTATACTTATATTAATATGCAACCCAAAATCAGTTGTTGCAATAAATTAGCTATACGTTTAAAAAAAGGCACTCACGCTCCGTAGCAGAAAATGGTTGCATATGTTACGAGACCTGGAGACGCCACGGCGAATTATTGTGCGACCAGCTATTAGTTGAGAACTCTTCCTCACGGTGTGAGAACCACCCTTCGCCATGACTCAAAGGACTGTCACAATAAATGAATTTTATAAACACTAAAGCAATATTTAAAAAAAAATACAAAACGGAACTTGAAGATTGGGAGCAAGATGTTCACTCCAGCCGCCCTTTCCCTACCATGATCCCTCTAATCCTGTTGTTGACATGGGATCCCATTACCGCCTTACAACACACACAACACTTACCTCACATTAATCACCACTAAAAAAAACTTTTAGCCAATCATGTTTCTCTATGATTTATTACAATATAAAATTAGGTTTATAATGATCAAACATATTTAAAGAAAAAATATAAACATCAGAAAATACAATATCAAAAACTTTCTATATATACATATTATCATTAACCTAAAGGTCACAAAAACAACAAAAAAAACTAATGGCTTCCACCAAAATACCAAACTTCCAATATTCTAATACAATTTTCTTCTTCTTTCAACTTCCTTAGTATACTATTTCCTCATCCCTCACTTCCTTAATTGAAAGATTTAGTTTCCGTAATAAAAAAAACAATATTTATCTGCCTAAAAGAGCTCTCTTAAACGATTAAGTTTATGGGATTAAATGTTCTCAATACTAAACATGAACTATTTACCGAATTTAATGAGAAAACTTATGTATACCTCGGACATGAACTAATATTTTAAATGCTTTTCGAAGTTGGGTATCTCCATGGGCCTCACAATGATAAAACACAGTAAGCTTTTTTTTACATTTACTCTATTCAGCTCTCTGATAGAACATAATCTAATTTTTAAACGTACATATATATATATATATTTATTTAATTTATTCTTTTCAGTAAATCTATCTAATATCTTCTTTTACTTATACATATTTTTTTTTTTGCTTATTATTTTATTTGTCCATGAGTAGACATCTTAAAATTTTAGTTTTGTGTTAAATTTTTTTTTATGACTTTTATTTCACGAATACCGCCATTAATAAAAAAGGAACATATAAGGGGTTACCTGGTAACTGCTTAATTTCTGTTTTTGGTTATTTGCCTGTGATCAAACCCTCCTTGAAGCCTCTTTCCAGGAGCACGGGTTCACAGGATCTTCTGGACAGGTTGGAACTTTAATTAAACACCAATAGTAATTAGCAGCCAGGGAGTTGAAATACTTCGGCTGGAAGATGTCCACCAAATACTCTTCGGTGATATATAAAATAACCAAAACCTCCCCTTCTAAAGGTTAATAAAAAAAAACTTATCATTTCCTTCCTATTAATTCACTTAATCACTTATAAATGTTACCTTTTATTTCAGGAACAATCAATTTAATAAAATCTTTATTTAAATGACTTTTATTAAACAACTTCAATTTAATAAGTAACACTCTGAATTTACTTTCTTTTATTTAACACAAGACTTTTGATTTCCTCTCAAATTTGAAAATTTAAACAATTATGCCACTGATGTTGGCTTGACCAAAAAATATAGAATTACCAAAATGGCTGAGCTAAACCCTCTATTTATAGCCTAATTTCCCACTAAAACTATTCCAATCAGTATAATACTACTGTCCTACTTTAAGCATATATATTTTCCCTTATCCATTCAAACTAACTATTTATCCCTGTCTAATTAATTATCTATTTCGATTGACTTCTTTTGTAAACATTTCGGAGTTCTGTTCAAACCTAACGTAAAACAACAAAATATTCATTCATAACTACTTTACTATCTTTTCTTGCAGTATACTGTTGAGAATATAAGATGATCATATGGCAACACCAATTATTTTAGTTCCATATGTTTACTTTAAACAAGAAGAAAACAAACATACAAAAGGCACACGAGGTAAGTAAAAATTTAATTTCTCTATTTTATTTAATTCTTTTTTTTAACTTTTACAGGATTTTTATATATTTTTTTACGCGTTGACTAGATACATTTATACTCCACTTGCTGCTTATCATGGTAATGAGTAAGTATCGTTCCTTTTTGTGTTATAATTTATTAATTTATGTTTTTTTATATGTTACAGGTTTTTGGCCAATGATTACACTGCAGATTGGCTATCTGCACACTCTTCTGGTGTAATCATTCATCATAGCCGTAGGAAGGAGTGGGGTTTCCTTTACGTATTTAAATTTAATTATTTCGGCTATCCCCATAGACAAGTGCTCATTCTCCTATTTAAAAATATAAATATAGCGTAAGGCCGGCCAGTTCTTAACCTCTTATGCGTCCGCCTTACTGCTTTAGAATTTAAGAAAATTAAAAAAAAAGGTTTTGTTAAGTAGCGTCCACGCAAAAATTTTTTTTGTTAAGTCCTGGTTGCTGCCTCAACAAATTTAAGCTGTAATTTATTTATACAACAAAGTTTAATTGAGGTACCTGAGGCAGATTGCGATTAATGAAATTTAAATGAAACCATAAGATCAGAAATTGAAAATGTTAAACAAGTCTGTGATGATAGAGTAAGTCGGTTTTATTTTAATTAAAAATAAAATTTATATCGAAACAAATACAAGTCTGACGATTTATTTTTTTGTAATTTTGTTTTAGGGTACTGATGTCCTATGACCCATGAAGTTTTTCAAGATTATTATAAAGATTATACCAACACTTGCAAACTACATCCAGAATCTTTTGTGCAAGTAATTATGCAACTGGCTTACAATGAAATGCGTAAAAAGTATGAAAATTTGTTTATATTCTGATATAAAAAAAATTATTATTTGTTGATTAAAAAAAAATCGCTGCTACTTATGAAACTGCTTTGATTGTCATTTTCTTTTACCATGGTCGCACCGAATCCTTAGTTCGCAATAATAATTCCACATACTTGGAAATTGTTGGTGCTCCTCGAAAAGCTGACAATAATCATAACCATATGATAAACGAAACCAGTAAGGGTGACGGAATTGATCGTCATCTGTTTGGCTTGTGGTTGCCGCCGCAACAAAACTCCGGGTGTGTCAGTTTTATACTGGGCAAGAACGGTGTGCGCTGCAACCACACCACTACAACGTGGGGAACTCCCACACCCTGAAGTCTCATCAGCCAGGCCTTAATATAAACAACTTTTAAGCAAATGAATAATATTAACAATAATATCAAAAATAATAATACTACACGAACGATTATAAAGGTTTGTGTATTTTGTTTCCGGCAGCGAAGAGAACACAGTTATTGTTATACAGATTCGGCTACAGATGTATGCCGTCCATCTGTAGCCGTATCTGTATAACATTGTCAACCACGTTATTTTACAAAATGGTTGGAATATCAGGGAAGTTTTAAATTTTTACCATTTGTAATTTGAATCCGATCCTTGGTGTTTTATTTTGTTATCATTTCAGGTTTTAAATTTTTTTATTAAAGGACTATTCGGGTTAACTAACTATAATAAATACTGCACGATATTCCTAACTCTAAGGTACGTAAATATGTATAAATAAAATAAATAAAGAAGTGTATAATCAAGTTATAGAATTTGAGTCAAGACCGAACATATATTAGGACAAAAACAAACATAAACTTAATACAACTAAAACGAGTATTAACCTATATTGTCTTCTTAATCCTAATATTGCACATTGTCTATCACAGGTTCTAAAACTATATTATTGCGTGATCTTCTCTCTGATTATTTCGAGTTTATCGTTTCTATCCAGGTTTTTAAATTCGTGATCTGTTAAAGATGATAATTTTCGAGCTAGTTTGTAGTCGGCACCGCTTGAGAACATATGGAAACCGAATAAGGCGAAAAATGGCGATATGCCAGTCGCTGAATGCACAGATGTTCTTAAGGCGGATTCTATTTCCGGTAAATAAAGATCCCAGTCTCTTTGATCTTCCTCTAGGTAGGATCTTATTGCGGCTAGAACGGATTGATTAACCCTTTCTGAAGCGTTAGATTGGGGAGAGTAGACGGCGGTTCTTATATGCTTAATTTTATAAGCGTCAATCATATTTTGAAATAATTTCCCTGAAAACTGTGCCCCATTATCACTATGTATAATTTCTGGTACGCCGAACTTTTGAAATATTTCTGTTATTCAAAATTGAACGACGTTATTTGCCGTCGCCTCTTTCATGGCTTTTAAGAAAGTAAATTTTGAAAAATGGTGTACTACGATAAATATGTAGCTATTTCCATTCTTTGACCGAGGGTATTTTCCTAGAAAGTCCACGTAAAGCTTTTGAAATGGTCTATCTGTTATGACTTCTTCACCAATTCCTGGTCTCAAATTTTGATTAGACGATTTCGACTCTTTACATACTTGACATCTCGTTACAAAATTTTTAACTTGGCTTGCCATTTTAGGCCAATAAAAATATCTTTTTATTCGCTCTAGTGTTTTCGTGATGCCTCCATGCGCGATATTATGAGAGGCATGAGCTTTTTCTATTATTGCCACTGTTATATTCTCTGGTATCCATAATTTCCAGTTATATTCTTCTCCAAACTCTTGATCGAAATTAGTTCTTTTAAAAACGTGTCCATCTTCTACCTTTAGATCTGGCGATTTGTCTGCATTTACAGTTATTTCATTAATTAAGTTTTTATATTGTTCGCTTTCAAATTCTATTGTATCAAAATCTAATAATTCATCTTTACTAATCTCACTTATTGAGTCCACCGGTGACCTAGACAACATATCAGCTACCACATTTTCTGACCCTTTTCGATGTTTGACTTCAAAATCATACGTCTGCAATTGCAAAGACCATCTTGCTAAACGTCCACTCAAATCTTTCATGGTCATTAACCATTTTAATCTAGCATGATCCGTAATAACGGTGAACGGCATCATTTCAACATAAGGTCTGAACTTGCGAATAGCTAATACGGCCGCTAAACATTCTTTTTCAGTAACAGTGTAATTTTTTTGACATGAATTTAATTTCTGCGAGTAAAACGCAATCGGATGTTCTTGCCCTTCACTCACTTGAAATAACACTGCACCGATACCATAACTTGACGCGTCACATTGAATATAAAATCTTTTGGAAAAATCAGCGTGTTTTAAAACGGGAGCAGAAGTCAAAGCCCTTTTGAGTTGTTCAAATGATTCGACTGCTTCTGGAGTCATAGTGAACTTTTTTGATTTTTTTAGAGTATCGGTCAGAGGTGCTGAAATTGATGCAAAATCTCGAATGAAACGTCTGTACCATCCGGCAGTACCTAAAAAACTTCTGACCTCTCTCGTACTTTGGGGTAATTTAATATTTTTAATGGCTTTAATTTTCTCTGGGTCTGTTTTTAACATTCCGCCTCCTATAATAAAACCGAGATATTTGAGTTCCTGAAAACAAAATTGGGATTTCTTTAACCCTATGGTCAGATTAGCTTCTTTTAAACATTTTGCTACTTCTGATAAAATTCTAAGATGCTCATCAAAACTACTTGAAATAACTAGTAAATCATCTAAATATGTGAACACGTTATCCTTGAGACGTTGAGGTATGATTTTGTCCATTAATCTGCATAGACGTTGTACAGCATTGCATAGGCCGAACGGCATAACCCTAAACTGGTATAACGGGCGACCTGCCACCGTAAATGCTGTATACTGCTTACTTTTTTCCTCCAGCTTAATTTGCCAGAAAGCATACTTGAGGTCAACGCTACTTATGAAATACGTCTCATCGATCCTGCTCAAAATTCCGTCTATATTTTGAAGCGGATAAGCGTCTTTTATCGTAAGCTGGTTTAGCTTACGCGCATCCAAACATAGGCGATTTTTTCCGGGTTTTCTTACAATTGTTGTTCTATTGTTCCAGGCGCTCTGACTTATTTCGATTACATTTAGCTTCAACATATTATCGATTTCTTCATATACAATTTTCTGCACCGCAGGTGAAATAGGATAATATCTTTCCTTAACAGACATTGCATTTTCAACTAACGCGATCTTGTGTTCTTCTAACGTGGTTAAACCTAATCCTTTTTCTTCAAAAGTATCAAATTCTTTAATTACCATATTTAATCTCTCTTGTTGTTCTGTATTTAATTCGTGCGGTTTCATTTTAGAATCGTTTTTAGAACTATTAAAATCTTCCTGTATCTTACTAATATCTAACTCATTAACCCCTACTGTTTCTGGAAGTAAGCCAAATATCCTCCAAAAATCTATCCCTAAATACAAAACTTGTTCTAGTTCAGGACAAAGATACAAAAACATTTCTTGCTCTTGTTTTTTGTACTTTACAGATAATTTTACTTTTCCTAATAACCGATGTTGTTGACCACTGGCAGTTTTCACATTGGTTAACAAAGGGTTAATACGGATACCTAAGTTTTCCAAAAACTCCCTACAACCTTTTTCTAAGACACTGACAGAAGCTCCAGAATCCAATAGTCCAGTTATTGATTCTCCATTCATCACTACTTCTAGAAAGACTCTTGGATCTTTTAAATTTTGGTCAGCTCTTTTTATAGCATCCACTACTTGACGTCTTAAAAGTTTCCGTGCTTTAAATTTTTGCCGAAGCTTTAAAATACGTTTCTTTACTGGTTTTGATTCAAAAATCCTAGCCCTAACTCTGTCGTAATTTTCTTGCCTAATTTGTAAAGGAATATAATGTCTCATATGAGGCTCAAAATTGCTACTATTTATTTTAATGAAATTTTGTATTAATGAATTATTTTTAATTTCAGGCTGCTTTAAGATGGGTTTATTGCAGGGTTCTCCTTTTGACGCAGGTCCCCTGTCACTCCCACGCCATTCCTCATGTTTTTCTGTAAGCATGTTGGACATTTTGGCGTCGTTACGTTTGGCTTACCACATTTGTAACAAAACAATGCACGCTGTTCAATAGGACATTCCATAAATACATGACCTGATACTTTACAGTTCCAGCAGATCACATGTGGTTTTTGTTGTTGGTTAAATTGCAAGGCATCAACATCTACACTTTCAGAGTAAGGTAGGTTATCTAATTGTTCTTCTTGGTTAAAATGTACTTCATTTACATGCCGATATTTTTTAGCAGGTGGTACACTACTTCTAACCTCTCTTCTTGGAAAATTTCTTTCTGCTTCGTTGCATTCTATACGCAACTGTTCCACCGAAGATACGGCTATTGGGTAGACGATACGAGCTACATTTAAATTTATGTTACGTTTCATGATTTTGATCATATCATATTCGGGTATAGGTTGAGTTAACTTAGATCGCAGTTTATTCATCACGTGGAAATATGCATCAATAGTCTCAGAAGTCTCTTGCTTCCTTTCGACTAAATCACGCATAACTTCGAAGTTCGATCTGGGTGATTGATATTGAGACAACAAAGCTAGACGAAGAACGGGCCATTCGGTAACACCATGGCTCTCAATAAATGACCAATACCAATCTTTCACCGAATCTGATAGCAATAAATGAAAGTCTCTAACTACTTCTTTTTCAGGAATGTTATAATGTGTTCTAAGATGCTCTAATCGGAAAATAAAATCATCAACACTCATTGATTTATTGTCAAAAATAATGCCTAATTTATCCATCCGAATTTGACGAAAATCAAACTCATTATTGTAGTTAGGCCTTACATTATTGTCTTTTCTTGATGGGCCATTTACTGGATAATTAACAGACGCATTAAAGTTAAAAGGCATCCCCCAGGGGTACGATGAGTAAAATGTTCAAACTGGTAAGTATTTGCATTTGTCGAGTTAGTATTATTAGTAATATTTTGATTTTCATTGCAGACAACGTTATTAGTGTTTCCTCTATCTTCTAAAATCAAGTTTGGCCTATCACTACCATTAATTATTGGATTACGTGATAAAGTCTGCACTGACTTGGCTAAATCACTAAGGACTAGTTTCACCTGTGTCAAATCTTCTTGAACGAGACGTACTTTGTCTTCAAGAGAACGTTGGCCAACTAGAGGCTCGTTAACTTCTAGATTCGTAGCGTTTGACTCAGGACCTTCATTAATAATTTGAGGATTACCTGCAGGACAAAAAGTATTTGACGGATTTGGTATAGATCTTTCCTCTTGAGGAACGGATATTATTGATCCAGAAAGATCAGTAAACTGAGCACTTAATCCTTCCCTATTAGAATTTGCCATCTTTGACGTACTTGGTGTAATCACTTTTCTTTGTTTAACTTCAGTGGGAATGGAAGATCTATTCAAATCAAATTCTGGATTTCTTAATCTTTTTCTATTAACTGATTGCTTTTTATTTAAATCTGTATCTTTAGTTTTATTTCTTTCAGCTTGATTTCTCGTTTGAATATTCATTCCTTGCCTTCTCAAAAGTTACTAGATTTCTACAAATAAGGACTGGAAGACTACACTCAACGGATATGTACGCGAAACAAACTAAACACTATGTTATTTTAAGATTTTGGTATTATAGACTTTGTAATATATATAAATTGTATTGGCCTAATTTTCTAGTACATTAGAACATTTGAAAGCTTATGACTATATTAAAAACATAAATATTTAGCGGTAACTATGGATGAAAATACAAATAAATTACTATAATATAACGTTTATAATATTATGGTTTTAACGGACTAGTTTTTGACTTTTACACTTACATTATTTGCATTTCGTCAGTTTACATGATCATGTATGATATTACTAACTGCTGATTATAGTGGTAACTCTGTAACAGAATAATTGAGTATCAATAGCTAATAGATCTCTAGTAATTGGTTTCATTTAAAATACCCGTATTCACAAAAGCATGGTTTTGTCTACTCAGCCATAAAAGCTTTCTTTTTACTTTGAGAACTCGAATGAGTAAGAACTCTTCATAAATAATAAAAAAAAAAACAGCAAAGAAAGAAAACTTAAGACACGTGTAGCTTAATCATTTCTAAATATTAAAAAAATTGTGCGCAAAAGGAAAGTGCATAATCTCAAAGGTAGGACAAAAAACTATTCAAATACAAAGGGGAACAAATAAAATCTAATACGAACAATTTTTGCCACCCAGGATCGTTCCTGCTCCCAAGTAATAAGCAAGCCCTTTGAAAAAATCCTTTCGGGCCCAGAAACAGATGCACAAAGGTTTCCCACACGTGCATATTTCATTACTTGTGAACCGAACTGGCAGAGAATTAACTCACGCCTCATTTTTAAGGGTAACCTAAAGTGACTGGCAAACCACTCTAAATCTGAAAGAAACTCTTTCATTCACAATTAAAAAAAAAAAAAGAACAGAGAATGAGGAAGAAACTCCATAAAATTCAGCTAAAAAATGAAATGCCATTCGAGGAAAAATCGCGTTCGAAACCAGAAGAAACTAACTAATGCTGGTTCTATATATAAACACCAAAAAACATTAATCATAATCTAGTTATACTTATTCTACGCAATCTGCTACCAATAGTAACCTAATCAAAATTTTTACCTTACCAAACTTACCACTACTCTAATTCCTTGCACATACTAACTTATACCCCATTGGTTCCAATAAATTAAATTAAAATATTTATCTAAGTAATAGTTCCTAATATATATTTAAGTATTTGCAAATATTACTTCAATAATACAATTCCACTAAAAGTATGCAACACGAAATTGCACATCACTGTAAGACACCTAATGAAGGCAGCATGTTCAAAGAGGCCTCGGAGACGTCAACTGCGTAATCATCGTTTTTTTTTTTATCAACAACAAAATTGGTGAGTGATCAAATATTTATTGTGTATTTCTTGCTTGCATATTTTTTTTTGTATTTTCCTCTTCTTTCTACGGTTTGGATAATGAATTAAAGTAGCAACAACAATAGCTTTTATGAATGAAATCATAGAGAACTTAATTGTTTCAGTAATGTTTCGCAACATTGTATACCCGTATATTGTTTTTGCCTCTTTATTTTCATATCTTTATTATTGATTTATATACATGTATTTTATTTATTAAATGGGAAGTATTCAACTCCAAAAGACTTATAGTTATAAGCAACGATTTGACATTAGATATTACCTTAAATCTTTCGCGTGATAGAGTCATGTTAATTTTACTAATTTAGTTTTTTTTAATTAATGTCAAAGGTCTTAACATGAATTTTGAAGATATGAATAAATTTTATTTAATTATGGAAGTGTAAACAATTTTTTTTCTTACGGATGTAATATGCGTTAGGATGTAACTAATCTCGGGTTTCAGCAAAATTATTGCCGCTGAAACATTTGGTAGGGAGGGTCATGAGGCGCTGGACCCAAACCAACATCATGGGTAACCTAAAATCTACAATTTGAGCACTTATAGTTTAAAGGCTTGTATTCCGGCGACAGAGGCAAGGGAGTTTACAATTTATTATGTATCCAAGTACAAGTTAGTTTAGGTGATTACGGGATATTGACAGACAAGAACCCACCCTAAGCAGACTGTAAGCTAGTTCATTCGAGAACTCCCAAATCGTCTATGTTAAATATCCTCAATAAATGAATTTAAAATACTTAAACCGTCTTGCCCTAAACTACAGAAAAAGAAAATTCTTATAAAATTTAAGTAACTCAAACTTCAGCAAACAAATGTATTCACTTGTACGTTACATAATTGGCGCCCAACGTGGGGCCCAAAGTTTTTACTTCAAGGGTCCAAACCTTTGCTTTTCCTAAACAAAAACAAAAAAAAAAAAAAAACATTTTTATGACGGCAAAGGTTAAAATTAATTAATTTAAGGAAGCTAATTTTGAAATAAACTCTTATAATTTACTGGACTTTCTTTTATTTGGCGTTAATCATGATCGAATAAATGACCGTTAATTCACTAAAGGTTACTTTTCATTATTAGTGAAATTGATTTGTTGGATTTATCCTATGCTTAAATTTGTCTATCAAATTGGTTATTTAAGCAGCTTTTAAGGCTAAATATCAGTATCCTAATTAGGAAAGGAATTTATATGAATGTTGCTGCCGGCATGTTTATATCTACCTGATTAGTTTTTACTCAAAACCCTCAAAAAAATATTGTATACTGGTTTGTCAAAATTTTGTTTAAATAAACTCTTGATAATAAATTTCCTAAATTATTTTGTGATATACATATGTGTTCAAGTTGAGATATATTTTTTTTTAAATCATCCTATCCAGTTACATCCGCTATGTAAGAAAATACTAATTCGGAAAAATTTTCCCAGATTTGTTTTGCTTATCTATAAAAAGTTTTGGTATGTTAATTAAATTGACAATATCTTAACTACTCTATAAGGAGATTTCTTAGTCTATTTTTATAATTTATTTAAGATAAACACAGTCTATCGTACCAATTTTTTTTATATATATTTCCTTTTGCGGTAAAATTAATATTACTACTTTATTTGACATTTTTGTTTTCTTTAATTTTTTTTTTCTTCAAAATGGAACGCACTCCCCAATTTTCGCGCACAGCGACATATGAAGCTCAGTGCAATATTTGTAAAGAAGTCATGTTAGAATCACATGAATGTCTTATAATTATGAATTGCACGCATGTATTCCATAAAGAGTGCATTGAAGGATTTCTTTCAAACGCCTCGGAATGTCCCAACTGTCATAGGTCATGTGACCTTAAAGATTTAAGAAAATTTTGCATACAAAATACTGATCACCAAAATTTGGAGTTAAAAGGTGATGCTGGTATTCGTGGAAAAAGTCGTGGGGCAATACCTAAAAGATATGTTACTAGAAATGTAACAAAATCTCTTTTTAATGATAATAACTCTTCCCCAATTGAAAAGAATCGAACAAATACACAAGCTGAGGACAATGAAAAAGTTCAAAATTCTACTCCTTCACGGAAAAATCCTAATAATCAAGATTTTTTACATATTGATCCCTCCCCACTTTCCAACCTTATTGAAACGAATGTCGTTCGCGTTTTAAAAAATTTAAATATGGTTCCTAACAACTCGCAAAATTCTGTTACTTCTCCACCACATGCATCGCGTCGTAGAACGGAACCCCTTATACAGCCAAATAACTCTTCTCCATCCCACCAAAACCTCAGCGAAAATTCTATTCCCCCTATTATAAATGGTCGTGATAATTATAGCCTTCGATCCGACAAAATAACATCAGTGATTCAAAATTGGAATCTAAAATTTGATGGGTCAGCAAATGGGTTAAACGTTGAAGAATTTTTATATCGAGTCCGCTCCCTTACCGCTGATAACTTTAACAATAATTTTTCTATTATTTGCAAAAACTTGCATATTTTACTGTCAGGAAAAGCCCGCGAGTGGTACTGGCGTTACCAGAAACAGGTGGAAAACATACAGTGGAATGAATTCTGCGTCGCCATAAAGTACCAATACAAGGATTTTAAGTCTAATTTTGATTTAAGAGAGGAACTCCGAAACCGTAAAATGAAAACAGGGGAATCCTTTGATTCATTTTTTGATGGAATTGCAGCCATTCTAGATCGGTTAGATCATCAGATCCCTGAAAATGAGTTAATAGAAATTTTAACAAGAAATCTTCGCCCTGACATTCGCCACGAACTCTTATATGTTCCTATTTATTCATTAGCTCATTTGCGGAAATTGGTTCAAATGCGCGAAAACTTGATGAATGACGAGTTCTTTCGGAAAACAGTTCCTAATAAAATATTCACCAATACTTATGCAAGAAAAACAGTGGCTGAAATCGATTTTCCGGAAACCTCAGTATTAGTAGAATCCACCAATAAGGTCGATTCGATCGATGCCATAGAACGTATACCAAACGCAACAGCGTGCTGGAACTGTGATAAGTCAGGTCATCATTGGCAAGACTGTCTCGGGGATAGAAGCATCTTTTGCTATGGGTGTGGGGAAAAAAATACCTATCGTCCACAATGTCAACATTGTTCATCAAGAAAAGCTACCAATTCAAAAAACTTTTCAACTCAAATACAAACGAGAACATTTCCTTAGCCGTACCAGCAAATAGTGAAAGTTCGATTGCTTATCCTGACCCTGCAACCCGCGAGGAAAACTTTCCAAAACCTGTTAAAATTTTAAAAAATTTAAAAAAATATAGTCCATTTAAAGATAAAATTTTATACCCGATAAGACCCTATCACGAAAGATGGCAAGAGTACCTTTCTAAACGTAATGCTCTTTTCTCTGTATCTTCTTTAACGACCTGGGCGAAAAAGAAACCAAAACGCTCCACAAGTCGATTACGCCAATATTTTAAAATTAGAAAGCAAATGTCAAAGTACAACGTTTCGACCGTAATTAACAATATTAATGATGGCAGATTTTACGCAAACGTAACATTTTTACAATTTTCCCAACTTGGTCTCCTAGATACTGGGGCAAATATTAGTTGCATCGGTAGTAAACTTGCACAAGAAAACTTTTCAGATTCCCAAGAATTTAACAAAGTTAATTCTCATATAAAGACAGCTGATGGGAAATTGCAAAAGGTAGTAGGGTATATTGACGTAAATGTTGAATTTAGAAAGCAAGTGCGTAGAATGAAGTTATGGATTGTGCCTTCCATATCACAGAATTTGATTTTAGGATTAGATTTCTGGAAGTCATTTGGTTTAGCCTCTGATATTTTTGATTCAGCATTCATCAGCTCTCCTGGTAGTTTGTCCGACATGAAAGAAATTTCCGAGGTACTATCAGTGGCTTTTGAAAAGCTTGATTCCAAGTCAGACGAACACAAATTTCCGCTCACTTCATGTCAAGTTACACAGCTTGAAGCTATAATATCTTTATTTCCCAGCTATGAGAAAAATGGTTTGGGTAGAACTTCGTTAATACAACACGACATAGACGTTGGGAATTCATTGCCCATTAAGCAAAGATTTTATCCTGTTTCTCCAGCAGTGGAGAAAGTTATGTACCAGGAAATCGACCGAATGCTTGCATTAGGGGTAATCGAAGAATCATTATCTCCTTGGAGCTCTCCGATGAGGCTTGTAGTAAAACCCCATAAAGTTCGCCTGTGCCTAGACGCCAGGAAATTAAATCAAGCCACCAATAAGGATGCCTATCCGCTGCCAAGTATAGAGGGCATATTTGCTAGACTTCCTAAAGCCAATATAATTTCAAAACTTGATTTAAAGGATGCATATTGGCAGATAGGCCTAGCGGAAAAAGCTAAAGCGTTGACGGCATTTACCATTCCTGGTCGGCCACTTTATCAGTTTAAAGTCATGCCATTTGGGCTTTGCAACGCCCCGCAAACGATGTGCCGTTTAATGGACTCGTTGATACCTTCTGACCTCAAATACTGTGTATTTGGTTACCTAGATGACCTCGTGATAGTTTCAGAAGAGTTTTCCACTCATCTGTTAATTTTAGTGCGTATTGCTGAGCAATTCAAAAAGGCTAATTTAACCCTTAATGTCGACAAGTCTCGTTTTTGCGTCACCGAAACCAAATACCTCGGCTATATAATCGGAAATGGCGGAATAAAAACCGATCCCGAAAAAATAGATTCGATACTTTCATGGCCTGTCCCCAAAAATCTAAAACAAGTCCGAGGTTTTCTGGGTCTTGCCGGGTGGTATCGTAGATTTATTGCAAATTTCTCTTCGGTGGTATTTCCCATTACTGAGGTATTATCGAAGAAAAGGGCTTTTAAGTGGTCGGAAGAGGCTCATTGTGCATTTCAGCAAATAAAAAAACTACTTACAACAGCTCCAGTTCTCGCTAATCCTGATTTCCAGAAAAAGTTTTATATCCATTGTGACGCGAGTGCTTTCGGTATTGGAGCCGTTTTGATTCAGCTAGATGACGGTGGAAACGAAAAACCCATAGCATTCATGTCGAAAAAACTTAACACAGCACAACGCAATTACAGTGTAACGGAGAGAGAATGTCTTGCCGCAATAGAAGCCATCAAACGATTCCGGTGTTACATAGAAATGCAAGAATTCGAGGTAATCACTGACCACTCCAGTTTGGTGTGGCTCATGACGCAATCTGATTTATCTGGAAGATTGGCACGTTGGGTATTTAAGCTACAAGCTTATAAATTTACAGTCACCCACCGAAAAGGAAAGGATCATATTGTGCCGGACTGCCTTTCTCGAATACACTGTGATGAAATTTCTGCTGTCGAACTGGCGGAACCAGAAATTGACCTTAATTCCGAACATTTTATGGATCAGGATTACGAGAAATTGAAAGCGAACATTGTTGACAATCCTACAAAATATCCGGACTTGAAGATCGTTGACAAATATGTTTACATACGCACCGAACACTATACCGGCAATGATCTTGAGCAACAATATGCATGGAAGCTTTGGGTCCCTAGTAAATTACGGAGAAGCGTTATAAACAGAGCCCACGATTTACCAATTTCAGCACATTGTGGCATGACAAAAACTTTAGACATAATTCGAAGAAATTTCTTTTGGCCGGGAATCGTTAAAGAAGTACGTGATTATATAAGAAATTGTGAAGTATGCAAGACCACCAAAGCCCCTAATTTCGTAACAAGACCGGAGATGGGGAAACAGTGCATATCCGTACGACCTTTCCAACGTCTATACATTGACTTGTTAGGACCTTACCCGAGAAGTAAGCGCGGACACATTGGCCTCTTAATCGTACTTGACCACTTAACGAAGTTCCACTGGCTATGTCCAATGCGCAAATTTACGTCCGTTGCCATACAATCCTTTTTGTTAGAGCAAATTTTTCATATTTACGGAGTCCCAGAATGTATCGTAAGTGACAATGGATCCCAATTTAAATCTAATGAACTTAATGCCTTCTTTACGAAGCTCGGGATTACTCATATTTATACAGCATTATATTCACCGCAATCCAACGCATCTGAAAGGGTTAATAGATCGTTAATTGCTGGAATTCGCGCCTACTTAAAGAAAGACCAAACCTTATGGGATGAAACCCTCAGTTCGATTAGCTGCGCCTTAAGAAACTCTACACACAATGCTATTCAAACATCACCCTATCGAGCAGTTTTTGGAATGGATATGATAACACATGGGTCTTCATATACGCTTTTAAAGAATATAGATTTACTTAGTGACACTAAAAATCCCCTGCCAAAGGAGGATGCTCTTGCTTTGCTACGTCTGGACTTGCAACAAAATATATCTAAAGCTTATTGTACCAATCAAAATCAATATAACCTACGTACCCGCCCTATATCGTACTCGGTAGGACAATTTGTTTTTAGAAAAAACTTTGTCCAAAGTTCCTTAGAGAAAAAGGTTAATGCCAAACTTTCACCAATATATCTCAAAGCCAAAATTACGCAAAAAGTTGGTCAAAATTATTATGTTTTAGAAGATTTAGATGGCAAAATATTGGGAACATTTCATGCCAAAGATCTTAGGCCATAAAATTAATTTTCCTCCTAATACTTATGCATAGAATGCAAGTATTATGCGGTTTGTATTGGCCTAATTTTCTAGTACATTAGAACATTTGAAAGCTTATGACTATATTAAAAACATAAATATTTAGCGGTAACTATGGATGAAAATACAAATAAATTACTATAATATAACGTTTATAATATTATGGTTTTAACGGACTAGTTTTTGACTTTTACACTTACATTATTTGCATTTCGTCAGTTTACATGATCATGTATGATATTACTAACTGCTGATTATAGTGGTAACTCTGTAACAGAATAATTGAGTATCAATAGCTAATAGATCTCTAGTAATTGGTTTCATTTAAAATACCCGTATTCACAAAAGCATGGTTTTGTCTACTCAGCCATAAAAGCTTTCTTTTTACTTTGAGAACTCGAATGAGTAAGAACTCTTCATAAATAATAAAAAAAAAAAACAGCAAAGAAAGAAAACTTAAGAAACGTGTAGCTTAATCATTTCTAAATATTAAAAAAATTGTGCGCAAAAGGAAAGTGCATAATCTCAAAGGTAGGACAAAAAACTATTCAAATACAAAGGGGAACAAATAAAATCTAATACGAACAATTTTTGCCACCCAGGATCGTTCCTGCTCCCAAGTAATAAGCAAGCCCTTTGAAAAAATCCTTTCGGGCCCAGAAACAGATGCACAAAGGTTTCCCACACGTGCATATTTCATTACTTGTGAACCGAACTGGCAGAGAATTAACTCACGCCTCATTTTTAAGGGTAACCTAAAGTGACTGGCAAACCACTCTAAATCTGAAAGAAACTCTTTCATTCACAATTAAAAAAAAAAAAAAAAGAACAGAGAATGAGGAAGAAACTCCATAAAATTCAGCTAAAAAATTAAATGCCATTCGAGGAAAAATCGCGTTCGAAACCAGAAGAAACTAACTAATGCTGGTTCTATATATAAACACCAAAAAACATTAATCATAATCTAGTTATACTTATTCTACGCAATCTGCTACCAATAGTAACCTAATCAAAATTTTTACCTTACCAAACTTACCACTACTCTAATTCCTTGCACATACTAACTTATACCCCATTGGTTCCAATAAATTAAATTAAAATATTTATCTAAGTAATAGTTCCTAATATATATTTAAGTATTTGCAAATATTACTTCAATAATACAATTCCACTAAAAGTATGCAACACGAAATTGCACATCACTGTAAGACACCTAATGAAGGCAGCATGTTCAAAGAGGCCTCGGAGACGTCAACTGCGTAATCATCGTTTTTTTTTTTATCAACAACAAAATTGGTGAGTGATCAAATATTTATTGTGTATTTCTTGCTTGCATATTTTTTTTTGTATTTTCCTCTTCTTTCTACGTTTTGGATAATGAATTAAAGTAGCAACAACAATAGCTTTTATGAATGAAATCATAGAGAACTTAATTGTTTCAGTAATGTTTCGCAACATTGTATACCCGTATATTGTTTTTGCCTCTTTATTTTCATATCTTTATTATTGATTTATATACATGTATTTTATTTATTAAATGGGAAGTATTCAACTCCAAAAGACTTATAGTTATAAGCAACGATTTGACATTAGATATTACCTTAAATCTTTCGCGTGATAGAGTCATGTTAATTTTACTAATTTAGTTTTTTTTAATTAATGTCAAAGGTCTTAACATGAATTGTGAAGATATGAATAAATTTTATTTAATTATGGAAGTGTAAACAATTTTTTTTCTTACGGATGTAATATGCGTTAGGATGTAACTAATCTCGGGTTTCAGCAAAATTATTGCCGCTGAAACATTTGGTAGGGAGGGTCATGAGGCGCTGGACCCAAACCAACATCATGGGTAACCTAAAATCTACAATTTGAGCACTTATAGTTTAAAGGCTTGTATTCCGGCGACAGAGGCAAGGGAGTTTACAATTTATTATGTATCCAAGTACAAGTTAGTTTAGGTGATTACGGGATATTGACAGACAAGAACCCACCCTAAGCAGACTGTAAGCTAGTTCATTCGAGAACTCCCAAATCGTCTATGTTAAATATCCTCAATAAATGAATTTAAAATACTTAAACCGTCTTGCCCTAAACTACAGAAAAAGAAAATTCTTATAAAATTTAAGTAACTCAAACTTCAGCAAACAAATGTATTCACTTGTACGTTACAAAATAGAATATAAAAAAAAAAATTTAAAATAATTAATTATTTATATAGTTTTAAAATAAATTATAATTATATTAATTTAGTTATATATATAAAATATGTAACTAAATGATAAAAAAAATGTAAAAATTAAAATGTATGTAAATATCTAAGTTTTATTTTGTTTTTTTTTTTTTTAAATTCCTAACGATAAAAAAAATGTATGTAATTGAATAATAAAAAAAATGTTCAATCTACTATTTTTTTTTAAACAAACTATTTGAAATTTGTTAAAAAAATTAAATTAAATAAAAATTTTTAATAGAATTCTTTTGTAAGAAAAAAATATATCAACTTGTATTTCTTTCTTTATATCGTACTTTCAGGTGATTAATATATTGAGGTTGTTGTGTGTGCACGTTATTTTAAATGACTCTCTTTATTAAGAGCTAATCTTCAAAAAGTTCCAAGACATTAACGTTACTTTAACTTTATTGTTTGTTCATTAACTAGACCTTACTACTCGTTAGTTAATGGCTGAATAAACAAATTCATTTGATACTACGGACTTCAGGTTTTTGCACCTAAACGGCTATCAAATTGGATTTATTTTACATAACAAACTCAGGAAAATTGAAAAATAAAAAAAATTTTTTTTTTTTTTTTTAATAATTTTTCGTTTTTTTTTTTTTGAAATTCTAAATAGACAACTAGTACTTTCATCGATTCTCTTATTTTGAATACTGATGAGAGCTTAACTGCCTACTAATTGTATTGTGACATTAACAAAAGATTACTGGATTGAATCCCTACATTCAAGTACAACAAACTTTTAGAAGAAATTATGTGCATCTAAAATGGCTACTTGAATGAAGTTATTTCCTTCCATGTATTCTTTACTTGTTCATGTCAGTGGGTTATTGTTTTTGTAGGCTATTGGTCTATGGACCTAGTGCTTCGATCTTATTACACATAAAAAAATGTTTCTTTTTGTTTAAATGGTTTTTTAAATTGGGTTTTTTTTTAGTTTGGGTTTTTTTTTTAGATTGGGCGCCATATTGTTACGAGACCTGGAGACGCCACGGCGAATTATTGTGCGACCAGCTATTAGTTGAGAACTCTTCCTCACGGTGTGAGAACCACCCTTCGCCGTGACTCAAAGGACTGTCACAATAAATGAATTTTATGAACACTAAAGCAATATTAAAAAAAAAAAAAACAAAACGGAACTTGAAGATTGGGAGCAAGATGTTCACTCCAGCCGCCCTTTCCCTACCATGATCCCTCTAATCCTGTTGTTGACATGGGATCCCATTACCGCCTTACAACACACACAACACTTACCTCACATTAATCACCACTAAAAAAAACTTTTAGCCAATCATGTTTCTCTATGATTTATTACAATATAAAATTAGGGTTATAATGATCAAACATATTTAAAGAAAAAATATAAACATCAGAAAATACAATATCAAAAACTTTCTATATATACATATTATCATTAACCTAAAGGTCACAAAAACAACAAAAAAAACTAATGGCTTCCACCAAAATACCAAACTTCCAATATTCTAATACAATTTTCTTCTTCTTTCAACTTCCTTAGTATACTATTTCCTCATCCCTCACTTCCTTAATTGAAAGTTTTAGTTTCCGTAATAAAAAAAACAATATTTATCTGCCTAAAAGAGCTCTCTTAAACGATTAAGTTTATGGGATTAAATGTTCTCAATACTAAACATGAACTATTTACCGAATTTAATGAGAAAACTTATGTATACCTCGGACATGAACTAATATTTTAAATGCTTTTCGAAGTTGGGTATCTCCATGGGCCTCACAATGATAAAACACAGTAAGCTTTTTTTTACATTTACTCTATTCAGCTCTCTGATAGAACATAATCTAATTTTTAAACGTACAGATATATATATATTTATTTAATTTATTCTTTTCAGTAAATCTATCTAATATCTTCTTTTACGTATACATATTTTTTTTTGCTTATTATTTTATTTGTCCATGAGTAGACATCTTAAAATTTTAGTTTTGTGTTAAATTTTTTTTTATGACTTTTATTTCACGAATACCGCCATTAATAAAAAAGGAACATATAAGGGGTTACCTGGTAACTGCTTAATTTCTGTTTTTGGTTATTTGCCTGTGATCAAACCCTCCTTGAAGCCTCTTTCCAGGAGCACGGGTTCACAGGATCTTCTGGACAGGTTGGAACTTTAATTAAACACCAATAGTAATTAGCAGCCAGGGAGTTGAAATACTTCGGCTGGAAGATGTCCACCAAATACTCTTCGGTGATATATAAAATAACCAAAACCTCCCCTTCTAAAGGTTAATAAAAAAAAACTTATCATTTCCTTCCTATTAATTCACTTAATCACTTATAAATGTTACCTTTTATTTCAGGAACAATCAATTTAATAAAATCTTTATTTAAATGACTTTTATTAAACAACTTCAATTTAATAAGTAACACTCTGAATTTACTTTCTTTTATTTAACACAAGACTTTTGATTTCCTCTCAAATTTGAAAATTTAAACAATTATGCCACTGATGTTGGCTTGACCAAAAAATATAGAATTACCAAAATGGCTGAGCTAAACCCTCTATTTATAGCCTAATTTCCCACTAAAACTATTCCAATCAGTATAATACTACTGTCCTACTTTAAGCATATATAATTTCCCTTATCCATCCAAACTAACTATTTATCCCTGTCTAATTAATTATCTATTTCGATTGACTTCTTTTGTAAACATTTCGGAGTTCTGTTCAAACCTAACGTAAAACAACAAAATATTCATTCATAACTACTTTACTATCTTTTCTTGCAGTATACTGTTGAGAATATAAGATGATCATATGGCAACACCAATTATTTTAGTTCCATATGTTTACTTTAAACAAGAAGAAAACAAACATACAAAAGGCACACGAGGTAAGTAAAAATTTAATTTCTCTATTTTATTTAATTCTTTTTTTTAACTTTTACAGGGTTTTTATATATTTTTTTACGCGTTGACTAGATACATTTATACTCCACTTGCTGCTTATCATCGTAATGAGTAAGTATCGTTCCTTTTTGTGTTATAATTTATTAATTTATGTTTTTTTCTATGTTACAGGTTTTTGGCCAATGATTACACTGCAGATTGGCTATCTGCACACTCTTCTGGTGTAATCATTCATCATAGCCGTAGGAAGGAGTGGGCTTTCCTTTACGTATTTAAATTTAATTATTTCGGCTATCCCCATAGACAAGTGCTCCTTCTCCTATTTAAAAATATAAATATAGCGTAAGGCCGGCCAGTTCTTAACCTCTTATGCGTCCGCCTTACTGCTTTAGAATTTAAGAAAATTAAAAAAAAAAGGTTTTGTTAAGTAGCGTCCACGCCAAAATTTTTTTTGTTAAGTCCTGGTTGCTGCCTCAACAAATTTAAGCTGTAATTTATTTATACAACAAAGTTTAATTGAGGTACCTGAGGCAGATTGCGATTAATGAAATTTAAATGAAACCATAAGATCAGAAATTGAAAATGTTAAACAAGTCTGTGATGATAGAGTAAGTCGGTTTTATTTGAATTAAAAATAAAATTTATATCGAAACAAATACAAGTCTGACGATTTATTTTTTTGTAATTTTGTTTTAGGGTATTGATGTCCTATGACCCATGAAGTTTTTCAAGATTATTATAAAGATTATACCAACACTTGCAAACTACATCCAGATTCTTTTGTGCAAGTAATTATGCAACTGGCTTACAATGAAATGCGTAAAAAGTATGAAAATTTGTTTATATTCTGATATAAAAAAAATAATTATTTGTTGATTAAAAAAAAATCGCTGCTACTTATGAAACTGCTTTGATTGTCATTTTCTTTTACCATGGTCGCACCGAATCCTTAGTTCGCAATAATAATTCCACATACTTGGAAATTGTTGGTGCTCCTCGAAAAGCTGACAATCATCATAACCATATGATAAACGAAACCAGTAAGGGTGACGGAATTGATCGTCATCTGTTTGGCATGTGGTTGCCGCCGCAACACATATTTACTAGACTTGCAAATTTGCCACGAAGAGTGAGGTCCGCTACTGTTTTTAAAACATAATATTTATACTGCGAAGTGCGTTCCTTGCAAAGTCGGCATGGTAATTTTTAATCCATCAACCTGCTGTCAAATATTTAATATTTTGGAGTTTAGTAAAGAAATCGAGCATGTTTTCATGCCAATATATACATAAAGCGACACACTACACGTTAATTTATTTAAATTTGAGGCAACAAGAATTCTTGTACATTGATCAACAAGTAGCGACAAAAGAATGTGTCCAAATTCAATTTCATAAATTTAAAAGTCGCTTAGAAATTTCCAACGCACAAAATTGGACATGTACGGTTCCTCGGCAGTATAAACAAATTGACGGGTATAGCTGTGGCATAATTTGTTGCCAATTTGCCGAATGAATTTAAAAAAATGACTGTTTTTTGTCCCAACAAATACCGATTGGAAAAAAAAATGATTTAATATTATATGGAAATTCAGAAATAGATTGTCTGCACTGTGTTGAAAGAGATATTTCGAAAATTAGATTTTTCGAAAAAAATTAGATTTTTGCTTACTGTCTAAAAAGACACTATATCATATCAGAATATGACTAATTTAAATGTTACTTGTGTTAATTTAAAAACATTTCGGGTTTTAAAACAGAAGGAAAGTACAAATAAAAGTTTAATTTATAAAATAATTGTTAACTTGCTTTGTATACAGCGTTGCTGTTTTGGTTACTTTTAACTAAATTGGTTATTATTTTTTCTGATGTGTAGATGTGTACTTTTTTTATTTTGGTTACTTCTCACTAAAATTTTAATAATTATTTTATATGCTAATTTTTTAATTCTCGCTTTAATATACATACTATTGTATACTTAACATTGCAAATTGTATCTACGCGTTTTTATTTCATCGTGTTGACAACACTATGAACACTTGCAAATGTAATATTTTTTAGCTAATAATCTACCATGGGATACTAAAAATTACATCTCTTTTTTAATGACGGCTTTTTACTTTAAAAACGAATTAAAAGCAGGGACAGAAAATAACATTTTTTTTTTAAATTTTACATCAAAAAAGCACACATAAAAAATGATCGTAGAAAATTTTGGTTGGTATCATTATGATGCATAGGTGATGTACATGCAAATTTTTGTATGATTTTTAAATTTGTGCCTTTTTCGACTTTTATTATTTTACTCAAAAAAAAAAGTAATTTTTAACTTTTAATATTTTAAGGCAAAAATAAAAGTCATGTATTACATTTTGCATAGTAATACGCAAGTTTTATTGCTGTCAATTATTCCTCCTCGGACGACGACGATGTATTAACTGATGATACCTTTCGACAAGCGTATTTCGAAATCGACAACTACAAAGAAAAACGCTTAGATATTGCAGCTAATTTGCTAGAATATTGGGATAGTAAAAAATTTACTCTTCCATGGTTGCACAAACTAGCACTTATTGTTCATTCTGTACCTGCAACTCAAGTCAGTGTTGAAAGGTCATTTTCAGCACTCAAACTGATTTTGGGGGATTTGAGATTTAATTTATCTGAAGAAAACTTAGAATGAATTTTGATGGTAAAATTAAACAGCTGAACAAATATAATAATAACAATAATTTTTATGGACTTCTGTAATATACATCAATTATTATTACCTATAAATCGGAGGCAATAAAACTAGCGTATTACTATGCAATACTTAATTCAAGACTTTAATTTTTACCATCTATTCGGCTTCAGAAAACAACATAGTACGATCCAACAAACACACAGATTAGTAAATGTAATTAAAACGACCTTTGAAGAAAAAAACTACTGTTCTGCGCTCTTTATCGACGTTTCTCAAGCATTCGATAAGGTTTGGTAAGAAGGCCTAATATTTAAGCTAAAGCTGAACTTGCCCGAAAACTTGTATAAGCTCTTAAGATTATTTAACGAATAGCAAGTTTTTACTAAAAGAAGGTGACTTTTTAAGCTCGCCACAGCTCATTGAAGCCTGAATTCCCCAAGGTAGTATTTTGGGACTAATTTTATATTTACTGTACACATCGGATATGCCAATTAGCACCCTAGTCCACACATCAACTTTTGCAGATGACATAGCTTTTTTAGGTATTCATGAAAGTGCCCAAGAAGCATCACAACTTTTACAAGACCACATACTCAATTTGGAAAAATGGCTAGAAAAATGGAGAATAAAAGTGAATGAACAAAAATGCACACACATAACTTTCACATGCGTAGGGACTCATGCCCTCCTATTCGCATAAATAACCAAATGATACCACAGCTTTCAGACGTTAAATACCTAGGTATACATCTTGACCGTCGCCTTACTTGGAAAAGCCACATTGACTTCAAGTTAACACAAATGAAACTAAAAGCAGTACAACTAAATTGGCATATTGGCAGAAACTCCACCCTGAGCTTAGATTGTAAACTTCTACTGTACAAGTCGGTCCTCAAACCAATTTGGTGTTATCGGATTCAGTTATGGGGCCCTGCCTCAGCTAGGAATGTAGAAAAAATTCAAAGGCGCCAAAATAAGATTTTACGTATTATTACATCTGCTCCCTGGTATATAAAAAATTCGAACATCCACAAAGACCTAAACATGCCACCAGTTAAAGCAGAAATAGCGAAACATGCAGTCACATATCTAAAGAGGCTTGAATCTCATCCAAACCCTTTGGCGCGTAACATACTGAATAAACCTGGTTACATTCGACTAAAAAGAAGAGATACTGCTTTTCTTGGCCGTACATTAGAGGGATGACCCGCAAATGATTTCAAAATCCGTGAAACAAACATTATTTTTGTCTAGCACTGGCTGGACTGGCTGGAGTAATTATTGTTAGTTCAAAAATATTGAATATACAATAAATAAATTATAAAAAAAAAATTTGGGACACCAGTGTTCGCATGGTCAGCATAGGGTTAACTATGTATACCCGTTACGCCGAAAAGCTAATCAAATGAGGGGTTACTGCGTAATTCGTTTCGAAAAAAAAAATGTTCGAGTTTGAACTATTCGTACTGTCTATTACGATTTTCGTATAATTTGTTACAAAAGTGCAGAAGTTTTTTTACTCTAACGAAAAATAAAAATCCCAATCTAAAGAACAACTCTGTGTTACGAAAACCAAAAATCCCTTTCGAAAGGTCAACTCCGTAGTACGAAAACAAGCATCAGTTACGCAAAAAGCATTAGGAAATTGTTCGAAAGCTATTTTGTTAGTGACAAATTAAAAGAAAAGGAAATGTAAGTATTTAAACGTTTTAAGATAAATAAAAGTGTATAATACATAATTTAAACTTAAAAATGTTGGTTTTAATAACATTTATTTTAATTTTTAATGTAAATTTAATTTTAACTATTTTTTAAAATGAACACATAATTATTCAGGCTTAAGGCTCAACTATAATATGCATAAGCTGGCTTAAGCTAATGTCTATGTCTAAAAATGAACGAAAAGTCTGTCAAATGCTTAAGAAACTTATTGAAGATTTTTAGGTGGCTACAATGTACTTATATGAATGTATAAACTATTATGCCACAGTTGCACATTTGTTTTATTCCTACTTTTGCAGAAAAATATTTTTTGTAAATAAATGAAATTTGATAACAAAAAGGTGTTGAACAAACATTATTTATGTAATTAATACCATTCATATACAAATTTATATTTATTTATATTATTTTTAATAAAATTTCGAAAGAAATTAATTACACTTTTTTTGCACTTTGTGTAATTTTGGCCAAAGGTACTAAAAAATGATACGGTGTGAATAACTCAATTCATAAACAATAGAAAATTTTAATTTTGTTGCAAATTGTGTTTAAAGAAGTGTTTTAAAATGGATAAAAAATTAAAATATTTAAAGGTCCTTAATTTATTAAAATATGCGTTCGAAGGGATCTGCACATTAAAAACAATAAGTGAAAGAAAAAATAATACGTTCCTGCGCAGAGAAATAAACCGTGATAGAAGGAAGAATGGTTCGTTTGTACTGTCCTTTTTGAGAATGAAGGAAATAGAACACCAATAATTTTTTTATTTATACGAGAATGACGCCATAAGCTTATGGACTTTTGCTTAATCTGGTAAAGCCGTTCCTTCAAAAGAGTTCCTTGAGAGAACCTGTGCAGCCAGAATGTCGATTGGCGGTGACATTGCTGTAAGTTTGCTTTACCTCAATAAATATTTTAAATCTTATTTTGTTACTCTTCCAAAAAGATATTTAACACAAGGAACTTCATTTCAATCACTAGCATGGTCATTAAATTAGGAAAAGAAACTGTCCGGCGAATTTTTCTGGAAACAACTGAGGTGATCTGGAGCCAGTTAGGCAATGTTTATGTGTCTCCACCTAAAGAAGAGGACTACAAGCAAATTGCTACAGATTTTTGGGAGATGTGGAATATGCCCAACTGCAAACATATTGCAATTAAATGTCCCCCTAATAGCAGTAGTCAATTTTTCTGCTACAAAATTTTTTTTCAATTGTGTTGTTAGCAGCATGTGATGCACGATACCGGTTAACCCACATAGATATTGGAGCCTATGGAAGTCAGAGTGATGGCAGTGTGTAGCTATTTGTATAAGCTTTTAATAACTTAAAATAATCGTTTTACTTTTTTATGAAGGCATTTTTCAATTAAATCGATTCGAAAAAATGTTGCTTAATAGCAAACTTCCAATCCCTCCACCAACAAATTTGCCAAATACTACAAATACCTTAGGAATAAATTTAATGCGCCCTTGCCCTGTCGAAATGTTACCAATCGATAAAGAAGTGTTCAATAAAAGTTTATCCAGAGCTCGTCGCACAATTGAAAACGCTTTTGGAATTTTGGTATCACGCTGGAGAATTCTATTAACAACATTGAATTTGTTTCCGGAAAACGCAGAAAAAATTGTATTGGCGTGCGTTACTTTGCATAATTTTATTGTGCTATTGTGATGTTGGTTCATTATATACTCCAAACAATTTCGTTGATTGGGAGGATTTGAATGGTGACCTTCAGAACGGATCGTGGCGAAGTGATGTTGGCAGTAACATCCCATCGATTTCTCGATCATCAAATTTACATCGATACGGAGGCAGGAATTCTACTGAAATAAGAAATATTTTATGTAGTTTTGTTAAATCTAATTAAACAATATTATTTTTTTATATTTAAGTTTTTCCCTTTTTTAATTTCAATTTCAATCATTTATTTGTCCTCATTTATTCTGTTTTAAGTCTCTATTCTCTCACTTTGTTTATTACTTTAGGTTCAAAGCCTCTCCTAAAAAATTTCTTATTTAATTGCATACTGTTAATGAAAAGAATAAAATTCATTTATTGTCCTTGCTTTTGTTTAAAAAATAGCGATATTGAAAAGTAAGTAAATATACTATTAAAATTTTATTAAAGTTTTCTTTATAAAATAAAGGTGTCTTAATTGATTATTAAAAATCACAATTTGTTCCAGTTAATTGCTAACTTAAAATTCACAAAAACTTAAACTCTATAATAAAAATAAATTAAATGTTGCCTCCATTGGCTCTTAAAAAACTAATTTTGCAATTACGATTGTCAGGTATTGAAAACATAAACTTTGGCTTTTAGTTTTATAAATTAAGGCCGTTAATAAATAAAAAATAAATAAATATTAAAAAAGAATAACTTTAAAAAACTACAAACTATGCTCATTTCTATTAATCCGGCGCAATTTGTACAGCTCATGCAGCATGTTTGCTTGAAAGTCATCTTTCCGCCACTGGAAGGTCCTTCACCAAACTAACAACTGTCTTCATGAAGCTCTCGTCAGTTGTTGTTTCCTCGGTCGTTGACGCCAAACTCCTCTCAATACTTTCGATTGTCTCACCAAATTTTTGGTAGAGACTATCTAGCGTTGTTTTAGACTTTTTTGGAGCGGCTGGAGTTGGTGATAGTGGATATTCCAGCAAACTTTCTCCACTGAACATTGATTGCTCCAAGGTCGAGTACAGTTCTTTAACGTTATCACGAGTACTACAAAATAAAGGTTTACATTTTAAAATGGAAACAAATTTTCAATGTAAATGCTGAAAAGTTCTCGAAGTAGATTCCACCTGTATTTACAGTCGGCCACTTTAATTTACATATATCAGTATGGAAATTTAAAACGCAAACAAAAACTTTTAAGAAATTTCTTACCACTTTTACTGCAATGTTCTGCTATTTCCTTCCATGCTCTTTCTTTTGAATTACGATTATAATAAAATGCATCTCTTTTTTCATACAAACATTTTTTTTCAACATTTTATATTAAATTTAAAAAGAAAATTTTTTCACATTCGTCCTCCAATTGTTTGTTTATTAATGTATGTATCTTATAACACAATGCACAAGCAGCTGTTTCCGTACGGAATGTGCGATCAGTTTCGTACTTTGCTTAAGCAAATGACATTTTCCGAAACTCAACGAAAAGTGTTGTAAGTACATTATAGTTTGCCACATATGATTAATATATAATTGCACAGTTGCTTAAGTTGGCTTAAGCTAGCTTATGCATATTATAGTTGGCCCTATAAGTTCTTTATTATGCATTACATTCTGCTAGTGGGTAATTCCAAGTCAAATCAACCAAAAAAAAAATGTTTTCACATTTACCACTACCGATTTTATTGAAACTTTTTTATTTATATTCGTTAACGTTAACGTGGCTTAATGAGTACGCCATAAAAATTTCAGAGTGGGACCATGGTGGGATCAGAAGTTATGTTATAAAAACTACATATTTTGCAGGTTTAAGGAATATTTCTTACCTTTATTACCCAGTTTATTAAAAAATTTCTTATTAATTTATGGCGTACTCATTAAGCCACGTTAGAAAACATATGTAAATTAAAAAAAATTAAAAGACACTATCTCAAAGATTTTAATAAAACTTTTTTTTAAATATCAGCAAAAAATTTGTTAAAAAATTTCATGATTCATGAATGATACCAAATTAAATACCCTTTAAAATGAGCTATTACTCGTCTTTCTAGGACTTATAGAACTGGATTTAGAATATATTTAATCATCGAGCTCATATGCAAAAAAGCGACATTTTTCAATTTTGATAACTGTGTAGCGGAAAAACTGTAAGAGATAGAATTAAAAATCATATTTGGATTCAGGGAGTCAAGGAATATAAATAAAAAAAGTTTTAATTAAATCTAAAGTAGTCATTTTGAGTGCCTTGTTGATTTGACGTGGAATTACCCTAGTGTTACATTCTGCTAATTTTTCTTTATGTCTGTACAATAAGAAACTAAGTAATTATTATTTAAAGGAATATTCAGAAAAAAAACTTATAAAAATAAAAAACAATTCATGTCTAAGCTTTCAGAATAACCAGAAAGCCAGATCCTAAAGCGCCATGGCCACACATCAAACAACTTCATCAAACTCATGTTTCTTTTTGATTGTGTTAGTGAAAAAACCCACACGTATAGGTTGATGTGAGTTTGATAAATATCAAAACACTTTTGATTTCCACTACCTGCGCAGTAAAAATTTGAGGGTAGTTTGATGTGCGTAATTACTTCAAATATCAGCTACTTGTTCGACGCGGTATAATCAAAATGGAGAAGCAAAATTTTAGGTTAGAGTTAATTGAAGTTTATCGCGATTTGACTGCTTTATGGTGGTATTGTAGCTTAAGTGGTTATCACGTTGACTACTAAGCAATGGTCACGAGTTCAATACTCAGCCATGGCAACATCAATATTTCTGATATGTATTAATTTTTCTTTATAATAATGCATATCACAGCGCCCTCCTTCGCCGGTATTACCACATAGCACTAAATCGCCGGCGAAGTAAAATAATTATAAAGGCTATGCTAGCTTCAAATTAATTCGCCTAAATAACACCAGAGGCGCTGCAATACTGTTCTAAAAATAATCATAACGTGCATTTGCAGTGTTGCCAGAATCGAAGCTTCACTATCACACTAACCATCTGTCTTATAGCCCGTTCAGGCTGCCACGAAATTAAGTAATTTCGAGCTGAAATTACGAACAAAATCTAAAGTGTTCATACTGGGCTTTTTGACATTTGAGTTAATTTCGCAAACAGCTGATCACGTTTAGTTATATTTGTTTAATTTAATTATTTTGCAAAAAGCTTTCGTACAACACTTTCGTATAGATTTAAAATATACACGAATGTTAAAAACAAAACTACAACGAAATTAATGTACAATATGTATATATTTCCATTATTTCATTTGGCTTTTAAATTTTTTTTTCAAACAAAACGGACTTTCAAGGTTGTAAATATGGTCATGGTTGCAAAAAAAGTAGCTTTTTCTACAAAACCAGCGTTGTCTATGGTAATTTCAAGTTAATTTCGATGAAATTAAGTAGAATGAGTTAATTTGGGCAATGGTAAAATGTATGCGAAATTACGTAATTTCAACTTGATTTCAGCCGAAATCACGAAATTACATAATTTCGTGGCAGCCTGAACGGGATATTATCTACTACTATCCCTTTCCAAAGGAAGTACCACAGTTAACTTAGACAAAAACTATTTTCTCTTAAAAAAAAAAAGTGAAAAGTAAAGAATACGAAATATTATTACAAAAATAAAATTATCCGAATGCGGAAAAATAGATGTGGCACAGAAAATCAATACCCTCCGTATTACCTACAGAAAGGAATTAAAGTGGATTGGGAAACTGAAAAAAGTGGTGCTGGTGCAGACGACGAGTCGGAGCCCTGACTATATTTTTTCGATGCAATCGACTTCTTTCGTTTTAATGAGCAGCCATATGTATTGCAAGATTAAATGGATGAAGAAAATGAAACAACAGTAAGTAAATTTCTGAAGTAAATTATGTTTTATTTATTATTTTTAAGTTTTTCGGTTTATATTTAAAATTTTGTTTGCCAAGATACTTCACCTTTGTTATTAAAATAGTTGCAAAATTGGTAACTATTATTTCGTGCGACGAATTTCGACATTGTCTGTTTTGTAGTGGTGTAGGGCGGTGATATTCTCTCCATAACCCTTCCGTAATACTTCCATCTATAAAATGTTCGTTATCAACAGAGCCTACAGATATATATTTACTCTGTTTCTTTCTGCTCAAAAAATTGTTCAAATAGCAACAAGTCAATACCACCGTTTGAACATTTTCAGGCGAAAGTCCCATTGCTCCTTGTAAAACCCTAAATCGAGAGATCAATATGCCAAAAGTATTTTCAACGATTCGTCGGGCACGGCTCAATCTATAATTGAAAATACGTTGTACGTACCGGTTTGCGAATAGGGTTTCATCAAATTTTCCGTCAGCTGAAAAGTATCATCTCCCACAAATCAGAAGGCATTTCCCTATTTGTTGAAGGCAATAGACATGGCTTCGGTAAGTTCAACGCTCCATCAGATAATGCTCTTCAAAATTTCGCATGGCTTAATACACCGCCATCGGATACTCTTCCGTTTATGCCAACATCAAGCATAATGAACTCATAATTTGCGTCTACTACTGCCATTAAGACAATGGTGAAGAATTTTTTATAATTATACAGCTCAATCACGAATATTCCCTAGGAATTTCTTTCCCACGGAAAATACTTTTCTCGAGAAAAAATTCCTCCAATTACAAATTCCGCGGGAACAAAAAAATTAAAAAGTGGCATCATTGAATTTTGAAGCCAACTGTTTTGTTTATGACATTTAAATTTCTGTTTTTGTTTGCAACTTGTGATTTTGTGTGCTTTTATCATAAACATTTTAATAAATTAAAATGAATAGTTTAGCTATGCGAGTATTACTTTAGGAGATTGGTGTTGTAGAGAAACAAGAAAGAAATACCCAAAGGATTACCAGAAGGCAGTTGCGGGATGACTCTAATCCGCTTGAGTTGCCGCAGTCACTGTAAGTAAATAAATGCAAATTATTTTACTCGATTTTAATTTTTTAGCTTGCGACAGGTTTCAAAAGTATTATAGAGTAAGTAAACCGGCTTTTCGGTACTTACTAGAAGTTGTGACAGCTCACTCTCTACCAACAAAAAAACAATTTGGGATTCCACCTATAATTAAATTAAGTGCGAGTTTGCGTTTTTTCGCTGAAGGTGGCTATCAGACTGGTGTTGGAAAAGATTCTGACGTGTCATTAGCACAGTCAACTTTGAGCAAGGTGCTTGCAGAAGTGGTAAAGATTTTTGAAACTCATCTCTGCCCAGTTTGAATCGTAGTACCAAAATCCACAGAGGAAAAAAGAAAAATTGCAATAGCGTTTTACAAGAAACACAATATTCCAGGGGTTGTTGGATGCATCGATGGAACGCATGTGCAAATTATAGCTCCTTCGGACAATAAACACCTTTTCTATAACAGAAAAGTAAGTTTAGTATGAATGTTTTATTGGTAAGTTTTTTTAAAATTATTTACACTTGCTAGAAAAACTATCCGTACACTTTGAACTAAAATTTTAATACCCCAAAACAATTTAAAATAGTACACTTTTGTTAAGCAAATTTTTTTTTTTAAATTAAAATTAAGTCATTTGTTATTTATTTTTAATTCACTCTAATGTTTATTGCTTTACAAAAAATATTAAAATTAAAAAAACTTAAAAAAATCCAAAAATTCACAAGAAAAAGTATTCGTACACTATAATTATTTTTGTAAAAAAGGAAATTAATTGAAATATTGCTAAAGTTAGTAACTTGTCGGATATCCCTTACGCTTAAGGACTTCTGCAAGCCGATTTGGCATTGACTTAACCAACTTTAAAGTATCATCTGTACTTATTTTGGCCCACTCATCCTTTATGACATTTTTTAACATTTCTTTTGAGGTTATTTTATGTTGGCGGATTCTGCGCTCCAGTAAATCCCATAAATGGTCAATGGGATTGAGATCGGGAGACTGAGGGGGCGATTTTAATTGATTTTTGGTATTGTAGAGCAGCCACAGCTTGACATTATGCGCCGTATGTTTAGGATCATTATCCTGTTGGAACCAAAACCCTTCTCCAAGGTCCAATTTTTGAGCGCTTTGCACTAAATTTTCTTTAAGAATGTTCAAATATCCAATTTGATCCATTATAGACATTATAGATAAATACGAGATTACCAACCCCGTTGGCCGCCATACATCCCCAAACCATTATGCCTCCTCCACCATGTTTAACCGTTGGCACAAGATTTTCTTTATTCAACGCAGCACCAGATTTTCGCCAAACTAACTTTTTTCCTTTAATTCCAAAAATGCAAAACTTGCTTTCATCTGAAAACAAAACACGTTCCCAAAACTCCGAAGGCTTGTTTACATACAAATTTGCGAAGTCCATACGTTTTTTTCTGTTGATATCAGAAATAAATGGCTTTCTACGTGCAACACGGCCATGATAGTCATATTTTTTTAATATTTTTCTCACTGTATCTTCATGGATTTCTTTTCCGAAGGATTCTTTAATATTGGAACTGATTTGCGTGGCAGTTATTCTAGGATTCTGCTTGACTGACCCCAAAATTGCTCGCTTCTCACGCTCAGTGAGTTTAGAAGGTCGTCCAGAACGCGGCTTTGACAAAATGGAATTAGTGGATTTGAAGTTTTGAACGACGTACTGTACTGAGGAGTGGCTTCTGCCTATAGTTCGAGCTATTTCACGATAAGATTTACCTTCATCTCTTAGCTTTAGTATAATTTTTCGCTCGTCAACCCCGATTTCTTTGGTTTTTGGACTCATCTCAAATTAAAGCTTCCAAAAGGTCAATAAGTCAGCCAAATGAACTGTATTCAACAAAGTTGTCTTTCTATTAAAAAAAAAAACAAAATGTAACACACACGAACTGCATTTTAAAATACGTGGGATTCCCCTATTTATAAATATACGAATACTTTTTCTGGTGCATAAAGTTGCCATACTGCGTTTTTTACGCTGTAAAATATAAATTATAAGTAACAAACTTTCGAAATAATTTTGAAAAACTAGTAAAAAGGATGAAAACAACATTAGTAAAAAAAATCGTTAGTCGAAATGTTTTATTAAAAATTTGTAGACGTTTAAAATATTTATATTGAAGTGTACGGATAGTTTTTCTAGCAAGTGTACATACATTTGCATATCTTTAAGTAACTAGAAAACTTTATTGAAAAATTTGCAGCTTTGCGACCATTTAAAAAAAATTTAAAATAAGGGGAACCTACTATTATTTATTAGTAGTATTCAAATAGGAGATGCTGGATATCCTTTAGAGCCATGGCTCTTAACACCTCATCGAGTTCCTGAGGACGGTTCGCCAGAATTGAAGTTCAACGAAACCCATGCAAAATGCCGCAACATTATTGAACGTACCAATGGAGTGTTAAAGAACCGTTGGCGCTGCCTTTTAGGTGCAAGGGAATTGCACTACACACCAGAAAAGGCAGCTAAAATAATAAATGTATGCTGCGCTTTACATAATATATGTATTCATTACAATGTAATAGACTTACCAGGTGATTACATAGTGTTAAGTATGCCAGAGGAGGACGCAACACCACAAATTTCAAATCAATACCTAGCCGCTGCTCGAGCTATTAGAGCCAACATTGGACAAAGTCTTTTATAATTAAACAACTATTAAACTATTAAGTTTTTTATATTTTGTATTAAAAACAAACAAATAAACACTAAAAAAAATACATATGCACGTTAAAAATTCTTTTGCAGTTAAAAATGACTAAAAACTAAAAATAATTCATAAATTAAAGCAATTCAGTTCACATTGTTATTTAAAAAAATACTAAAAAAACACCTTACACATCAGGTCGGTATTCTTGTATTTCCAGTCTAGTTTTTTCCAACTTGTATTCTATTTCTCTCACTCGCAACTTCTCCATAAAGGCATTGTGCCGCTGCATTTCTTCTATTTCCTTCCGTTTCAGTCTTTCTATTTCTGTAAAATGTTTTTGTTGATGCTCACCTAATTTATCTAGCGATCGATAAATCTTTTTGTTGGTTTGGTCTTGGTCCTTTTGGTTCACCACTACCAGTTTTATTGTTTCTAGAAGTTCCTTTTGTATTTCAATTTCAGCTTGTACTGCGTCGTAGGAACTTTTAAGAGAGTCTTTTTGAAAAAGTCCGCTTTTTTTCGGCTACAATCAGCTACATTCGCAGTAGCTGGCGGTGCATTTTCAACAAATCCTTCTTTTTCCTCCGTTGTGTCCACCGATACATCCATACAGGAAATATTTTGCGAGTGGTCTATTTCTGCTGTCATAAATGTGTAATTAAGGCCAACGGGCTTCACCGAGACACCCTCGACAGAAGACTTCATTCCTATGAGGTTATAGATTGCCTCTTCGGTGGATGAAAACATTTGCTCCTTGTTTGGACCACCTCCTGTGCACTTTCTATTTTTTTTAGATATGTATAAATATGAATATGTTAGCGTTATTAATGAATTATTTTTCACAATATTGACAACAAACTTTTTTCCATTCAGCAACACACTTCGTTGGGGGCCCCATGGAGTTGAGCTCGGTTTCAGCGTTCCTCCAAAACCGCCTCCTTGCTACCTTTGTAGAAACCACAAGCAATGTCTGAATTGGCCTCCATTAAAGTTACCAAATGTTGCAATTGTACTTTATTTGTGCTCTTCGACCTTAAATAGCAATAAAATATTTTTTTATGTAATTAAATTTTGTTTTATAATAATATTACTTACATTTTTAATGCAACTCCCTTCCGTTTTGTAAGTGAAATATTTTTAGGGAAAAACTAAATTCAAAAACATTGAGAATAACTACTTTTTTCCCCATTTATTTTATTCCCGTTCACACGGTTGATAAAAAGGGGACAAAAATGAAGAAAAGGGAAAAGCGAGAAATTTCATGGGGAATTTTTATTTATAGTAGGAGGAATGGGAAAAGGGAAAAAACTCTCACGGAATTATTATTCGTGATTGGGCTGATAGTAGAACGACCCAGAGTTTGTTGGTTCTTTTATTGCGATGTGATTTCCACCGATGGGTCCTCAGCAGTTAGGAAAATTCCATTTTTGCGTTTTTTTCCATTTATCTTCGTTTAAAGGAACCTGTAAATAGATAGATATGTGAACATATAATTATATGTATTTGTGTTAATTTATCTAATCGTAATGTGATTTAATTAAAATTCTTAATATTTTTTGCAGAATTTGAGCAAGCTAAAAACGTCTACAGCAAACTTCAGACGAGTATAACAAAACTGCCGTTGGGCACTCAAACTCAAAAAAAAAATGGACGCCACCCAGAGAATTTTTGCCGAGATATTTATTAACGAAATTTTTTTTCAAGTGGCAGATGGGGACGTTGCATAGACATTATATGCATTTAAATATTTTAAGTCCTTCAACTACTCCACAACCGCATATTAGTGGATACGCATCTTCGCAAACCCCACCAACATTTGCCTGTTCCAGCAGTGGAAGTTTGGTGAACAGCACACCGATCATACGCGTTCCAATACCACTGGCCACGCAACAAATACAAACTTTTGAAGAGTCAGCGCAAATTTCCACTTTAATAGAAGAAATCCCTGAAAACTCGTTAACACGTTATTTTTCGTAATTTCAATGAAATATATGTTTCATTTTTTTAACAAAAAGTACAAAATACAATGGGATCATTAATGTATAAAATCAAAATAAACAATTGAAATCATTAATAAAATTTTTAATATCATAAATTTGTTTTACTCACCTTTATATAACTTTTTAATGTCTTGTTTATTTCTTCACAAGTTTCCATAACAATGCGACCAATTGCTCGTTTCGAAATAGCACTGGTAAATTTTAATCAGAAAATGTTGAGTCTCCACCCATCCGCAAAAATTCCGAAAATCACTTGGAGATCCCAGTTGTAGTTCATTGAGTAGATTTTCATGAGTAAATTCATGCCTTTTTTTAAACCATTCCTTCATCCAAAGCCGCTTTGTAGGTCTTTTTTTATATGCGTGCGTTAGTCCAATAGCTATGAACAATCATCTATTTTGCTCATTTTTAACAAACAAAAAAACTTTAAAAAGATTTCGCGTTTAAAAATTGTACCTAGGAATTGGATTCAGCTTAGTTATTAATATTCTCTCAAACAACTTTGACATGTTTGATAAAAGGCTTATAGGTCTGTATGATTCTACTTTTGTGTGGTCTTTTCCTGGTTTAGAAATCATAATAATCAGAGAAATCTTCCACTCTGTGGGAAAGTACTCAAGACGTAAGATGGCATTAAAAACAAACAGAATAATTCTGCGACCTATAAGGGGCAACTCAACTAACATCTTGTTACTTATTTTATCAACGCCAGGCTTTTTTGGTGTTTAAATCTACTATTGCCCTTTCAATATCGCTAAATTCAAATCTTAGCGGTACTACGGCACTAGCCTCTACTGGTGGAAACTCAACTATATCAGTACACATATTTGGAGTGAAAACCTTTTTCAAATGTTCAACAAATAAATTACCTTATCATTTCTTGCCCAGTCTCCACAAGAAATTCGCAAGGGAAGCTTACGCACGACTGGCCTTTAAAGGTTTCTACCATAATGAATAATCGGATTTTGCAGTGGCGTCGAGGTCTTCCAAGTAATTTTTCAGAGATGCTACTTTTCAATATTCTAGCAGCTGTCTTAGCCATTTCGTGCAATCTTTAAGTGTAGATTTGAGTTGAGGAGATCTGTGTGATTGCCACTCTCTTCGAATTTTCCTTTTTCAGCCAAGAGCCGCTCGACATCTACAAAGTAAATTTGATTGTATCTAGCTGATTGTCGGGTTACTGTTGCATGTTGGGCAGCTGATTTAAGGATTTGATCAAAATTAATAAGACTTTTCTCCACGTCTTCTGGTGTTCTTAGCGGTATATTTTGCGAACAGTGAGTACTGAGATACTTTCTATATTTCAACCAATTAATGCTTGTGAAAGTTGTTGGCGACACGATATTTTGCTGGTTCCATATATATACAATAGTGGGTGAATGATCTAAGGATAATTCGAGTGACGCTTCAACCTTAATCATTTCTCTAGAAATACCTTTAGTCACGCCAAAATCAATAACATCAGGTATTTTTTGTCGATCATTAGGCCAATAGGTGGGTTGTCCACTTGATATCACATTCAGACGCATTTTTGAAATAGTGTCAAATAAAAACACTTGATCCCCAAAACTTATGTTTAGCGTTGAAACAGGGACCTAGTGATTTTTAGAAGTCGCTATACTGACATATTTTTAAACAGTTCATGGTGTGTTAAGTACCGCCTGCAACATCATAGATTGCATGCGAACCATTTCTTGCATCATGCTGCTCTTAGAGCTCATAAAACTGTTTAACGAATGCACTAATGTCTCGATGCTTGCTTCGAGACGATTACAGTTACCAGATTATGGTTATTCTTTAGGTTTTGAGTGCAAATTTGGAGTAGAATTATTTTTCGGTGTCGCTTTATTAACTGAAACATGATTAGTTTTTAACATATCCACGTATGAAACATGTTGGGTTGTTGGTTGGGCTAACTGAGGATAATGATGCTCGATATTGCGGGTGCTTAGCAGGAGTATTAAATTTTTGAGTGGTTGTCCTCACCATGGAAAAAACTGGACAACCTCTGTAGTTAGCAGTGTGATTTCCACCGCATTTGCTACATTTTTTAACCTTCGAGTCATCCCTCGATTTGTCGCAGTGGGCGGAACAATGTAGCACGCCACACACAACGCAAACCGACAAGTTGCAGTAAGTATGACCATATTCTTAGCAATTTAGACACTGGACGGGTTCTGATCGCTTATGGGGTTCCTCTACGCTTATTTTGCGGTGGAATAAATACTTCAGATTATAAATAGGGTGCGTTTCATTTTTCTTTAATCTCATATCTCCAGTTCAACGCGAAACAGAGGTTGAGGGACACGTTCTCGATTTCTGAGATTATCTACACTTTTAACCTTAAATCCCGCTTTTTGAAGGCCAGATTTTATTTCTGCTGGATCAACGTACGAATATACACCTTTTATTACTACCTGTAGGCCTTTGCTACTCTTCAGCTGACTTTTATACCTAAAGTTCTTTTTACAGCTTTCAAACTCGTTTACTGCTTTACGATAACTGTTTTCATCAATAAATTGTATTTTTGTCTCATCAATGTTACCACGCTTGATTGGAATTACATAAAATGCGTTCTCGCCAATAACTGAGATTAATTTCTTTATTAAGTCGCTCGAATTTTTCTCCCTTACGACTTACGACTTAGGTTTTTCTACACTATCCATATTAGTTTTGGTAATACATACTATGTTCAGAAGGCGACTTGTTTGTAGTTATTTTATTGTCATCGCTTATAAGCAGCGAGGAACAAGATTGACCACGTAATACTGGCGTGGCATTTATACCAAAATTGTCACTAGTTTTTTTGTTTTTATTTATTTCAATATTGCCAACATTTTTTTACTTAAATTAAAGAGGCTCATTAGCCCCTATTGTTTTTGTTTTATTTTCAAAGTAGCAATACAATATGCCGTTGTAAAAAATAAAGAGAAAAAACGGTTTTACAAACAACTTTGTTGCTATATTAAAACTGGTTTGTTTTTTGTTTGAAGTTATTCATGTTTTGCTTTGTTAATGCGAGCTTAAAAAAATCGCGTCCGCACTTATCAACGCCAAAAACAGAACGTATAAGGATGTATTCCGAACCATCAATTCGTCTTAAGAAAACAACATAGTTCGATCCAACAAAAACACAGATTAGTAAATGTAATTAAAACGACTTTTGAAGAAAAAAATACTTTTCTGCGCTTTTTATCGACGCACGGTGGTTCAGAATTAATTTTCATTGGCCAAAACCTATATTTTTTGTTGACACAGATTCTTAAAATTTTTATGTCACCAGAAAGAAAACAGATCAAAACTAAGGTAGCCGAAAAATTGGGTCAAAATATTCGCAGTAGTGGGCGTGGCATGCTGCTAAAGGCAAAGAATTTATGTTAATTTAAAAATAAAATAAAAATTGTAATATTTGATCTCATATTAATTGCGAATTCTTAAAAACTGTTATCGATATTGAGCTGCGGTTTTTTTTGTTATGTTAGGTGAACTGTTGTTTTTAAGAAATGGTATATGCGCACCCTGTATAATTTGTAAATAGGGTGTTATGTTTAAAATTGGAAACCTCCATATATTCGCAAAGTTTGAAGTTTAGTAGTATATAACTTCTAAAGGACAAAAAAGGACAAAAAACCGAAACCACCCAAAGAAAGGCAAAAGTGTTCTCTTTAAGCCTATATATACTTTTGCACCCGCCCGGATCCGCCCGTAGAACACTTTTTCTATTTTAATGAAAAAACTCAACATTTTTACAAACAAATTTCTATCAAAATTGCTAGTAAATTTACTTTAGAAGTCATTCACTGCCAAAAGTACAAATTGCAGATAGCAAAACGTAAGGGGAAAGAGAGGAATCTAACTAAAAAGTTAATTTTATTCGAAAATTGAGAATTTTAGTACACAAAACAATTTTTTCTAAAATTTCCTTAAAATCCAGTATAAGTTGTATATGACAAATTTTCCCATAGAAAACTTGTATAAAAAATGGGGATGCGATGGGTCTTCTGGACAAAGACAATGTAAACATTTTTTATGTGAGGATATTTCAGACACAGATATGTTCATGGTGTCATTTGTACCATTGCGATTGATAAAAAAAACTTAGAGGACTCGGAACCTTCGTCCAGCACAGTGCAAACAAGTTATATTTGGAAAAACCAAACTCTATCGTCTACAAAATACTGCAGACCAATAGAATTTAAAAAGGAAACTCATGATACCATTAAGAATGAAGTAAGTGACATTAGAGCTCAAATTTCAACACTAAGGCCATTAGAGTTAGAGATAGAGGAACAGACTATTAAATTGAATTACCAATTAATACTATCTATGATAGACGGAAAAACTGCCCAGGTTTTGACTGATACAAAAGCTTCATCCAGCTGTATTATATGTAAAGCAACATCAAGTCAGTTAAACCAAGAACCAACAAAGTCGGAGGATAGTATTGATGAATTTGAATTTGGATTATCACCGCTACATACGAGGATAAGATTTATGGAACACATACTGAAAATAAGCTATGATTTGGACTTCGGAGCTTCAGGATCAGTAAGAAATAATGACACCAACAAAGATATAAGAAAATTGAAAAAGAAACAAGTTCAAGATGCATTTCTCAAGCACGGGTTGATTATAGATCAACCAAAACAAGGATCAGGTAACACAAACGATGGCAACACCGCAAGAAGATTTTTTTGGATCCCGAAACTACATCTTATATAACAGGTGTTGATAAAGCTGTTATTTCAAGATTTAAAACAATTACTGAATTACTTGCGTGCAATGAACTAATTAATGCTAAAAAAATTGGTGATTACGCCAAGGAAACCGCTGCTATATATACATCCAAATACAAATATAGAAATATGTCAGCAACAGTGCATAAAGTTTTTTATCATGGAGAAGAGGTCATTAAGCACCATTTATTACCAATTGGAGATTTGTCAGAGGAAGCCCAGGAAAAAAGAAACAAGGATTACAGGTTTTACAGGTTTTACAGAGAACATAATTCCAGAAAAATATCACGAATTTCTACAAATGAAGATTTATTTCATATATTATTGGCAACTTCAGATCCCTTCATCTCTAGCATTCGAAGTCAATGGAAATTGAATCATTCGGAACTAAATGCCGAAGCTAAGGCACTGCTACAGGACACAGGTAATACAGAGCAGAATATAGAATATTTACAGGAAATATTCCAGCCAAATGAATAATAATTATAATTTAAATTTAGTATTTGAATAAAATAAAGTATACAAACATTAATATTAAATGTTATTTTATTTACCTAGAATCTATTTATAACTATAAATAAATATGTATATAATTAAAGAAAAATTAAATTACACTGTTTTGTTTTAAAATTGACCAAAAACTAGGAAATATGTAAGTATTGTTAGGCATAAAGTTGAAATTTGGACAATCCTAATGAAAATACGGAATAAAGTTGAAATTTAGACAATCCTAATGAAAATACGGAAAATACACCTCAGTGAAAATAGGGGCCACCCTAAGGATAGCAAAATATTGTATTGTCATCCAAGATTGACCCGTGGACCAAATTTGAGCCAAATTGTTTAAGGAAAAGTGAGTCAAAAATGAGTTGGCACATTTGAAACGGAATTTCAAACAAGAATTAGGAAAAGCAAATCGAAAGTTCAACTTTAGGCTTGAATTTCTCAGCAATCGCTGCACCGATTTTAATAAGGCCTATACTCGGTAAAAGCTTAAGATGTTGTCTATTGATTAAAAAAAGAACTACTAAAAAATCTTTATTAGTTAAAAAGTTACAGAGTTTTGGCCAATGAAAAACGTTTCTGAACCACTGTGCGACGTTTCTCAAGCATTCGATAAGGTTTGGTACGAAGGCCTAATATTTAAGCTAAAGCTGAACTTGCCCGAAAACTTGTATAAGCTCTTAAAAGATTATTTAACGAATCGCAAGTTTTTACTAAAAGAAGGTGACTTTTTAAGCTCGCCACAGCTTATTGAAGCCGGAGTTCCCCAAGGTAGTATTTTGGGACCAATTTTATATTTACTGTACACATCAGATATGCCAATTAGCACCCTAGTCCACACATCAACTTTTGCAGATGACACAGCTTTTTTAAGTATTCATGAAAGTGCCCATGAAGCAACACAAATGGAAAAATGGCTAAAAAAATGGAGAATAAAAGTGAATGAACAAAAATGTACTCACATAACTTTCATGCTTCGTAGAGACTCATGCCCTCCTATTCCCATAAATAACCAAATGATACCACAGCTTTCAGACGTTAAATACCTGGGTATACATCTTGACCGTCGCCTTACTTGGAAAAGCCACATTGATTTCAAGTTAACACAAATGAAACAAAATTGGCTTATTGGCAGAAACTCCACCCTGAGCTTAGATTGTAAACTTCTACTGTACAAGTCGATCCTCAAACCAATTTGGTGTTATGGGGCAGTGCCTCAGCTAGCAATGTAGAAAAAATTCAAAGGCGCCACAATAAAATTCTTCGTATATAAAAAATTCGAACATCCACAAAGACCTAAACATGCCATCAGTTAAAGCAGAAATAGCGAAACACGCAGTCACATATCTAAAGAGGCTTGAATCTCATCCGAACCCTTTGGCGCGTAGCATGCTGAATGAACCTGGTTACATTCGACTAAAAAGAAGAGATACTGCTTTTCTTGGCCGTACATTAGAGGGATGACCCGCAAATGATTGCAAAATCAGTGAAACAAATGTTATTTTTGTCTAGCACTGGCTGGACGTATATTTTGTATTTTAGACTTAAGATACGAATAATTATTGTTAGTTCAAAAAATTTAAGATACAATAAATAAATTATGCAAAAAAAAATTGTACCTGTTTCCCTTTGCAAATCAAATTTGAACTGAAGTTTGATGAAATGAGTTTGGCCATGGCGCTTAAGAATAAATCCAATATGAGGCAGAAATTGTAGCGTGACTACCTCATTTAACCTAGGTGAATAGCATCGAATCTTTGTGATCTTTTTAATTCACTTTCTATAGTAGTAAGAATACACGTAATTGCATGCTCACTGAGTGAAGTTTTTCACAAAACTAAAAGATTCCTTTTGCTAATATAATTTTGAAAAAAAATATTTATGGTCACTTGCCTTTATCATGTTTAAATTAAAAGATCTGCAAATTTTACAAAAATTGAGGTGGAATACCTGACAAAATTGGTAAATCAAAGAAAATGTATCATCGAGTTTAAAAAACAGACAGAACCACCTCAAAAGAAAGAATTCGTTGTTGGGAAGAAATTGCACTTTTTTTTTAACACGCAGTTTGGCGAATATAGTTCATATAAGACTTTAAAAATACAACATAATAAAATGAAAAATCGGCAAAAAAGAATTATGCCTTAGATAAAAAAGAGTTTTATCAAATGGGTGGTGGTCCAAAACCACAGTCAAATATTTCATCAATTGATTCTGAAATAAGACAAATGCTGCAGTTGGAGCAAGTTGAAGGTTGGCCATCCATATATGACGACGATATTAAGTATATAAGTAAAATTAAGTATATAAGTAAAATTTAATTTTATAATTACACTAATACATATGTAGATATGATACATAATTTTTATTTTATTAACATTTAGATGAAAAAAAAGATTATTTCTGTCGAAACAGTGCAAAGGTCAAGTAAGACAAATACACCTCAAAAATGCCAAAAGCCCCTAAGCATTCATCGCTCATTGCAGAAAATAGAAAGAAGTTAATTAATATTAAAAACCAAAAATGTCAACTGGAGATGAAGGTTTTAGAAGAAGAGACACAGCCACGCAAAATAAAATTAGAATTGGAAATAGAAGAATTAAAACAAAGAGCGGGATCGTTTAAAAAACACTCTACTATGGTAAAAGCCTATGCGAATGAATTATAAATAAATTTTTATTTATTTTGAATTTAGCTTGATCTCTTTATTTAAAAAAAATTATGTTTTAATAAATAATTGAAAAAACATACATATCTATTTTTCATTATTCATTAGCTGTTTACAATAATTAAAAAAAATTATTAAAACCCGTCGGACAAAGTTATTATTTTCAGAATAGATTCTCTGTTATTAGGGGCAGATGCAACAAAATTAATAGCTTCCTACAAACTGTCTGGCAAACTAGGAATTTCCGTTTCAATATTTATACAACAAATGTTGTGAAGCACTGCTGTTGCAATAAGTATGGGAATCATCTTTTCCAGACACCATAGCTACGTTCTACACAAGAACGAATTCTTGCGAATCATTGTATAAAGCGTCTTCAGGTGTCATTACATATTTTTTTAGGATATCCACCATCTCCGATTATTATTCCATTGTTAAATTTACCAGTCTCGAATTTAGAATAAATTTTTGAGAATATTCGAATCATGTGCAGATCCTGGCCAACGAGCAACAATATTCGTTTTTTTTTTTTTTAATTGGCATCGCACGTTGTTTGTACGTTAATATATAGTGTATTCTTTAGATCACGCATATTTTTTTTATCCTGCGACTAGATCGTTTCATAAATGCACAATGGGATATAAATCGGCTGACTGAGGTGAATAATGCAGTTGGTGAGGTACATTATATATAAGCTATTCTTTTAAAATACCCGCATTGTGCTTGGTATCGCTGTCTTGCTGAAAATACCAGCCAGTATTTAGTCTCAATTTGTTTATTAGTTTCTTTAAGAAGATATTAATTGACAAATAGGCCCATCATGGTCATAATAAATACAAAATTTCCCACACCAGCAGCTGATATGCGACCCCAGAGCATATATTACCGCCACTATGTATCACAGTGGGAAGTAAATGTTATAGTAACTGGAAGTAAATTATATGTATAGACAATAGTTCACAATTTTCTAAGCCGAACTCACTGTCTCCCATTAGAACCTAAGAGGTCAAATTTACTTGTCGACATGAGCTTTTGCAAATACTATACATTTTGTTTCATTAATATCGCTGATGTATGGCTTTTTCCTGGGCATACGACTATGAGTTCCGTAATTTCTAAGTATACTTCGAACTGTTTCTGGGTGCTTTGAGATAATATTATTAAATCCTAAATTTTGTGATTTCCACTGCTGTGTTTCTTTAAATTTGCTTTATCTCCGCAATAATCTGGCGTTTTTATACGATTAGTTAGTTTAGGTGGACGGCCACTTCTTGCCTTACTTTCAAAGTATTTTAAATCTTTGCAGTTTTTATAGTCTGTGCAGTTGCCTTGGAACATACAACAAACTCACCACTTTTCCGAAGATATTTTCGACCTTCGTGATACTTAACAATGATAAAAACATATATGTACATTAGGGTGTCCCAAAAAGCTTATAAGGTCCAGTATTTTTGAGTTTTTTTTTAGATTTTTAAGAAGACGTTTAGAGGTCGCGCAAATCAAGTCTTTGTTAAAAATCGGGTTTTTCGAAATTTTTTCAAACTTGACGCATACTTCTAAGGACAGTTTCCCAAACTTCATTTCTATATGCAAAAAGTTTAAGTTTCGGCAATATTTTTGTCCATTTAGATTCAACATATTAAGTATTTTTGTAATATTTTAACAAATTCTGTAAAAAACGGTTAATTACTCTTCAAATTTATATGGAAGTAATAAAAACTAGTGACGCGATTTTGAAGAGGGATATGTTCTATACAACTAAAAAAAGAAAAATGGAATTTGGTCTAACAGTTCCTTAGTTACACTATTTTTATAGTTTGTACCTTAAAAATGGTGATACTTTTTTCGTTATAATTATTTTATATTTCCATAAATTTTTATAGTTGTGTTTTTAAAGTGATTTCTGCGAATTAATAAAATATTATTTCATTTCAATTTAATCCCCCGTTTAATTTAATTTTTCAAAATATCTTCACGGATTGAATGAATAATATAGATCTGGCAAGGTTATAACATAGGGGCTTTAACTGCCATTAACTTCTGACATTTATTGATCTAAATCGTTACATGCTGTCATTTAAAATTTAAATATATACAAGATTTAGACAACGTACCGGTAAGATTTTTTTTATTTTATATTTTTGGTTAGAGCTTAAATGTGTAATTTTATTAAAAATAAATATGAATATTGTGAAAACAAGAAATGTGTGGCTTTGGCTAATACTTATATCAATGTCACAACTTCTGAAACTGATTTCCAGAATTTATTGCAAGGTATAGAACTACATCGTAGTTACTCCAATAAATGATTTAACACAGAGCAAAACAAAGGTTTGTGTTTTCTTTTTGTTGATTGGGAATGTTTGGTGAACTGGCAAACAGCTTATAATAACATATACTGGGTATAAATGTTAAAACGGGTATAACTCAGGAACGGTTAGAACGAATTCAAAAATTGTTGTATAAATATTAATTAGAATAAAGTTGTCTTTTAAACTGCATCATTAGTTTTTTAGTTTTCATTGAAACTTAAAAATTAAGTTTTTTTTAAAAAATTACAAAATTTTTAAAAAAAATTACGAAAAATTGTAATTTAGGGTATCTAAATGACCTAAATAATTACCAAAACATATACGTTTTTTACACAGGAATAAAGCTTGGATACTTTTCTTAAACATTGTTTCTTTAGAAGTTAAGAAACCCGTGGCTATTAAGCAAGTAATGAGTAAAGTTAGAAAAAAGGCCGAAAACTCCGGTTTTTTATGAAAACTCCATTTGCGCGACCTCTAAATCTATTCCGAAAATTCTTAAAAAAACTCAAAAATACTTAACCCTATAAGCTTTTAAATTTTGATTGAGCACCTATGAAAATTTTTTGGGACACCCTTTTCGATTTTTACTCTAAAAATGCCGATTTTTTGTAAAAAAAACAGATTTTCTCAAATAAATTGATTTGGGAATTTATGCTAAAAGCTATTTTTGATATCCTTAAGCATTTTCCGAATTTTATAATTGAAAATTAAAAACAAGCGCTACATTCTAAGTACCGAGAATTGCAATTTCTTGAATTCATAGATATATTTACAAAACAATTCGCAACTGTTCTTTTTTTTTGTCTTCTGAAAACCAGTTTCGCAACTGTTTGCTTGTAATACTTACATTCTTTCTGTTGTACATTGTTTTATAAATACAATTTTCTAATTTTTAACCCACTTCAAAAAAGAAGGAGGTTATCTATTCGTCTGAATGTTGCTTTTTATACCCTTCACCACAGGTGGAAAGGGTATATATAAGTTTGTCATTCCGTGTGTAATTTCTACAATATTCATTTCCGACCCCATAAAGTATATATATTCTGAAACCCTATATATAGAGAAGTTGATTGAGCGATGTCCGTCTGTCCGTGTTAGTGTGGTAATGTCATTTGCCAAGGTACCAGAAGAGATACAAAAAATTTAAGCACACTAATCTGTCAGGCATAGTTTCGAAAATTTTGGTATTGCAATTCAGCAACATCGGATCATTCCTTTGGAGGCTACGGGCCAAAAACCACTCCCACCTATATTTGTTTTACGTTTTTTTAAATTTTTTTCGGCTTTAATGATTCTGTTTTGCCTTTTTTTGTCAAATGACAGGTAGATCGCAGGAAGTGCATACAGATCTCGGGGGATCAATAACCCCCTGCGAGGGGCGATTTTTGTTTTTAGATTGGTAGGGTTTTTCTGCTTTGATTTGTATTAGAGACCTTAATAGAAAGCAATACGTATAGAGGTAGCCGATGGACCCACAGGGTACCCAGTGACAAATAGGAGCAGTTAAAAGGACCCCCATGTATCAATATAAAGAAATTTTTTTTTTTTTGTTAGGATTTCTTTTTGCTTTAGTCTGACTATTCTAACTCAATATAGATTGGAGAAAAGTCCAAAATTTAACAAAAAAATTTCAACCAAATTTTTAAAAAAAAAATTTTTTAAAAATTAAAAAAAAAAATTAAAATTTTTTTTCAAAAATATTTACAAAAAAATTTACAAAGCATTTTCAAAAAGATATTTTACAGAAAAATATTCGAAAAAATTTTTTTTTTTAATTTTCCAAAAAATTTTCGAATAAAATTTTACAAAATTTTCGAAAAATTAAAACAAAAATTTCAATATTTCTCTGAAAATTAAAATTATGAGTGTAACATAATATATAATTCTATAAATTGTGTATTTTAAAGAGAGGACAATTTAGTTTCATTTGCATTAAAATTTGAGAATTGTTTCGCTACAACCTCATAAAGCTGCATTATGTTTCTCAAATTTTTAATAAAATAAGAACTAAGTTTATGGCTTTTTACAGTGCATACACATGCAACAAAAATTCACAGGTTATATGATTTCGGTGCACAACGTTGAAGTGTTTACTGTAACATTAAAAAGCTTTAAGAAAAATTCAATTGGATGTGAACTCTTCTCGAAGCCACTTCAATTATTCAAGGCATTATTAATGTATACAAAAAGCTTTTTTCAAAGCTGATTTTAGATATTTATAAAATATTAACAACAACTAAATTAAAATTAAATTTTTTAATTTAATAATTACGAACGATTAATTATTCAACAAAAAGTTTTTTTCAAAACTGCCTAAAATTTAAAAAAGTTTTTTTCAAAACTGCATCAAATTAAAATTTTTTTTTCAATACTTCATACAAGGAAGGTAAGTACATTTATTAGTATATATGTACATATTATGTATGTACATATAGTATATCAATATTGATGAAAACCTTTTTTTAATAGCTAATTCAGACTACAAGTACCGGGAACCTGTTTGTTATTATATGTTTCTGTGATCCGATCCTGTGAAGATTACCTTTTTGGAATTTTTTAATAAAAACTTCAAGTAAACTGTAAGAACGGAACACATTGGAACACTCACTTCGACGGGAAATTCCGGAGTTGAGAGCACCAGAGCGTGAGCGTGACACATTGTCTCACTCGTTAAGAAGATCAGATCCTCTTGCTCGTAATATTGAACAAGAACGAAACACATTGGAACACTCACTTCGACGGGAAATTCCGGAGTTGAGAGCACCAGAGCGTGAGCGTGATACATTGTCTCACTCGGTAAGAAGATCAGATCCTCTTTGCTCGTACTATTGAACAAGCACGGAACACATTGGAACACTCACTTCGACGGGAAATTCCGGAGGTGAGAGCACCAGAACGTGAGCGTGATTCCTTATCCCATTCATTACAGAGGTCTGATCCTATCTTTCATAATGAAGAGCAAAATTTACGTTACGCGTCGAGACTCACGTAACTCCACAAGAATTCAAAATCAAAATTTGAATTACATGCTAACTTGTCGCGTTCAGGTCTACCGAATGAATCCTGTGAATCGCAGAAATGAAAGTACTAGGCAAGCTGATAGGAATAGAAATAACCGAATAGCTCTATCACCGGAATCAAGGGAGCGACACTTGGAAGCAGATAGACTAAGGCATGTCTATAGAATGTTTGAAGAATATAATTCAAACATTAAGAATGGACCAACAGAAGTTTGTGTTTGCTGCGGCGGACTTTGGTTTCCTAATCAAATTAAACAATTATGCATGAATAACTTTGAACAGTTGCGGGAAGTTTTCTGCTTGGCAAACATTTTTCCTTCTGATCAAAATGTTTTTAAGTTTTGCCAAACTTGTTGCAGAATTGTAAAGATTGGAAAAATTCCTACAATATGCTTAACTAACGGATTAATGTTTCCGGAAATTCCAATTACGTTAAAAGATTTGACACCTTTAGAAGAAAGATTTGTGGCTCCAAGAATTCCATTTATGCGAATAGTATCATTGGGGTATAACCGTCAATGCGCTGTAAGAGGAGCAGTTGTAAATGTCCCAATTCTTCTTAATAGAACTGTTAATGTTCTTCCAAGAAGGTTTGATCAAACGGAAGTCATCCAAGTCCACCTTAAAAGAAGATTAGAATATAATCATAGTTTTATGACTGAGGTCATTAGACCAAAAAAAGTAATAGATGCAGCGCGATATTTGGTTAATACAGATTTGTATAAGAAGCACAATATTTGTATTTCGAATGATTGGCTGGATAATGTGAGTCAAAATGAAGAAGTGCCTTTTATATCAAACAGAAGATCAAAGCGTTGTTGAAAGATTATTAAACAACGATTCCGAATTAATAAACATAGAAGAATTAAACCCTCAAGAAACGCTATTAGAAAACATTCCAGTCGAAAATGTTCCTTTAGAGAGAATTTTTATTGCGCCGGGGGAAGGACAGCGTCCTTTGGATATGCTTTTTGATGAAGATTCGGAAGAACTATCCTATCCTTCCATATACTGTGGTGTTAAAAGGACTTGCACAGCAACAGTGGGAAAGATCATAAAGTCTGAAGCAAGGAGGTACGATAGAAGATGTGCTCGCGTAGATAAGGTTTTATACTCATATAAGAAGCTAGAATTAACACGAGTCAAAAATAGTATATCGACATGTTTACGGAAAAAAGTGGGACCTAACCGTCATACAGCTGGTAACATGTTAGATGAGAATTTTGTACATAATTTAGTTCAACATGATGAAGGATATCATATCCTTAAGGGAATACGGTCTTCCCCAGCTCATTGGGAAGGAGAGAAGAAAAAAGTTTTAGCCATGATACGCCAGTTTGGATTACCAACGTTTTTTATTACTTTATCAGCTGCCGAGTCGCAATGGCCAGAATTATTGGTTATTCTAATAAAAATTTTAAAAAACAGAACTGCTACAGAAGAGGAAGCAATGAGTTTAACCACCCAAGAAAAATATGAATTAATACGGATGGACCCGATAACATGCTCTCGTTACTTTGACCAAAGAATACGCCATCTTTTTAAGCATTTTAAAACGGCTGGAGGCATTTTTAATCAGCATAAAGTAATTAAATACTATTGGAGAATAGAATTTCAACAAAGAGGATCTCCGCGTGTTCACGGTATTTACTGGTTAGATAATGCTCCAATATTTAATGCAAATAACCACACAACGTTCGCAGAAGTAATAAGCTTTATTGATGAATTCATAAAGACAGATTCCTCAATAATGGAAGTAGCAAATTATGTCTCATACCAAACACATAATCATAGTAGAACGTGTCAAAGAGAAATTCGGGGGCAAAAGATATGTCGATTTAATATTCCATATCCTCCCATGAGAAATACTGAAATTATTTTACCACTTTCGGATGATATCGACAAAGAAGTATTGGAAAAACACAAGAAAAATTATGAAAGAGTTCACAATGTTTTGAACGCTAATTTATCCTGTGAAGATATTGAAAGGCTTTCGTCATTTGAAAGCTTTCTGGCAGACGAGAGGATTGATTTGTCCCATGAAGATTACATTTCGGCTTTAAGATCTTCTCTGAAAAAGCCACGAATTTTTCTAAAGAGGTCTTTCAAAGATAAGAACATAAACGCATTTAATCCCAGAATTCTCGCAATGCAAAGAGCAAATATGGATATACAATTCGTATTAGATCCATATGTATGTGTTTCTTATATTGTTAATTATATAAACAAGTCAAATAGAGGTGTATCTAGATTGCTACAGGAAGCAATAAACGAGATTCGTACGGGAAACTTTACTGTAAAACAAAGACTTCAGCACATCGGAAACAAATTTATTTCAGCTTCGGAAGTTTCGGGTCAAGAAGCTTCATACAACATCCTCGGAATGCACCTATCACAATGCAGCAATGCCGAGGTATATATTAATACTATGAAACCAGATAAACGTGTCCGTATTCTTAAATCAAGATTAGAACTTCAAAATTTGCCAGAAGATTCTACCAGTGTGTTTGAGAATAACATTTTAGATCATTATATTCAACGCCCAGATGTACTAAATGATGTTTGCTTAGCATACTTTGGGGCGTTTTACACTTATGCCAAAAAATTACGAAGAACCACACGTTTACAGGAGGAAGATGATGATTACCAAGAAGATACTGATATTAACATAAATGAAGTGGGGATACCTTTACAACTAAGGGATAATCTGGATACATATACAAACGTAAAAATCCAGAAATTATAAGATTCCCGAAATTCAGTGTTGACACAACAAGAGACGAATATTTTAGATCGCTTGTAATGTTATATTTGCCTTGGCGTAATGAATATGAAGAAATAACAAGTGATGATAATGAGCAAACATGCATTGCCCAAAAAAGTATAATCGAAAATAATAGGATATTATTTGAAAAACTGAAGGACGGGGAGCTCGATGAAATTATTCTACGAATTCAAGAAGAAAACGAAGACAACCAACAACAGGAAGATAACATATCTACAACACAACTTCTTGATGATGAATTCAGAGCACTAGCACTGCCAGTTGTGGATGAAGATGTAAATATATTAAACATTAATGACGGAAATCAAAGAAATATTGCTGATGGAAGTTCGGATGATATTCGACTTATTCGACTACCGCCTTTATTGCGGAATGATCATTTAATGGACCAAGTGAGAACATTAAATATTAAACAAAGAGAATATTCACATCATTTGTTAAGATATGTATTGGACAATATTCAATTCTGCGAATTTGTAAGTGGATGGGCAGGTGTTGGTAAGAGTAGGCTTATAAAAACTATATATCAGTCAGTGTCGTCACGGTTTAACTCGATTCCAGGATCTAACCCTGACTTAATTAAAGTTTTATTGAGCGCACCAACTGGAAAAGCTGCCTTTGGTATAGGTGGAGCAACTCTACACTCACTGTTTTCTTTACCAGTTAATCAATACTCTGGAGAAATTCGCTCCCTTAGCAATGATGTCGTTAATACACTTGTTACAAGGTTTATGAATTTAAAAGTCATTATTATTGATGAAATTTCTATGGTTGGCGCTAGAATGCTGGGTTATTTAGATGCCAGATTGAAACAAATTTTCTAAAGCACAACAGCATTTGGAGGAATATCAGTTCTAGTATTTGGAGATCTAAAACAATTACCCCCTGTAGGAGATAAATGGATTTTTAACATTAACACATCGAATCCCTATGGTGTCATTGTTGGAGAAGGACTGTGGAACAATTTTAATTTTTATGAATTGGCTGAAATAATGAGATTACGCAATGACCGCATTTTTGCTGAGGCACTAAATTCAATGGCTGTAGGGGAAATGGATGAGTCACATGTAGGGCTCATTAGATCGCGAGTGGTAGAGAATATTACGACGTTACCACCAGAAGCAATTCATTTATTTTGGTCTAATGCAGAAGCTGAACAATATAATTTATTAAGATTAGGACAAATTTTAACCCATGAGTATACCTCGAAGTCTTTCGATTTAATAAAGTCTGACACTTTACCAGCAGAACAACGTAATCGAATTTTAAACATGGTGTCAAAGATGAAAACTTCGGAAACACAAGGGCTTCCTAGGGATCTTAAATTAAAAGAATCTGCTAAATAAATGATGACAGTTAATATCAACACAAATGATGGTCTTGTTAATGGAGCAGCTGGAGTTTTAATGGATGTAGAAACGAATAGTCAAACAGGAAATCCAGTCACCGTGTGGATTCTTTTTTCGGACAATACTGTGGGTGTTGAGACACGTCGTCAAAAATCTCATAGAACGGAGTCAACTTGGACGCCAGTTGAAAAATGCGTAAGAAGCTTTCAATTTAAAACTAATGACAGTGTTACAATTGAAAGAACTCAGTTCCCATTAGTGATAGCAGAAGGGATAACTATCCACAAAAGCCAAGGCGCTACTTATTCGAAAGTAGTTGTCCATACTCGTAACAAAATGAGTAGATCTGCTTTTTACGTAGCTTGCAGCAGAGCAACAAGTGCAAATGGACTATTTATTGTTGGACACTTTAAAGCTCCTAAACCATTTAGCAGTTTGGATCCAGTCAAAATGGAACTTGAGCGTCTACGATCAGAGAAAGTATTATGCAAACAATTTGATTTCCTAAGAAATAACGATTGGAATTTAAGATTGTTTTACCAAAACATACAAAGCCATCAAGCACATCACAAAGATATTTCAACTGATCCCACAATAATGCTAGCCGATATTATATGTTTGGTTGAAACTTGGGGTTTTCCCGAAGAATGTCATATGCTATCCAATTACACTGTGCTAGGCCGGCTCGATTGTTTCAATATGGATAAAGGAGAAGCAAGACACCGACACAGGAAGGGAGTTATTGTGTACATAAAAGATAATTTCACAGAAGAAGCCGAGTATTTATTTGGAGAAGAACATATTTACAATGAAAACGCTTTACAATGCATAGCATATCGTATCGATGAAATATATTACATTTTGTTATACAAAAGCCCAAATTATCCTCAAACACAATTCTTGTCGCAGTTTCGAGAGATAATAAATAAATTATGGAACTATTTTAGAAATGATAGTGAAAAAGTTTATATAATGGGAGATTTTAATATATGCCGAAAAACCGAGGAAAGTAGCACCGAAATGTTTTTAAACTCTAAAGGATTTAGTGCTCTATTAGATAAAAATGATGCAACTACTAAGCATGGAACGCATATTGATTGGATATTTTCAAATAATAGAAACAGCAGTCAAGCAAAAATTTATCCAACACTACACAGCTACCACGATGGAATATTCCTTGGGATTAATATTTCTTAAAAAGATAGGCAAAAAAACAAGAAGTTCCTATCCCAAAGTAATGAGAGAACGGTTTCGGGGTAGTGCTTCTAGTGTGGGACCAAAAGTTAATAGTGTGCTATCACTACGTTCATTTATATTTATATTTACATAAAACATTCGACTCGTACCTATATATATAGGTATATATATACCCAACCTTATATATATATATAGGTACAAGTCGAATGTGAAGGAGACTTACAACGAACTTTAAGAGTATATTGAACTCTTTTTTTGTGACCTTTTTCTTGAACATTCTATAGGCTCTGAAGGGAGTGGAGTATGAATTGTTTATGCCGATTTATCCAAAAAATCGAAGAAGGGGAGTAGGTGTGGAAAAAAGGGGAGCAGCTACATAAGCCACACTTACAGACTTACAACGAAATTTAAGAGAGTATTGAACTCTTTTATAGGACTTTTTTCTTAAAAATTCTTTAGGCTCTGAAGGAGTGGCGTACGAATCGTTTATGCCAAATACCTAATCAACAAATCGAGGATAGGGGATAAACTGTGGAAAAAAAGTGGGCAGCTACATGAACCCCATCCCGAAGAATGAGAGCGGTTTCAGGATGGTGGTTCCAGTGTGGAACCAATAGTTGATAGTGGGCTATCACTACGTCCATTTATTTTTATTATATATATAATATATATATACCCAACCTTCTTAGGTACGAGTCGAATTTAAAGAAGACTTACAACGAAATTTTACGAGTGTATTGAAATCTTTTTCTATGATTGTTTTCTTGAAAATTCTTTAGGCCCTGAAGGGAGTGAAGTATGTTGAATCCCTAATCCAAAATAGAGGATGGGTGAGTAGGTCTGGAAAAAGGGTGTGCAGCTGCATGAAACCCATCCCGAAGTAATGAGAGCGGTTTTGGGGTGGTGGTTCCAGTGTGGGACCAATAGTTGATAGTGCGCTATCACTACGTCCATTTATATATA
>OX451219.1:72637905-72847648 GCA_949628195.1 Phasia obesa
TATATATATATATATATATATATATATATATATATATATATATATATATATATATATATATATATAACTGATAAAAATTAAATTTTTATCAGTTTTCAGGTAACTATGTATGTTACTTCTCTAAATTCTTGTTTATTCCCCCTTTTTTGTACCGGATGCGCACTTTCTTTTGGTGGCTGGTAATGTATCGGCTGATTTTGAACACCTGGCTGGTGGTGGCTGGTAGTGGTAGGTGCTTTTGGGTGGTATATTATTGTTGGCTGGTACTGAGTTTCTGGCTGATATTGTTGTGGGTTGATGGTGGTTGTGGCTGGTATTGCTGTTGCACTAGTTGTGACGTACTGTGGTGCTGGCGGATACCCATAGGCGGAAAGCACGGGATAAGGGTTTCCCCTTTTAAATTGAACAGCCAGCTTATTTTGGCAATAGGGGCACTGCACTGATTCTGAAATTAATTATTTTTTACACTTAATAGCGGTTTCTGAATTACAGGCGAGAGGATCGTCTCGTATAGAAAGCACTTCAAAATTGAGTGCCTTTAATACAAATTTTCTAGACGCGAATATAATATAGAAACCTCACATTAATTAAATATGTACTATTTCCAATTTTACTCGGAATAAAAATAATTCACAAATTGCCAGGTTAATCACAATTAATTTACAATTTTAGTTATAATTTTGAAAATTTGCGCTGAGAATGCTTCTCCTGTATCACCACAAGAATTAACACGCTATATAAATTAAAGCTTTGCCGGTGTTTACATTTTTAGTACAAAAAAAAAACTTAGTATTACATAATAATTATAATCCATCTGGTAACTGTGCTTATGCAAACAAAATTAAAGACTGGTATACTTCATTCTTGAATTCTTTGTAGGTCCCTTCAACAATTAAAATTTAATTTTGTAACTTCTTCAACTTCTTCAAAATTTCTGCACAGGGTGACCTTAAAGCGGTCGTATGGACTGATGTCATTCAGACGGTAATTATGATCGGTTCCATTATATATGCCATCATCAAAGGTACTAGTGATGTATGGTGGCATTGGTGTAGTATGGGAACGTAATAATGATACCAGCCGGATTGAATTCCCAAGCACAAACGTAAGTAGAGGATTAAAAATTTTATTTAATATATTTTTTTATTTATTAAAATTTTTATTTCCTACAGCCGGCAAGGGCCAAGGATCAGTTGGTGCCTCTATTGGTTATGGAAACCTTTAGCAGTTTTACCCGGCATGGCTGGTTTATTTATGGTTGGTGTATTTAGCGCCGCTCTTAGTTCCCTTTCAACTGGCCTTAATTCATTGGCTGCTGTCTTTTTTTCAAAAATCCTCTTAAGCGAACATCAAACAGCTGTTACAATGCGTTTGATTGTTGTAACACTGGGTATAATAGGTGTTGCTTTAGTGTTTGTAGTGGAATATTTGGTCATGCTGTGTTACAATTATCGGCCACCATGTCTTCGACAACAGGCGGTCCTTTGATTAGTTTGTTTTTAATGGGCTTGCTAATGCCCTGGATTAATACTAGAGTAAAAAACTAAAATATTTAAACTTTTATTTAAATAAAATTGATTTTATTTCTTTATCCATAGAGTGCCCTTTCTGGTTGTGTGATTTCTATGCTTGTTATGACCTGGATCTGTGTTAGAGGTCAAATTGCTTTGGCTACTAATGAGCTGGGCCCTATTCCACAAACAACTTTGCACTTATCAAAATGCAATTTTTGGAAAAGTGATAAGTGTTTCTGTTCCACAATTATCTTTGCAAATCTCACTTTGCACTAAGCTAATTTTTGCAAACACTGCAATTTTTGCAAAGACTTTACAAAAGGTGCAAAGTCTGCGTTTTCTTGCAAAGTGAGTGTGAAAAGTGTTCCACAAAGCATTTAATCATCTTTGCATTTCTGTCTTATAACTTTTCACTTTGCATTTCTAAATATAACTTGTTAAAATGAGTAGAGTAGAGAAATGTAAGTATTTTTTATTTATTGTAAATAATATTTTAATTTTATTAGTCAACTATTTATTAATATACAGATGTAATTTTGATGTCAGGCTTAAATTCTTTTTATTCTGTCTGCTGAAGGAAAGTTTTTTATTAAAATAAAGTGATTAATTTTAAAGAAAAAATTGGAAAATTTTCTGCATTTTCTGGATCGCTACATACCTCTTCAGCATTCTTCGCATCCATCTACTTTAAGTGGTGTTTTAGTTGAAAACATCATCTATTTAACCAACAAAACGCTGATGAAGGAATGCGAGAAAACTTGTATTCAATTATCTATCGTCAGTTAGTGAGAACGAAGTCTATTTAAAAATATTTTTTCAAGTAAGCCTGACTACAAAATTTCATCTCCATTATTGTAAACATTTCAGGGACCTTAAATAACAGTTGTCAAAAAAATTAAACTGAAAAACTTCTTATGTTAGAATCAACGTAGATCTATACTGTCATATATTAATGGATTTATATTGACGAGCTCTTTCAGAATCTATGGTGATCTTAAAAAATCATTCCAACTCCATAGTTAAGAGTTATTTTTCAACGAAAAAATAAAAATTTAAATGAAACTTTTAAAAAGAGATTTTTATTTTTCGGAAATAAAAAAAACTTTTTTGAGGAGTTTTATTTTTCCGTCTGAAAATAAAACTTATTTTGTTTATTTACATAATTTTTTTTGTGGACATATTTGAACGGAGGCCGCTGAATACCAAAACATCCGGTGAAGATCGTTAATCAAACAATAACAATTTAAAAACTTACATTATTTTAATAGCGATTTATTCAATTGAAATGCAAGGTTATTGTATTGGTTATCAATTTACATAAAATGAGTTTTATTTTCTGACGAAAAAAATAAAACTACTAAAAATGTTTTATTTTAGTACGGCAAAATTAAATTCTTTTTCTAAAACTTCCTTTTAAGTTTTTAGTTTTACTTTGAAATATAACTGTTTTAGATGTAGTTTTTTTTAATTAAATTTTCAAATAACTATTATAAAATAATTTTTTAATTCTATAATTTGTTGTAATTCTATAATTTGTTGCTATAACAGCGTCTTCATTATCGTCGAACAAAAGCCTTATTAAAGATATAGCAATATAACTTTGAAAAGCGATCGTTTATCTTGCAAATTTATGACAAACTTATCAAAATTTACTTTGCAAAAATAGAAATTAATGTTTTTGTGGAACAAAACAGCATAATTTTTGCAAATTACACTTTTCAATATTAATTTTGCACTTTGCAGAAGAGAGCGTACGTGGAACAGAAATTGCCAAGAGAATATAAAAATTGCAAAGACTTTGCAGATTACACTTATCAATTTCAACTTATCAAATTTTATAGTTCTGTGGAACATAAAGTTTTGCAAATTGACGAAAAATTTGATAAGTGCAAAGTTGATAAGTTGCTTTGTGGAATAGGGCCCTGATCTATGTATTTGTATTATATCTATCTCAACGAGACTCTCAAAAAGAGAACAAAACATATAAAATTTTTAATCAGTAGCATCAAAGAGAACCCAAGAGGTGAAACGGCGTATAAACAGGATGGCAAAAAATACTAATTCAAACCGTCTCTTTCACACGTTGATTAGTTTTCCTTTGTGTTATTTCGTAAACATTGGTTTTCTTTTGTGCTATTTTCTTATTAATTATTTTCTTATTATTGTAAATGTGTGTAACTTTCATTAAATATATTTCTCAAGCTTATTTCACACCACCAAAGAGTTTTGATTGTTTGTTTTAATTACACTTTGTTGTTTAATTAATATTTTAATGTACAAGTTAACTTTTAAAGTACAAAATTTTAAACAACGAACACGCTTTAAAGGAAAATTTTCAAAATTTTTAGTTTTTGTTTTGTTTATTTTTCCGATGTTCGTAAAAATTTGGTACTATATTTGTCTCTTTCTTGACAAGCTTAGGAAAGTCTGATTGTGGCCATTTTCATCAATCACTATTTACATCTCTGTGTACTTTGTGGTAGCATGCCAACTTTCAACAATGCATGTTTATGTCGCATTGTGTAATAAAATAAGTACACTGAAAATATTCAACCATAACCAAAAATTTTGTCAGTTTGAAATAATACATGGCATAATAAACATGGTAGACTCACGGCGAAATTCAATACAATACTGCATACGTTTTGTTTGTGTATAATATTCTTTGAATGTCAAAAGCATGTGACAAAAAATTGAAAGAAAAATAAAATTGAAAAATTGTTAAATTGTAATACTAAATAAATTTTATTAATAACTAAATAAATTATGTTTTATTTATGAATATTGCGTAAAACTATGTATTTGCTTATCTTATAAGTAATAAAAAGAACACGGCACCAGCTCCTATAATATGCACATGTATGTACATACATATGTAAGTGGAAGGTTTCATTCATGAGAGAGTGAAATAGTATAACAAATTCTTTCCTTTTTCACGAATGCCGCGCCAAATGCAATGAATGTAATCGACAAAAAAAAATTTGGAAATAATATTTATTATTTAAATATAAAAAATATTTTTTATTAGTTTCTGTATTACATTAATATAAATCACTCTTTCATTTAACAATTTTAAAGCAATAAACGTTACATTTATTTGTTTTATTTTAACAAAAAATGATATACGGGTACGCATGCATGAATAGTTTATTTGTATATTATTAAATTAGAAAATACGAAATTAGTTTTAATAGTTCAGAATGAAAAATAAATTAACGTAATTATGGTTGAAAAAAAAACTTTACGCAAAAGGATCTTTTGACAGTAATGGGCATTTCTAAACAAGCGCTATATAAATTGTGTGATTTCTCTACCTATTGCCATTGTTAATGAATATGTTAGATTTTTTTTTATAAAAACCGCTTGTACGGAATTTTCACAACATACACATACATATGTTACAATTCATGACTTTCTTAATTCTAAGAATCATAAGAAAACTAATTTAATTATACATTAACTTAATATTGTACAAAAACCTTTTGTATGGAATTTTCATAACCATACAATATTCACATGCTACCATTTTTTTTCTACTTTTTTACTCTATCTTAACAAAAAACTTAAATTAAAATTTGGTTAACTCATTCAAAATTAAACGCTTTTGTATTTGCTAATGTTAAACAATGAGATTTTTTTCAGTGTAAAACACCAATACATTCTCATTTTATCCAGTTTTAACAACTTTCTCTGGTTGGGGGCCTTTGATTTAGAGAAACCTGTCTCCACTCTAGGTTGTACTTATGATTTTGTAGCTCCAATTTCTTTAGCCAATCAACCCATTACTTCAACTGAGAACAGTATGTGAGTATTTTTTCTATTCTATCTTAAGCAAGCTCTTAACTGTAAATTTTTTATATGTATGTATATTTATTTTTATTTGAGTGACAAATCGTTTTTCTAATATTTGTATATGATGTCTTTTACTTATTATACTGCAGTCGGTTCCCTCATTTCCAAAATTTTGCCCAATTTGGCCACCTACATTTTTGGATGCAACGATGTCACCACTATGAATCGCAAGATGTTTGCTCCCTGTATTCGTCGTTTCATTAATTCGAAAGAGAAGAAAAATCTGTGATAATATTTGATTTGAAAAGTGTCTTAAAATCACCAGCTCATTTACTGATCAATTTTAAAATTTTTAATCAATATTTTTGGTCTTCATCTTTTGTTATATTCTTTTTACATCTTAAAAATTAGCAAATAAAGGCCATAAAGTACCAAAACCCGAAGATTTGTAGCAAGTACGTCTATATTTCTAAATGTAAACATTCGCTTTTCACTTTTGATTCCTATATACTGAAACATTTACATCTATAATACAAAATTGCGTTTTTTTCAGATCAAAATATAATTTCAATATATGAATTTGGATCTGCGGCACCCCTTACCCTATTCTAATCTCGTTCAAACTTTATAGCAACTAGATACTTTTTATCACTATTACAATTAAAAAAAATATTTTTTCGTTCCACCCTAACGTACAGTAGCTCGACATTAAAATGGGACAAATCAAAAATTTTATATTCTTTTTGAGTTTATAATTTACTTATAATAATTTTGTCAAAATACTTGCCAATTTCATAGACAAAAGACTTGCGATATTAGGAGATGCTTACTACTCTGCAATTTCCAACAAGCGATTGAAACTCCACCAAAGCCACCATCTAAAGCCGATAGAATATGCTTGGAGTTATTTGGAAGAATAATTCCAGTTCAGCAAAAAGTCCTTTTCATTTTTACATAACACACAAAAGGGTTATTAAAGTAAATAATGAATATCCTTAACATAAATCAAAAATTTGATTTATAAATTGGGTTGAAGAACTTGGAAATGTTTATTATTGCAAGAAATCGTAAAAATTATTAATTAAATAGAGAAAATTATTTAATAAATATTAGATGAAATTGTACCTAAAAAGCATGAAGTGTACCATGATGCGTCGCGTGTAAAAAATTGATACAATAATTATACAACAAATCCCATCACTGATTATTGCGCGTAAATTTATTTTAGTGTTGCCATATATTTTAATTTTTAGTAAAACAAAATATTTTTTGGTTTTAGTTAGCTTATAGTTACCCCCCGTCTCCATTAGACATTAACATGCCATAACAAAAGTCAAACTTCATATAAAAAAATAAAAACTTTATTTTTAATACTGGTTTTTTATATGAAGTTTGACTTTTGTTAAGACATGTTGATAGCAAATGAAGACGGGGGTTTAGGTCATAAAAGTTAGCTTAAAGCAAGGCGAATTTATATCAGGTGGTGTTGATAGCCCAGTTGAATTTTGTTTGTTTACGTTTATTGGAGGCAGGTTTTTTCAAAATTTGTTTATTTAGAAATAATACTGAAAACAAAATTGAAACGAAAAAAAAAAATTATTTAAAAAGGCGTTACATATAAATTTATATTGATTTTTTTTTATAAATTTTTAATACACACAACACAATAACACATAAATACATAAGTTTTACCACATTTTAACAATTTAAATGAGTTGCGGTGGGTCCAGATTCTTTTTATATGCTTTTATTTTAATTGCTTTTTATATTTTTAGTTCTATTTTTTTCTTTGTTTTTTCTTTTAGTAAAAATAAACAAAACACATTACGTTTATTCTTTAATTAAAAATAGTTAATAAATTTATTTTTTGTTGTTTGTTAGTCATGCAGCCAGCAGTTTTAGAAACATTGTAGGTGTTTTAACATCTTTCAGGGATCTTGACACATAAGATTAATAAGCCCTTAAATTATTACTATTGTAATTCAATGCAATATTTTTCATAAATGTTGGAAGTTTCTGATTCGAAAGTAAGCGAACACAGCTATTTTTTTAAATTTTGCTTCGATATTATTTAAGGCGAATTAATTTATTCTGACATAGGCATGTTGTTTTTTATTGTTGTCGTCTCGCTTTCACCTGATAAATAGATTCGAATTGGCTTAAAGCATGTTATTTTCGTAGTCGACTACCAAATTGCTTGTAAGGCAATTTAAAAATTAAACGGTTTTCCGAAAGTGACACACAAAATAGAAGAAGAAACGTTAAAAATGTGTAAAAATAAAGATAAGATGAAAGTAAAGTGTTAAAATTCTATATATCAGTTAAGTAAACAGGAAATTAAAGTTTAAACTTGAATTAAAAAAAATATGATAGAGTGAGCAAAAAAATAACTTGTAAAGCAAACACTCCCGTCCTTAACTCAAAATATCCCTGCTGTACAAGTTTTTTTGATCAGTGTATAATAATAATGTTTATTAAATTTTAATATTTGTTGTATCCCTACAAGCATTTTATAAAAATATTGATCATATTCGAGTCATTTATGACTCCTCTGCGCGATTAAAATAAGCATATATGAGCTCATTTTCTGATCATAAATGCTTGTTTCCTCGGGAGAAAATGGTACCCTTCTTAGGGAGTCTTTTATTACCCGATTTTCGGATCAGTTTCGACTCATTTATGACTCATATTTTTAGTCTTTTTCGAGTCATTTTTTGCTGTATTTCTTATTATTTTCGAGTCTTTTTCGACTCCATTTTTAACCGTATTTTGAATCGTCAAAGAATCTTTTTTGACTTATTTTCAGCCTATTTTCAGTTTGCGAGTCATTTATGAGTCGTTTTTGGTCGTATTTCTGATCCTTTTCGAGTCTTTTTGATTCTTTTTCAGTCATATTTGTAATCGATTTCAAAAAGAAATATTTTTCTATTTAAAGTATTTATTAATTCAGTTTATTAAAATTAAAAGTTATAAAAATATCTTAATGAAATTAATTTTGATGTTTTCTCTTAGTCACCCGGTCCTTAGCATGCAAAAATGCTTTTGTAGCACAGTGTTAATTTCCTTGTCTGTCCATTTTAATTTGTGATGGGAAATAGCTAAGAAAAATTAATTTTTTAAGATCTGATTGGAAGCAATCGGATAAGTTTGTATAAATAGAAAATTGATAACAATTAAAGCTACCGGGTAGATTGATACAAAGAGTACTGATGACGGACATAGCTGTCTAGAAATTGCATTCTGCTTTGCTGGTATCTAATTTTTCTTTATCTCTTTATAAATAAGAACTTAAGCCTAAATAATTAATTTATTAATAATATATTATGAGTATAATTATAAAATAAATAAACATATTTTAATACTTACAAAATGTCTAAGCTTGTCTTCATCTTCTTGCACTTCGTAATCAAATTTTTCTATATCAGCTATAGTGACCGTAGGAAATTTTAGCAAGTCACCATTTTCATCGAATAATACGTTGTCATCGTGGTGTTTTCTGTTTTCAAGCTTAACTGTGATGACCTCTTCAGTCAACTTGGTAAATTATCGCTTAATATCTTTTTTTATTTCTGATATTTCAGACTTCAAAGTTTTAACTTCTTCGAGCAATTGAAGTACAAGGTTCTGAAGGTTTTCGGTATGAGGAACATAAACATTTTGCACTAGAAAGAAAAATTTGTTTAAATAAAAAAAAAAACAATTGATTTGCTTTTTAACCGACTTCAAAAGAGAAGCAGGTTATCAATTCGTCTGAATGTTACTTTTTTTATGTATGTAACCGCAGAACTCAGCCATTTCTGAACCGATTTTTTTTCTTTATTTGAAAGGTTATGCTTTCAGGTTGGTCCCGTTTTAAAAACAGTTCATTATATTAAAAATTAAAGGGTGTCCCCATACAACATACATGTTTTTTACGTGTATTAAGAACCGTAAAGGGCACCAAATTAATATTTTAAAAAATTGCGTGTCGCTATAGCTCCCAACGGCAGAAATTAATAAAAAATAAATTTAAAGGGTGTCCCCATAGGTGCGGTAATTTGACCTATATATGCCTATCTTTTGAACCGTTATAGACAAAACCTTGAAAATTTTACAGAATGCCGATTACTATGACCGTTATAATAAAATGTATAAATATTCAAAATTTTATATTAAAGGGTGCTCCAATAGTTTATTTAATTTGATGTATATGGCCATACTTTTGAACAGTTGTACACAGATCGCTGAAATTTACAAAGAGCCTGTATTGCTAATTTGAATTTGGAAATAAAAGGGTGTCCCAATAGTTAATGTAATTCTATGTATGTGGCTAAACTTTTTAACTGTTATAGACAGACAGCTGAAATTTTCAAGGAACCTGTATTCCAAAGTCCACTATAGCAAATATACAATTTGAATTTAGAAATTAAAGGGTGTCCCCATAAATTATGTAATTTGATCTATATGGCCCTATATCTTGAACCGTAAAACACAAACACTTGAAAATTAGGCAGAATGTCCACTACTTTCTCTGGTATAATAACAAGTATAAATATTTGGTTTTATAATGTAAAGGGTGTCCCAATAGTTTATGTAATTTGATATATATGGTCAAACTTTTGAACCGTAATAGACAGACAGTTGAAATTTACAAAGAATCTTTGTGACCAAGTCCTTTATAACAACAGGTCTTCAATTTAAAATTGTAAATTAAAGGGTTTCCCAATATGAGATGTTATTTGATCTATGTGACCCTATATTTGAAACCGTTATATACAGAGGCTTGAATGGTGTCCCCATAAAAGACGGATGCTGGTGAAAATAGCTTAACTTTTGAACAGTAATAGGAAGAGGCTTGACATTCACATAGTCTTTACTTCTTTTCCCTCTAATTTTGGCGCATATTTTATTTGGTTTAAATTTAATTCTTGCAGATGGCTTCTTACAATTTTAGTTTAGAATTGATGCCCTTCTATCTATTTTGAAGTCGGTTTTTTTTGCAAGAATTTTTACTAACAAGTTGTTAAATTACTAGTTGGGGTGTACTGAAACTCTCCAGAGTTAAATACATTATTCTGCGAAAAAGTAACTGTTGTCTAAAGAGTCACGTAGACATAAAACTTTTTTATTTATTTGATTTAGAGAAAACTCAATTTTTGTACCAAAAACAATGTCAGCCGCCCAATATATATTAAAATAAATTGAGTCGATAGGTTGCAAAAAAGCCGCCGTCAAATTTTTTATTTCTGTTCCGCTAAAATGAGGAACATTTTGACTTATAGTTATTTCAGATATTTTAACAATTTTATTCTCAAACAATAGTTGTTAGGATATCGCGAAGAAAAAAAGAAACCGCTATTTTTTATGTTTACAATTTTGCCATCTTTAATATTCCTAAATATTTGAGGTTGTTTATGATTTTTTTAAAATAATAGCTGCTTTCAACACACCTTTTATATATTTGTGTGGCTACACCTCCTGCCTTTCTTACTTTGCATTTAACTTTTTGTAGGTGGTTCTCAAATTTGAAAGCATTCCATCTAAAGATCCATGAAGTTTAGCATCTTCATGAATATGCAACAAGTTGTGAAAGTTATATGTAAGGAAGCACAAATCATATAATATGGGAATTTCGCACACAAATGATTTTAAAAGTTCTTCAGCACAAGAGTTGTTAATATTGGAATCATTTGTATGTAAGATAATCGTAAAAGCCAAAGATAATTTTAAGAAGTGAGAGTATCTTTCTGGGCTTAAGACTTTTTTCAATATAAAAGGACCGGTGTAAAGTAAAAATTGCCTCAGCTCTGTTGCCTTCTCTGCATCCATAACGAAACAACGTACAATTATATGAAAATAATTATTAGTAAAAACTAGTCCCTCTTGAATAGGGATGTTTAGTTCAGCAATAAATTGTTCTAAAAAATCATTTGCGCAATTTGGTTTTAAAGTTCCTTCAAATACGCCAATAAGAAAAACATAACTTGTTTCTGCAACACTACCAAGTATTGGCCAAACTTGTTTACAGCTACTTTTGAATAGCGGTAAGCCTTCACCCACTTTACGTTCAATAACAGAACTAGGCGTTTTTAAAAAGGTACGAGCATCTTTTGAGACTTTAATGCTACATTTTAATAACACTAATAAAAGTGCATTAATTTCTGCAAAGCTTATTTGAAATTGAATAGCCCATTTAGCCAGTTCATCACACAAATTAAATTCGTCGTTGTCACTTTCACTATAATTTTCTTCACTTTCGCTGTCAAAATTATAAAAAGAACTCTCATCACTTCCACTATCAGAATTATTTAAAATGTCATCACTAAAATAACTTTCATTGTTTGTCTGAATTAGAATTCTGGTGTTTTGGTATTAATTTCGCGGCTTGCTTTTTTGCCAATCTTTTTATTTGCTTGGCTGACATTATTTTTTTTTTATTATTTAGTAATCTCTTTTCACAAAATTATATTAATTCTTATTAATAAACTTTTGAAAATTATAATTTAATATTCGAAGTTTACACCACGAGATCACTTACAATAATAAACTAAAATTTGCAATGTTTTACGCAAAAAATATCCTGTTACAGATAAAACTAACAGGATTAAATTTAGTTTCTCGTCATATAGATAACCAAAATATTATAATAAATAACTTCAAACAAGTCTTATTTCAAACACCTGTATGACATTTTTCATTCGATTGCTGTATGTTTTTTCAATAAATTACTTTTTAAGCATAATTACGAATCATTTTCGAGTCTTTTTTCAAGCGCGCAAGTGATTAATTAGTTTTTAATCGTCAAACGTGCTCGAGGAAGACTCAGGTGATTTTTGATAAAACAATCTTCCAAATGCTAGTAGGGATTACAAATAATGTCGTAGGCGTGTTTTTACACATATGTAGCTGAAATGCATAGTTTTCCACACAACCCAAGAGGTACTCTGCAATGTGCGTTGCCAGTTATTTTGTATGGCTGATGTCCCCAATAGGCCTAATACCATACATTTTACTTTTTATAACTATTTAATATATATTATTTATTTATTTAATATATATATCACAGATTGTGTTCAATATTTTACGTTTATATTAATAATATATTTTGAGAAGTTATTTTACAAATATCGGAATTTTTTATCCAATGCTTATATTTGCAGTTTTCACATATATAATAACCACAGCCTTTGCATATACCAATACCTGTTATTTTGTATTTCATAAACCCGCACTGTACACAAAATCTAGTTTTGTCACCTTGATGTTTCAATAATAAGTTCTTCAATATTTTTTCGAAAACCATTAGGGTTATATAAATTTTTTAAAGGCTAATTTTTAAGAATTTTAGAGGCATACATTAAAATATATATGCCACACTTGTCCAATATTGGACAATATCGCCATAAAGGCTTTTCTTCTCCGAGTGTGTTGACAAAATTCTCGTACAGCCGTTTTCCTTCACCTTTACTTTCAACTGAATTTATGTAAAAAAAATTCATGTGAAGAAAACTTGAACATAAATAAAGTATAATGACGAGAATGCAAAATGGGTACAAACAGTAAATCAGGATGATATCTTACTAATAGGTGCATTTTTTCAAAGTTAATATTGTCAATTTGACAAGGTAAACTGTGGCAATGAACAGATTTACTTTCCTTAATAACGGCTAAAAGGCAAGCATCTAAAACCAAATTTGTTAGTTGCTCACCTTTATTTAAAGAACTCCAGTCTGAAGTGTCTAAGCTATCATAACAGCCGAAATCAATATTAGCTGTTACATTGTTAACTTCAGAAAAAAGTAAATCGATCTTAAATAAGAAAAAATTCTTTTTTGTGGTACAAAATCCATTTGATTTCATTTTATTTTTACGAATTTTCATTATTTTTTTACTTGTTTTTGACTCAAGCATCATTTTAGGACATATTGCTCTTTGTTTATGGGAATTTATTTTACCCCAATCTTCTTCTGGTTCAGATTTTATAGTTATTTGTGTATAACTGTGATATTTTTCGATTACCTCAACACTGAAATTCAATGAGTTATTCTCTTCACGATTTTTCTCATTAGGTGTTGAAGTAATGTAAGAATGTTCTTTGTGAAGTCTTCTGTTAAGATTAATTTCATTATACTCATTTAAAGAAGTGATTGTATCTTTAATTTCTTTGTCCATTGAACTAAACATTTTGTAACGGTAGCGCAGTTCTTTGAGTGAACTAAGATAATCTATTCTCGTAAGATTAACAAAAATATCAGCTATTACAGATTTTTGTGGCAGAATTATATTTTTTTGCAAAAAATATGTGAATTGAACTGGAGCATTGCTTATATGTTCCTCTGATGGATCAACATGAATACCCATAACATTGGTCCAAAGAACAATAAAAGGGAAATATTTATTTAATATAAACACACTAATTTCATCATGCCGATGCTGTGAGCTAAAAAAGCTTAATTTTGTTTTTTTCTTACTTCAGTTATTTCAGATTAGTTTGTAAAATATGTCCACTGCACAGGTTTTGAAAATTTTAGAATAGTTTTGAGATACCGAGAAATACTTGAAATCGGTCTGAGAGACCGAGAAATGCGAATGTGTCGCACAAAAATGAAATTAGTCAGGAAGGTTAAACAGTTTATTCATTACAAATTTGAAATAAATATTTGATACGGGATCAAATAACAAATCAAAACGTTAAAACTATTGCTTTTATAAAATTTGGTCACCAATTAGCATTTGAAATTTATTTAAGTAAAAAATACCAAAACAGTTTAATATATTTAAGTTTCAAAAAAAAAAAATCAAGAATATGTTTAAGTAAATATCTTGTAACGTGTTATCGAAGATTTGAATGTTTCGAGTGTTTATCGTCAACATAATATGAATATGTAGGTATATATAATTACTTTAGATATATGATTTTATTGATTTAAAGAAAAGTAATACATTGATTATGAAAACAAAAATAAAGTTCCTATTCATATTATTTTTTTATATAGTATTTTATAAATTAAATGAGTGAACAATAACAAATGGTTGATAATATTAAAAGAAAATATACAACTTACATTATTAACGTCCAATGATGTCAGCAGGCGCCGGTTGACAGTAGATCGTAGTATTTTAGGATTTTAGAATATAAATTACGCTCAACCATATATTATTAACATTTTTATTTTAATGAAGTATCTGTGTTCGTGGATTGTGTTACTATTTCTGGCTTTAATTTCTGCTTGTAACAGAATCCACAGAACTGAAAATTTATAATGTTATGTATGAAATGGAGTGTAGAATTAATGGGGTATCTAATATTTCATGGTTAGGAGTGTTGGTATGATTTTAGAATGTCTTAAAAATTACTTTTTTTGTATGTATTATTTTTAATGTATCAGTCTGTATGAGTTTGTTTAAGAGATTATTCTAAGATATTACACAATAAAATAAACCATGTCTTAAAAAAAAAATTAAATGATTAAATTTACGTAAAAACAAAATTGGAATTTATCAATCTTTCAAATATCCAACCACCATTAAAGCAAGTTAAAACTCGTTAATTTTATATTTAAATAAATTATGTTTTAAGTTACGAAATTTAAATCTATACCAATAACTTTTAATATAATTGGACGTACATACATATGTATCTCAAATGAGAATCAAAATGACGCTTATCAATTGAATCAAAATATGGCTAGGATTTAAACTTTAACCCGCCAAGGCTTTTATGCCGTTTCCAAATTAGTAAAGTTTCGGCGTGCAGCGTAGAATATTTGACCACTATTGTCTGAAATTGCCAAAATTTGAAAAATATTGCTTGGAATGCAGCCACTTCTTCCGAGTTGAGCAGTTGCGCTCCTCGGAAACAGAAATTAACAAATTTGGAATCCAAAAATAGGGAAATCCTTAAACAATTACGACAAAACTTGAATAAATAAACAACAAACACTAAAAACACCATAAATAAGAATAAATAAATCTTACCAAGTGATATTCCATAATTTGTCCAACAATTTATACTAAATATTTAAAAATCACACAATTAAAATAAAAAAATAACGACTATTCAATGCAAACTCAATTTTTAATTTCAAGAAAAATTTTTTCCAATTTTGACAACAAAAAAAATCAAGGCCAACTAGATCAAAAAAAAAATTCTAAATATGAACAAAATTTCAAACTTTTACAAAGTAAATTTTCTAGGCCAACTTAATCAAAATAAAATTTTGGGAAATATAAATAACATTTAAAAATTTTCGCAAAGTAAGTTTTCTACAGCCAAACAAAAATGTAAGTCAAAAAAAAAAATCAAGTAGAAGAAAGTCAAAGAAAAAATTTATAAAACTTGTCGGTGTCACAAAGTAGATAAAAAGCAATTTGGCCCACGTTAAATTCTCGGCTCCAGGATCTTAAATTGTAGCTTTTTACGTTTCGATTGTATGCATCCTTAATTTTTTTCTGAATAGAATCCCTTAGAAGAGTGAAATTATCCTGTCTTTCTATTTTCTTGTTCGTTTCCACCAAGAGTTTCAAATTTCTTAAAATTTTGTAGTCGTTTCCATGAGTTATCATTGTTTGCCCGAATAAAAGTTCGTATGGAGTCCGTCCTCTTGTCTGATGTTCACTGCTGCGGATTGCACAGTTAATAATAGGCAAATATTCGTCCCATTCACGCTGATCGTTTCGAACATATGATCTAAGAGCTTCGTTTATAGATCTATTGACTCTTTCACTCGCGTTCGATTGGGGACTGTAAATTGCAGTAAACTGATGGTTAATACCAAATTTATCAACAAGCTTTTTAAATTCAGTTGATTTAAATTGGCTGCCATTGTCTGATACGATGGTTTCAGGTACTCCATAGCGGGTAAATATTTCATTTTGCATATACTCCACAATCGGTTTTGTTATAAATTTCTTTAAGGGCTTAAAAAATGTAAATTTAGTAAAATGATCTAGAATGATAAAAATTCCAATATGTCAATTTTTGGTTCGTAGGAAAGGACTAATAAGATCAATATACAAACGTTGAAATGGTCTCTCAGACTCAACCATTTGACCCATATGCGGTTTTAAAGAAAATGTTGGTACCTTTGAGGTTTTGCAAGAGGAACAATTTATGATATAATCTTTAACGTCGCTAACTAATTTAGGCCAGAAGAAAAATTGTCTAATACGATGTATAGTTTTGGCTATACCACCGTGGGCTGCGTTAGGTATATTATGCGCGGAATATATGACTTGGTTACGTAGTTCTTCTGGGATATATAGTTTCCAACTCTCTGACAACAAAACAAATCAAGGCCAATTATATAAAAAAAAAACTCTAAATATGAACAAAATTTCAAACTTTTACAAAGTAAATTTTCTAGGCCAACTTAATCAAAATAAAATTTTGGGAAATATAAATAACATTTTAAAATTTTCGCAAAGTAAGTTTTCTACAGCCAAACAAAAATGTCAGTAAATTAAAAAAAAAATCAAATAGAAGAAAATCAAAGAAAAAATTTATAAAGCTTATCGGTGTCACAACCGCTAGGTTTTGTTTGAAGTATAAAGCCACGGCAGGAATTTGCGGTGTGAAGATATTTATTTCATGACTCTTGGCTCTCTTTTTGTCCTTAGAATTTTCTTCTCGAGCTTGTTTTTTTTTTTCAAAAATATGCTTCTCGTAGCGCTCTTTTCCAATATTTCCCTTTTTGTATGCAACACATACATCACACGGGTCTTTCTTTGACTTTAACAGGCCAATGTTAAGCGAATGAACAACTTTTAAAAAATCGGGTATGTTCTGTAATCCTAAACAGAGTGAAATTGAATCAGAATGAAATTTTAAATTATCATTACTTTTAAATCTTACAACATTTTGATATTATTTTTTATACATTTGATTAAAGACCATTCACGTAACTTCCTTGATTGCTACTGTTTTAAAATAATAGGCGCAACTAAGTTATATTTTTCTTTAAAAATTTATTCGATTTCAATTTCACTCGGTTTCGGATTACAGAAGATACCCGAATGTTCCAGAAGAAGCGAAGCTTTTGCTTCATAACATCATTGCTTAAGTTGTTTTTATAAAGTCAAAATATTGTTTGTTTGTTGCAGCTCTGCAAAAATGGCTTTCCGTTTTTGGCAGGCTCAAAATGAAGCGCTTAGCCCTAATCTTCGAAAAATTTCATGTTTTTTTCATACATTTTACGTTTGTATGGCAATTACTATAGAGAGCAGAGATATAGTTTTTAAATTAATGTTGGTTAAATAAAATAATTGGGGTTGGTTTTAGCAAATAAATCTTACGATCCGAAAACGAATTTCAGGTGAGAACGGCTTTTTGTAAAATCTCGATGTAGAGCTTTGGAAAAAACCAGCATTTTATTAAAATAATGGGACTAGAGAAATATTTGCACTGCTTAGAATATATAAGCCCAATTTACAATCTTGTGCAAATGGTCTTGCTTCGTAGCATTTGCAAAATGGTATTGGATAATTTTACAACACACTAACAAAATATACAGAAATGCATAAGCTATGCTTTTGGAAATAAGCAACACCAAAAATCATAGCTTTTATTTGCTAGGCATTTGAAAACTGACAGCTGACAATATAAATTAAATAAAAAAAATATATAAATATTCCAAAGAAATACCTTGCCGTTAACTAGACTATAGTCAAATTTTGGGCAAGTTGCGTCTATTACCTGGGCAGTTTGATAATTCCGAGATTTGTGGTACCTCTAGTGCAATAATTTTTAATGCAACACTGCTCCCGTTAATTGTTACTTGGTACTAGACGACTGTCGATGTTTGGGCATGATGCGTCTTTTACAAGGACACTTTGATAATTCGGTGACCTTTTGTGTGCAACACTGTTCTCTTTCTCGTTAAAAGTTATCTTCTACTGGAGTACTGACGAATTTTGGACAATTTACACGTGACTTGTAATTGCAAAGTGAAATAAAAACCGTTCACAATTCATGGGAAATTTTTACAATTGCATAAATTTGCAATCTCAAATGCACAAGATAGTGAATTGGGCTATAATGTTGTGTTACTCGTTGAAAAGTCTAGTTTTTACCGAAGATCGTGACGGCGCACCAAAATTGCTCCGATTGGTCTTAAACTTTCCAGATTTTTTATATCTTAATTATAAAAAATTTGGTGGTTGAGACTTTAACATTTTCAAGTTGAAATAAAAAAAATGAGGGTGCTGTAGCTTAAGTGGTTAGCACGTTCACTACTAAGCAATGGTCACGAGTTCAATACTCAGCCGTGGCAACATCAATTTTAAGATATGTATTAATTTTTCTTTATAATAATGCATATCACAGCGCCCTCCTTCGCCGGTATTACCACCGCCGGCGAAGTAAATTAATTATAAATTGGCTATGCTAGCTTCAAACTAATTCGCCTAAATAACACTAGAGGCGCTGCATTACTGTTCTAAAAATAATCGTAACGTGCAATTGCAGTGTTGCCAGAAGCGAAGCTTTACTATCACACTAACCATCTGTCTTATCCACTACTATCCCTTTTCAAAGGAAGTACCACATAGGCAAAAACTGCCTGAGTGGTACTTCTCTTTATTGGCGCTCACGAGGTTTTGGAAATGGCTTTATTTTTTCTTTTTTCATACAAAGTTGTTAAGATGAGAATGTAGTCGGGTGGAAAATTTTATTTTCTACCATAAAAACCCAAAAAAGTCGATTTCGAAAAAATGCCGCTTACGAGGTTTTAGAAGAAACTCGACGATATATCAATCTTCCCAAAATCGGACGTAAAACGGATTACAAAAAAAGTGTTTACCTATTAATGATGATATAGAATACATTTTTTGTAATTTTTTTAAGGGCCAATTTTTAATTTTTTTTTTATTATTTTTTAACTCTCTATCACCCTATATAATTTTTTTATTGGTCAAGCGTCACTAAACTAGATTGGTCCCTTATTTAAGTTAGTATTAATAAAGCATTTTTTTAATTTTTATTTAAAAAAGAAATAACATTTTCAAATTCCTCGTTATCTTTTGCAATTTTACCGAGGGTAGCAATATCAATTAGTTGTTTCAGCAATGGTGCTGGATAAATTTTCAAAATTGTCCATTATTGTGGTTCCAAAATCCAGAGGAGATTGCAGCCATCGGTGTACATGGTGTTAGGGAACAATCTGTGGAATTATTTTTGCCTTTCAAATAATGTTTTTATTTTATACATTTACGTTTTTAAAAGGTGGTAGTAATCAGTGTGACCAGGTCTAAAAATATTTTGCAGCTAAATCTGGTTTAAAATAATGCTAAAAAAGATTTCAAAATGCTAAAAAGTAATGCTTTAAAATATATCATAAAAAAAAACTGATTAAAAGACAATAAGTGGTAAATAAGGGTCCTAAATATCTGAAAAAATTACATGTGTCTTTATTTATGAATAGGTTTTCAGGATTTAGCTATAAAAACTTTTTGTTATAAAAGGACAAATATTTTGTTCATACAAACTTTCAACCCATAAAATTTAGAATTTTTGTCTGTCTTTCCGTCTGTCTGTGTTCGCATCATGTTAGAACTACTGGATGTATATTAATGAAATTTTGTGAGGAGTTACCTTGGCATCTTGGGTCAAATATAGGATACTTTTTTTTCCGAAAAAATATCTCATTTCTTAGCGAAAAATTAGTCAAAGTACGCAATTTTATCGATTTAAAGGTACTGCAAACTTGGCTACACCTGTAACTTTTGAAAGCGGATTATTTTAAACACTATTTACAAAACTCTACAATAATTTTAGAATTATATATAAATTTTGTAATTTTATCCAGGGATGGGTACCTCTATATAAAGAAAATAAATAAACAATAACTCAAGTACTATAAAAGTAAGTCTTAAAATTTATTGTGGATACTTTCAAAGCAAAATTAAACAAAATATAGTCAGGGCGCCTACTACGTTGCGGGCACAGCTAGTAACTTATTAACAGTTGCACGAGCAAGTTCATCAAGGGTGTGTTCATGAGCCAGAGGTCATACTCGAACACAAACGAGATTACTGAACACATACCAACTCATACCACACTATTAGTGACCAATCCTCTGTTCGCATCATAAACGCAATGAACTGGCCGAAAAAACGAACTTTCTATACCAGTGAGCGCCGTCTTTTCGCGTCTCATATTCGAAACACTAAGTGTGTTTTGCTTAGTAGCTTTGTAAAACTTTTATACATATAAGATTAAGTGCTTTTTGGTTTATTTTTAAGAAATAAAGACCTTAAATTGTGCACTCGAACTGTGTTCGTGTTTCCCTTAATGTAGCCCATAATTAGAATAGTTGCAAAGTCAAATAAATATCATAATTTGTAGTAATTCCTTATAACCGACAAAAAATTGTGGTAGATTTTTTTTTAAATAAAACCAAAATTATTGTATGATTTTTCTAAAATTTAATAATGCCAAAAAATGCTAAATAAGTATTTGAAAAATGCTAAAAATAATGCTAACTGCTAAATAAAAAAATTACGGCTAAATATATGAATATAAAAAAAATAACGCTAATTTTAGCTGCAAAAATGCCAAAATGGTCACACTGGTAGTAATAAAAAACCAAAAAACATAACTTCAATGCTTTCAAGCGTAATTTTGGGGAACAAATTAGCTTTAAAGCATCCAATAATTTGGTTTCCATACCATAATGGTGGGATCAAGTAGAAGGCGATCCACTACAAGCTCCTATTGCCACCTTTTCTTTTCTGCAAAAATTAAATTTAAAAAACTCTTTTTCAACTTAATGCTCACTGATTATTGTTATATACTACCTGTACCGTTGTGTAAATCATTGTAGCTTAACTTGTATATCTCGTGTGCTGTAGCAATAACCCAGCTTCTCCAGTTCTTCTGCCATCTGGGCATATATGTGGCCATTTTTTCTTTGGCCACCAAGCTCCTCCAGACGACCTAGCCAAAAGATGATGGCCTCACTTCACGCCAGCCTCTTCAATATTTTCGCTTTTTAAAAAGATTAATAAAAAAAATATAATGCAAATTTTATGTTTTCAAATTTTCATAAACTTATAATACCCTGTTCAGACTTCTCAATAAATATAAAATAGGGTTGCGTTTCGTATTTTATTCAATATTAGTAATTGTGTTCTTTTATGATAAATTAAGCTCAATTACGCACTAAATGCGTAAACTCTCTAAGATTCAAAAGAATTAAATGTTAAAACCTACATATTGTTACGTTTTTACTTTACGTTGGGTTCTTTTTATTGCAAAATAAATACATACTGTTATTACTTTTACTGTAAGTCACTTTATTTACTTAACACCACTGTTCAAAGATATAGCAAACTGTTAAACACTCTTAATATTCGACAACTTAACTCTTTGACTTTTAAATTAATACTGCCATACTACTCGCCAGCACGATTCATTTATATAGGTGCTTTAAGAGCACCAGAATGTTCTATTCCAGACATATCTGGCAGGTTCGACTGTTATTGCTCTTGTTTTTGTTTGTGTGATTGGTTATTTCTTTATACCTGTGTTTGTGGCTATTTATTTCTTTATACCTGTGTGTGTGGCTGTTTATTTGTTTATGCTTGTATTTATGTATGTGGCTGTGTATTTAACAGAAGAGTGTTTATTTTAATCTGTGTGTGTGTATGCGTAATTGTTTAAGGCGTTACTCTTTGTTGTTTGTTTCTTTCTATCATCATTGTAGGAAAATAAGCCATTAATGTTGTTGTTGTTGTTCGAGAGTATTGTTGTTCAGAGCTTATAATAAATAAATTCTTCTTTCGTAACACTACCCCCTTCTCAAACCTGTTCGTCCCGAACAGACACAGATGTACCTTTTCCATAGTTGGCTAGCCGCTCCAAGTGCACAACTTTCATTTTTGATCTTGGGCTCTGGAATTTCTGTATTCTGTAAACTACGTCGTTTAGCCGCTTTATTACTTCATAAGTTCCATCCCAGTGAACTTTCTTCTGTTGTGGGTTAATCATCGGTCCCTCTTTAAATCCCTCGGAGTTTGCAGTACGTTCAAACTTGGCCTTTATTTTATCACTTGTGGACTCAATCCTCTTACGCACAAATTCATGGAGCTTCCGTATTTGGTTTCGTCTCTGGAGAGATATTTCTCTGTCCACTTTATCCAGCAGACCTGTTGACAACTTGTGGCCACCCTTCTGCGCCTTCGTACATGCTTTACTCGTATCTATGTATACACGCCGCACATTTACGATGTGGTGTCGTTTCTCGTTTCTCGTCCTTCGTACTATTTCTGCTTTTCTGATGGCGTATTTCTTTTATTTTCCTCGGCGCCCTGCAGTTACGCGCTAAATGTCCCTCTTTACTGCAGTTGAAGCATTTTGGTAGAGCCTTTCTCTCATACCCGATTCTAAGTGGTATCTTCACCTTTCTCCAAATCATTATTTGCTGACTCATACGCAAATCGATACCATTATAAATCATGAAGTCGACTCCGATAATTACTTCATCCAAAATGTCAGCCACAATAAATACATGCTCCACACTTAGCCTGCCGATAGATACCCTTAGTTTTATCTTGCCATAGACTGTTGCAAATTCTCCAGTGGCAGTACGCAATCTGACATAACTTAGCGGTCTTAGTCATTCTCTGGTGGCGAAGCAGATCTCATTACTCTTTTTGGTGCCTTGCAGTATCGCTGTGAATGGCCCACTTTTCCGCAATTGAAACACCTACTGTATGCCGTTTCGTCCCTAGGCGACGCAAATCCAGTCTTTCTTGGGGACTTGCAATCTACCTGAAGATGGCCAACTTTTCCGCAGTTGAAGCACTTAGCTTTACTTCTGCATTGGAGTTCTTTCAATACTTCCTTTAGCGATTCTAGTAATTGCTTAAGCTCGCCGCTTGTGTTTTTTTCATGCTCAGCAACAACTTCAACTTTTCGCACTTTGTATGACTGCGGCCTCGAAATGACTTTTGCTGTTTCTTACGTCAGCGCATAGGCGACTGTCTCCGGAAACGACGACTTCGGCTCAGCGCATACCGCATATTTTACGTCAGAGTCACGGATACCATTTACAAACGCATCCACTTTGAACTGCTCTAGAAGTGGATGGTTTTCCCCAGGGTAACTCAGCTGCACCAAGCGCTCCACTTCCATGGCGAAGTCCTGAAGCGTCTCATTTGCTCTCTGCACCCTGCCACGTAGCTCCATTCTATACAGCTCCTTTTTATGATCGCCGCCATATTTGCGCTGTAACGCCACCATTATGTCCTCATAATTATTTCTGCAGCTAGTTGGTAGGCTTTCGAGGACTTCTGCTGCAGATCCTTTAAGTGCCAGAATCAGTTCAATCGCTTTCTCTTCATTGCTCCATAGATTTTTACTGGCCACTGTCTCAAACTGAAATTTGAAGACGTTGAAGGGTATGGTGCCGTCGAAACTGGGAGCTTTTATCCTATTTGTGTTTTCAGTCACTACTCGTGCTGGACCTTCTCTTATTTCCAGGCTCATAATTTTGTTTTCGAGCTCCTGCAGCTTTACATCGACATCCTTTACCTGTACTTCGACGCCACTAGTTTCTAGAAGATTCACTTTTCTTTTCGTCTATTCGCTTGTGTATGACCTGAGAAATTTCTTGAAGTCTTTCGTTAGTCGCCTTAGATGCTTCAGAAACTTCCTGAATCCCAGCTAGAAGTTCTTGATTTTCACCTCTTACTTCAGCTAACAGTTTTTCGCTGTTTGCTCTAGAAGCTTCCTGAACTTCGACTAGCTTTCCGTTTACATTTTCTAGAAGCATTCTAGAGTTTTCTCCCATTTTCTCCATCATAGCGGCAAACATCGTACTGAAGTCCATGCTACTTGCTGTTGTTGTTTCACGGCTACATACCTCTGCCACCTCTTTTTCATCGAACTCATATGCGCCAATGTCCATGCCACGACGCTTGAATTCATCTATGAGCCTCTTCTGTAGATCAGTTTTGTTACCTGCTGTTGGCAAATCCAGCTTACTCAACTCCTTTTTCAGCTGCTCCACTTTAAGTTCTTCAAATTTCATTTTTATTATTTTTTTTAAGTTATTTTATTTTACAATTTCACTTCTGTCACCAATTGTTACGTTTTTACTTTACGTTGGGTTCTTTTTATTGCAAAATAAATACACACTGTTATTACTTTTACTGTAAGTCACTTTATTTATTAATACCACTGTTCAAAAATACAGCAAACTGTTAAACACTCTTAATATTCGACAACTTAACTCTTTGACTTTTAAATTAATACTGCCATACTACTCGCCAGCACGATTCATTTATATAGGTGCTTTAAGAGCACCAGAATGTTCTATTCCAGACATATCTGGCAGGTTCGACTGTTATTGCTCTTGTTTTTGTTTGTGTGATTGGTTATTTCTTTATACCTGTGTTTGTGGCTATTTATTTCTTTATACCTGTGTGTGTGGCTGTTTATTTGTTTATGCTTGTATTTATGTATGTGGCTGTGTATTTAACAGAAGAGTGTTTATTTTAATCTGTGTGTGTGTATGCGTAATTGTTTAAGGCGTTACTCTTTATTGTTTGTTTCTTTCTATCATCATTGTAGGAAAATAAGCCATTAATGTTGTTGTTGTTGTTCGAGAGTATTGTTGTTCAGAGCTTATAATAAATAAATTCTTCTTTCGTAAAAATATGTATGTAGTTATAAGGTAAAAAATCTTCAAACTTCTGATCCCACCACGGTCCCACGTATGCAAAAAAGCAATATTTTATATTTCTATAAATTTATAGCTAAAAAACTAGAGATAGATAGGTTGTTTGATAGATTTGGATTCAGGGAGACAAGGAATATTACTAAAAAAACTTTCAATTAAATCTGAATAGTCATTTGAAATGACCCTATTTTCGAGGTAGCCGAAATATTACTTTACATAAGAGTTAGGCTTGGACTGCACAAATACTTAAAGAGAAAGATTTCCAATCTCTTCGAATTCTACGTAATTTCTTGTACTTTTGCGTGAATAACAGTAAAAGATGTCTATTTTAGAGGTATATTCTTTTGATGAGAGATTCTATTGTACTTTGTAAGGAGTCAACTGGACCCTGGAGTACCTGGATAGTAAGAATGTTACTTAAATAATAATAAACAATTTTCAAAAACAATACTATATAAATGTCCTTTATCGATGCTGGTGAATTCAACTATTACAAAAAGACGGTGTTAGTAATCCTCTTTTTTTGAAAGTCAAACCTTGATCACAAAAACTTTTTTTGTTTAGGTAAGAAAATTTCAGTTTGTTACATTTTGTTTTGAAAAATGGCTGTAAAAGGTTTGTCAATCCACGAGTACTTCGTCGTATACATGCAAATTTTAAATTATACTGAGTGAAGTCGATATCGAATAAGCTATCATACAAAAATAAAGTTATATACGTGTCAAATAGCTTATTTACGGCATTCGATTGCAATCGAATAGAGTTTTCATTGGAATTGCAAAAGATCATTACATTTGTAAAATAACTAAAACATTAGCTTGCACAAAAATAAACAAAACTAATAGAAAAGATAAAGCAATGTAATTAAAAAATAATATTTTTATTTCTTTAAATTAAAACTTCGTATTTAGTAGAATATGAACCAACATTTATTAATGCTCTCCTATTTGTCTTCATCTGATTCAGAGGATGAACAGGGCTTGATGCTTATAAGTCGACAAATGCTAGAAAAAACCTACACCCTTTTCTTCCCAGCTATGAGCTAATTAGCTTAAGCCAACTTGTGACAAACCTCGGCGTTATTTGTGGAAATGGCACACTGGTCGAGGCACGACATTAGCTCGTCGGAAATGGGTGGGATTCCTTTCCACTAGGTTTGTCGCCATTTGAAAACTCGTGCCAGAATTGGAATCCACTTATATTTAGCATTGGACGCAACCACCATTGTACTAAAAAAATATATTTTATCGGACGGACTGTGATCAGTATACCTACAACTTTTGTTACGCGGGATTTTACAAGCATCGCGAGACTAAGCTGGTGTTGTCTGCGCAGGTTTCCCTCCCCTGTTATAGCGTCGTTTCAGCTATCCTTGGCTCCTAATTACCCCCATTTAATTTATCTAGGTGCCCCAAAAGCTAAACTTACCACTGCCTCTGAATTCACATGCTTACCATCGGTTTTTCTTAGCCTTCCATTATCTAATTAGACAAATTTTTTTTATAATTATTAATATAACATTCGAAGTTTATTTCTTTAGTGATAGAATATTACAATTAATAAATGAATCTTATGAATAGGCACATGTATGTTTAATACAAAAAAAAGAAATTTGTATAATATTTACAATGGCAAAAGTAAAAGCAATATTCATTTTCTATTTTTAGCTAATCATTTACTCATATATTTATTTGTTTAATATATATTATTATTTTATAAAAATATTATTTTATACATTTATATAGTTATTAATTTATCTTATATACTTGTTATTAGTTAATTTCTATATACATATGTATTTATTTATGGATTTACTTATCGATTTATTTGGTTAGTTCTAAACCAATTTATATATTATTGTATGTATTTATGTATTGATTAATTTATTTACTTATATATTCGTTTAATTATATATGAGTTTTTTAAAGTTTTCCTTAAGATTTATTTTATTTGTTTTATACATAATTTTTAATTTGTTAACGTTTTTATTTTGAAATTGCTTAAAATTAGTTTGGCTTTAGACAATTTTCTTTCTACTTATTTTAAGTTGCTCTTTTTTTTTCTTACTAACATTAGTTTTTATCTTTAATATAAGTTATAAGATTAACTAGCAAATTATAGCTGTATACACATCCATGGTTAAGACTATAACAACCAGTTATGGGTTATATTTTAAATTTTTTGTACCATATAAATATACATAACTACGTATGATTTTACTTAAGTATAGCCACTTTATGGATACGTGTGCAGGTATAATTTCGGTTAGATTATAAATTTTATAAAAAAAAACATTAATATTTGTTCAATTATTTCTTTTTTGTTAATATAAGGTTACACATAAACGACGAACATAAAATTACATTAACACGTGCTGATCGCGTCGGTTTTGTGGACGGTTACAACGGGACTCTATTTTTTTCTTTTACCGTTTTTCTATTTTAAAAGGGATTACCCACAAAGGTTAATTAAAGGTCTTTTCAAATAACGGTTTCTTTTCTTATATTGACATCTATATATTCTAGTTTTTTCTCTTTTGGAATTATATACTTAGATTTACATTTGTATGTGCTCTGAAGGTTTTTTTTTTTTGTTTCAATCTTACTTTTGGGGTTGCTAGATGTGATGAGATTAGAATTTCTTGCGTGATGTTTTATTATATCGTAGAATCAATTTATAGGAGCGTGTCTAGGCTATTCCGTATATCGTAATTTTCCTTTTAGATTTTCTGTGTTTATAGATGTATCTGGTTGCTTTGGTTAGGAAAACCTATGTTTTATGGATTACATATTTTAATGGGTTGTAAGCAGAATACCAGTAATAGTTAACTAATCACTTTGATTAAAACTCTGATTTTCCTTAATAATTAATCTTAGTGGAATATTTCTTAGTGGAATATTATTATTAATCTTAGGCCCATTATTATAACTTGCCTTTAGCTAAAGTTAGGATTTTGTTGGAGCGATAAATAGTTTTTCGATATTAAAAGTAAGCTAAAAACCACTTTTAACTATCACGTACTATAAGCACAAGTTATAACAATGAACATTATCCTCATTATTATAACGAAAAACTACTTATCGCTACAACAAAATTCTAACTTTAACTAAAGGCAAGTTATAATAATGGGCCTTAGTGGAATATTTCTAATTTCAAAATTTTCTAACTGCAAAGTTTTATAAAGTTAAATATTTTATTCTTACCTCTTTTTTCACATAATAATTTCACTTATTTTTAATGATACCAACTTATTGGTTCAAATATGTATAATTGTAAACCTCAGTCTTATAACTTTACTGCGTGATCGCTAAGCACGTTGTGATTGGTGTTAACCCCAATGTCATTGCATTGACCGATCTTGGGTTTTCTTTTGTAGTGTTTTTATTCTAAGCACGCTGTAATCATAATGCACATTCTATTGTGATTGACCTCTGTAGCTTAAGTGGTTAGCAGGTTGACTACTAAGCAATGGTCACGAGTTCAATACTCAGCCGTGGCAACATCAATTTTTCTGATATGTATTAATTAATTTCTCTTTATAATAATACATATCTCAGGGCCCTCCTTCGCCGGTATTACCACATAGCACTAAACCGCCGGCGAAGTAAAATAATTATAATTATAAATTGGCTATGCTAGCTTCAAACTAATTCGCCTAAATAACACCAGATGCAATACTGTTCTAAAAATCATCTAATAATAACGTGCAATTGCAGTGTTGCCATAAGCGAAGCTTTACTATCACACTAACCATCTGTCTTATCTACTACTATCCCTTTCCAAGGAAGTAACACAGTTAATATAGGCATTAATTGCCTGAATATTACTTCTCTATCAACTCAGTAGCAAAAGTATGGAGGTAGTTTGGTTTATAATCATACGTTGATCCAAAAGAAATAAAAGCTGGCCTTCAAAAAACTGGATTCAGAAATGGAGAACTAGTGCCCTAAACACGAACTGGAACCTGGAGATATATGACTAAAAGAAATAAACCAGTCAAGTGCGAGTTAGACTGACACACGTAGGGTTCCATACTATGTTTAGTACAACTTTAAAAATTCAAGTTGTTAATTTTTTTATGTCTTATGAGTTACCCTTTAATTTTTAACATTACTGTTGAAACACCCTTTAAATTTTAGTAATTGTTGTTATAGCGGCTATGGTAATATACTTTCTATAAAAATATACATGCGCCTTTCTATTGCGGTTCGAAAAATAAGGTAATATATGAAAAACGTGTCACTGATGGAACACCCTTTAAATATTAGTAATTGTTACAGCCGCCTAAGGACAACATCTACTGTAAACATTTCAATAGTCTACCTATTACGGTTCAAAAAATAAGGCTATTTACGTACAAATCATGCTTCTGTCGGAACAAACTTTAACTTTGTTATTTTCATAGCGGCCGTAGCAATTCTCTTTTTATGAATATATCAAGAGTGTACCTATTACTATTAAAAAAATAAGTTACTATACTTGAAAAATATGTCACTGTCAGAACACTCTTTAATTTTTAGAAATTGTTATAAAGGCCATGGTAACACATCTGCTATACAAATTGGAAGAGTCTACCTATTACGGTTCAAAAATATGACGTTATACACGCAACACTCGTCACTGTCGGAAAACCCTTTAAATTTTTATTGTTGAAAATCACGTCACTATCGGAACACCCATTAATTTTTAGGTTTAATATTGTATACTTGCTTATAACGCGAACATAGTTTAAATTACTGTCTGCAAATTTACAGTGGTTGCCTCCTATAGCTCAAGAAATAAAGGCAAATAACACACATCACAATCGGAATACCCTATAAGTTTTAGTACTTGTTGCTATAGTGTCACACAGTTATACATCTTCTGTGGTAATTTCAAGAGTCTACTTATTATGGTTTAAAAGTTAAGCCATATACATGCAAATCACACCACTATCGAAACACCCTTTAATTTTTAGGTTTATTTTCTTATACTTGTTTATATAGCGAACTAAATTTTAATTACTGCTTGCATATTTTTAGTGTATTCCCCCTACAGTTCAAGAAATAAACACATATTCGTAAATAGCACCTCTCTATCGGAACCATCCTAAAGTATTTGTTGCTATAGCGGCAACAGCTATACATCATATGTGAAAATTTCAAGACTCTACCTATTACGGTTCCAGAGATAAAAGGCGCTGACTGACGGACAGACATTGTAGCGAAAACAATAGGGTTACGTTTTCACCCTTTGAGTACGGAACCCTAAAAAAGAAATGCTCCCTATATACAATCTGAAGTATCTATTGCACCGCAAAATTACAGTAGACGAACGAAAAAACGATCAGGACCCGTCCAGTGTCTAAATTGCCAAGAATATGGTCAAACTACTGCTTACTGTAACTTGTTCCAGGTTTGCGTTGAGTGTGCGAGCTGCATTGTTCCGCTCAATGCGACAAATCAAAGGATGACATGAAGATTAAAATATATAGTAAATGCGATGAAAATCATACTGCTAACTACAGAAGCTGTGCATTAAATACTCCTCCTAAGCATCCGCAATAACGAGCAAATGCTAATTATCCTCAGTTAGCCCAAAGAACCAACATGTTAAAAACTAGTCCTATTAAGGTTCCGTACCCGCTGTCGATGTCCGTCTGTCAGCGCCTTTTATCTGTGGAACCGTAATAGGTAGACTCTTGAAATTTTCATAGATGATGTATAGCTGTTGCTCCTATAGCAACAAATACTAAAACTTATAGGGTATCCCGATAGAGAGATGTTATTCATGAATATGTGTTTATTTCTTGAACTGTAGGAGGCATACACTCAAAATTTACAAACAATAATTAACACTTAGTTCGCTTTATAAACTATTCTAAAAAAATAAATCAAAAAATTAAAGGGTGTTTCGATAGTGGAGTGATTTACATGTATAAGGCCTAAGTTTTGAACCATAATAGGTAGACTCTTGAAATTTTCACAGAAGGTGTACAACTATGGCCACTACAGCAATAAATACTAAAACTTATAGGGTCTTCCGAAAGTGACGTGTTATTTGCCTTTACTTCATTATTTCTTGAGCTTAAAATTTGCAAAATTTGCTTTGGGTGTATATGTCCTAAGTTTTGAACGATAATAAGTAGACTCTTGAAGTTTTTACAAGAGGTTTATTGCTGTGGCCACCATAACAAATATTAAAAATTAAAGGGTGTTGCGGCAGTGACGTGATTCTCATGTATAACGCCTTATTTCTTGAACCGTAATAGGAAGACTCTTAAAATTTTGTACAAAGGATGTGTTGCCACTATATGATAATTACTAAAAATTAAAGGGTATTCCGACAATGACATATTTTTCACGTATAGTGAGTTATCTTTTTAATCGTGTAAATAGTTAGCCTTGCTACTGAACAAATTTTAGACAATTCTTGCACATCGTGAGATTACAATAAACCAGTTGAATGAGATCAGTCGATATTATTTTACCAGATATTTTAAATTCTCGTTTTTTTTAATTATATTTCTAAAAATTGTTTAAATTCATTTTTATAAGGTAAGTAAAATACATATGTATGCGACAAAATCGTTCATCAGAGCAGTTAATTCGATTAACCATGGAACGTTTTCGCACCACGTTTACTCTTATTGATAACTCGCATCCCCAGAGATGCCGTACGGTGCGTACAGAAGAAGTTATTTCTGCTGTAGAGCTTAGCATTGAGGAAGACCCGAATGAGTTCATTCCTGAATTGAATAACCATGATGTCCAGGAGATATGGTTTCAACAAGATGGCGCAACATGTCACACAGCTCGTGCCACAATAGATTTATTGAAAGAAACTTTTGGTGACCGCCTAATTTCACGTTTTGGACCTGTGAATTGGCCTCCAAGATCTTGTGATTTAAGACCGCTAGACTACTTTCTGTGGGGCTATGACCATTTGGAAGACAACATTCGCCGTGTTATATACGGCTACAAATGTTGGAAAAAGTCATCGAAAATTGGACGACCAGATTGGACTACATCCGCGCCAGCCGGGGCGGTCATATCCCAGAAATAAAATTACTTGTTATAGCGAACAGAATGATACACATTCTACGTAAATTTGAAGTGTCTACCTATAATATTTCAAAAGATAAGGTCACACATATATATGAAATAACATCACTTATGACAGCACCTTTTGATTTCTTATTTATAGTTATGATAGTGGCTATAGTAATACATATTCTGCGTAAATCTTAATATCTGTCTGTAACGATTCAAGAAATGAGGCCATATACATTAGAGCACCCATGAAATGTATGGGATTTTCAAAAGTATTATTTTTTGCACTCTCCGCGCATTTTCGGTTATCTGGGGATTAAACAATCAGATGTGCATTAAAAGTTCATTTCTAAAATGTAAACCGGCCAGGCCCCTCGCATATAAGTAGTAAAAATGGCCTTAAAAATCTATAAAAAAGATGTCTGGATATAATTATCAATAACTCTTAAACTGAGGTGTTTTCGTGATTTAGTTATATGAACTTTTTTTTCGTTATAAAGGGATAAATATTTTGTTCATACAAACTTTTAACCCACGATAAAGCGTTAGTAGTTTTTTTAGCGGTTCAATTCGAATGTTATTTTGAAAGTGATCTTTGAGTGCTTCTCATTCATTTCTGGAGGCATGTAAATACGAACTCTCTTTATCATGAGATAGAACATTTTGCGCTCATTTAGTACGTGAATAAAGAAAGGTTTTTTGAATGTCCTCCATTTTATGGCTTAATGACCAAAAAGTGATTCAATATTATTTAGTAATTTTAATACTGAAACTCTTGAAAGTGCACAATTCCATTATTTGCGTTTTCTAAGTGTTAGTGAATCAGTTTAATAGTAAATAATCGAATTATAATCGGATTAATCGAATAAAACTTAAAAAAATATTCGATTAATCGATCAGTTTTTATGTTGTTTTGAACGTGATTTAGTTAATATATTATCAGAAATTCATTTACTTTACGATTAATCGACCAAAACCTGTCTCTATTAATACTATTGATCAACTTATAAAATCGAAAGAGTTTATATCTTGCAAGTTTATTAATAATATTTCACGTTTTGGTTTAGAAACAAAATTTTTATCCACAACGTATTTTTTACCCCCTACATAATCGAAAATGCTCGGGGAAAGAAAAAAATAACACATTTGCATATATGGGTGGTCTAATATATTGTTACGAAAGAAGAATTTATTAATTATAAGCTCTGAAACACAATACTACCGAACAACAACAACATTAATGGTTTGTTTTCTAACAATGATGAAAGAAAGAAACAAACAATAAAGAGTAACGCCTTAAACAATCATTCGCATATAAACACACACACAGCCGCATACATAAATAAAAGCATAAACAAATAAACAGCCACACATAGAGGTATAAGGAAATAAACAGCCACACATACAGGTATAAAGAAATAAACAACCACTCAAACAGGTATAAAGAAACAAACAAACATACAAACAGAAAACAAGAGCAATAACAATCGAACCTGCCAGATCTGTCTGGAATAGAACATTCTTGTGCTTTTAAATCACCTATATAAGCGAATCGTGCTGGCGAGTAGTAAGGCAGTATTAATTTAAAAGTCAAAGAATTAAGTTGTCGAATTTTAAGAGCGTTTAACAGTTTGCTGTATTTTTGAACAGTGGTGTTAAATAAATAAAGTGACTTACAGTAAAAGTAATAACAGTGTGTATTTATTTTGCAATTAAAAGAACCCAATGTAAAGTAAAAACGTAACAATATATTGTTACGAAAGAAGAATTTATTCATTATAAGCTCTGAACAACAATACTCTCGAACAACAACAACAACATTAATGGTTTATTTTCTTACAATGATGGAAGAAAGAAACGCCTCATACATACATTGGCATTTACGCATATACACACACAGATTAAATAAACACTATTCTGTTAAATACACAGCCACATACATAAATATAAGCATAAACAAATAAACAGCCACACATACAGGTATAAAGAAATAGCTACACGTACAGGTATAAAGAAATAAACAACCACACAAACAGAAAACAAGAGCAATAACAATCGAACCTGCCAGACCTGTCTGGAATAGAACATTCTGGTGCTTTTGTATCACCTATATAAGTGAATCGTGCAGGCAAGTAGTATGGCAGTATTAATTTAAAAGTCAAAGAGTTAAGTTGTCGAATATTAAGAGTGTTTAACAGTTTGATGTATTTTTGAACAGTGGTATTAATAAATAAAGTGACTTACAGTAAAAGTAATCACAGAGTGTATTTATTATGCAATTAAAAGAACCCAACGTAAAGTAAAAACGTAACAATTGGTGACAGAAGTGAAATTGTAAAATAAAATAACTTAAAATAATAAACAAAAATGAAATTTGAAGAACTTAAAGTGGAGCAGCTGAAAAAGGAGTTGAGTAAGCTGGATTTGCCAACAGCAGGTAATAAAACAGACCTACAGAAGAGGCTCATAGATGAATTCAAGCGACGTGACATCGACATTGGTACATATGAGTTCGAAGAAAAAGAGGAGATTGAGGTATGTACCCGTGCAACAACAAGCAGCATTGACATTAATGCAATGTTTGCTGCTATGATGGAGAAAATTTCAGAAGTTAAAGAACCTTCTAAAAGAAGTGAAGAAGCTTCTAGAGCAAATAATGAAAAACTGTTAGCGGAAGTAAGAGATGAAGTTCAGGAAGCTTCTAGAGCAAACAGCGAAAAACTGTTAGTTGAAGTAAGAGGTGAAAATGAAAATCTAGCTGGGATTCAGGAAGTTTCTAAAGCATCTAAGGCGACTAACGAAAGACTTCAAGAAATTTCTCAGGTCATACACAAGCGAATAGACGACGTAGAAATCAAGGTCAGCATGTTCGATGAAAAAGTCTCCGGCCTAGAAAGAAAAGTGAATCTTCTAGAAACTACTGGCGTCGAAGTACATTTAAAGGATGTCGATGTAAAGCTACAGGAGCTTGAAAACAAAATAATGAGCCTGGAAATAAGAGAAGGTCCAGTACGAGTAGTGACGGAAAACACAAATAGGATAAAACCTCCCAGTTTCGACGGCACCATACCCTTCAACGTCTTCAAATTTCAATTCGAGACAGTGGCCAGTAAAAATCTATGGAGCAATGAAGAAAAAGCGATTGAGCTGATTCTGGCACTTAAAGGATCTGCAGCAGAAGTCCTCGAAAGCCTACCAACTAGCTGCAGAGATAATTATGAGGACATAATGGTGGCGTTACAGCGCAAATATGGCGGCGATCATAAAAAGGAGCTGTATAGAATGGAGCTACTTGGCAGGGTGCAAAGAGCAAATGAGACGCTTCAGGATTTCGCCATGGAGATAGAGCGCTTGGTGCAGCTAATATACCCTGGGGAAAACCATCCACTGCTAGAACAGTTCGAAGTGGAGGCATTTGTTAATGGAATTCGCGACCCAGATATTAAGCACGCGGTTTGCGCTAAGCAAAACATATCCTTTGCTGAAACCATTACTTACGCTCTGGCTCAAGAAACAGCAAAAGTCATTTCGAGGCCGCGGTTATACAAAGTACAAAGAATGGAAGTTGCTGCTGAGCATGAAAAAAACACAAGGGGCGACCTTAAGCAATTACTAGAATCGCTAAAAGAAGTATTGAAAGAACACCAATGCAAGAGAAAAGCTAAGTGCTTCAACTGCGGAAAAGTTGGCCATCTTCAGGTAGATTGCAAGTACCCAAGGAAGACTGGATCTGCTTCGCCTAGGGATGAAAGGACATACGGTAGATGTTTCAATTGCGGGAAAGTGGACCATTTGCAGCGATACTGCAAGGCACCAAAAAGAGTAATGAGATCTGCTTCGCCACCAGAGAATGACAAGGTTATGAGCAAGCCATCACAGGAGCCGCCGTTGGAAGTAAAAAGTGCTAGCATCATGGATAATGGGCCAAAATCCGAAATTGTGGGACCATTAATTTCCATCTCGGTCATGCAGCAGGAAAACAAGAATCTGACAGCTCTGGGTTACATCAACGGTAAAAAGCACGTTCTGACGATAGACACAGGAGCGTCGCAATCAATAATCAGGCGCGACTTGGTAAAAGGAGAAATAGAGCCGCTAAGTTATGTCAGACTGCGTACTGCCACTGGAGAATTTGCAACGGTCTATGGCAAGATAAAACTCAGGGTATCCATTGGCAGGCTAAGTGTGGAGCACGTATTTATTGTGGCTGATATTTTGGATGAAGTAATTATCGGAGTCGACTTTATGATTTATAATGGAATCGATTTGCGTATGAGTCAGCAAATTATGATTTGGAGAAATGTGAAGATACCACTTAAAATCGGGTATAAGAGAAAGGCTCCACCAAAATGCCTCAACTGCAGTACAGAAGGACATTTAGCGCGTAACTGCAGGGCGCCGAGGAAAATAAAAGAAATACTCCATCAGAAAAGCAGAAATATTACGAAAGACGAGAAACGACACCACATCGTAAATGCGCGACGTGTATACATAGATACGAGTAAAGAATGTAGTAAGGCGCAGAAGGGTGACCACAAGTTGTCAACAGGTCTGCTGGATAAAGTGGACAGAGAAATATCTCTCCAGAGACGAAACCAAGTACGGAAGCTCTATGAATTTGTGCGTAAGAGGATTGAGTCCACAAGTGATAAAATGAAAGCCAGATATGATCGAGCTGCCAACTCTGAGGGATTTTACGAGGGACAACTGGTTCTACTTTTTAACCCACAACGGAAGAAAGGATTATCACCCAAACTACAAACTCATTGGGATGGACCTTATAAAGTAATAAAACGGCTAAATGACGTAGTTTACAGAATACCGAAGTTTAAGAGCCCAAGATCAAAATGGAAAGTTGTGCACTTGGAGCGGCTAGTCAACTATGGAAAAGGTACATCTGTGCCTGTTCGGGACGAACAGGTTTGAGAAGGGGGTAGTGTTACGAAAGAAGAATTTATTCATTATAGGCTCTGAACCACAACACTCTCGAACAACAACAACATTAATGGTTTGTTTTCTTATAATGATGAAAGAAAGAAACAAACAATAAAGAGTAACGCCTTAAATAAACACTCATCAGTTAAATACACAGCCACATACAAGCATAAACAAATAAACAGCCACACATACAGGTATAAAGAAACAAACAAACATACAAACAGAAAACAAGAGCAATAACAATCGAACCTGCCAGATCTGTCTGGAATAGAACATTCTTGTGCTTTTAAATCACCTATATAAGCGAATCGTGCTGGCGAGTAGTAAGGCAGTATTAATTTAAAAGTCAAAGAATTAAGTTGTCGAATTTTAAGAGCGTTTAACAGTTTGCTGTATTTTTGAACAGTGGTGTTAAATAAATAAAGTGACTTACAGTAAAAGTAATAACAGTGTGTATTTATTTTGCAATTAAAAGAACCCAATGTAAAGTAAAAACGTAACAATATATTGTTACGAAAGAAGAATTTATTCATTATAAGCTCTGAACAACAATACTCTCGAACAACAACAACAACATTAATGGTTTATTTTCTTACAATGATGGAAGAAAGAAACGCCTCATACATACATTGGCATTTACGCATATACACACACAGATTAAATAAACACTATTCTGTTAAATACACAGCCACATACATAAATATAAGCATAAACAAATAAACAGCCACACATACAGGTATAAAGAAATAGCTACACGTACAGGTATAAAGAAATAAACAACCACACAAACAGAAAACAAGAGCAATAACAATCGAACCTGCCAGACCTGTCTGGAATAGAACATTCTGGTGCTTTTGTATCACCTATATAAGTGAATCGTGCAGGCAAGTAGTATGGCAGTATTAATTTAAAAGTCAAAGAGTTAAGTTGTCGAATATTAAGAGTGTTTAACAGTTTGATGTATTTTTGAACAGTGGTATTAATAAATAAAGTGACTTACAGTAAAAGTAATCACAGAGTGTATTTATTATGCAATTAAAAGAACCCAACGTAAAGTAAAAACGTAACAATTGGTGACAGAAGTGAAATTGTAAAATAAAATAACTTAAAATAATAAACAAAAATGAAATTTGAAGAACTTAAAGTGGAGCAGCTGAAAAAGGAGTTGAGTAAGCTGGATTTGCCAACAGCAGGTAATAAAACAGACCTACAGAAGAGGCTCATAGATGAATTCAAGCGACGTGACATCGACATTGGTACATATGAGTTCGAAGAAAAAGAGGAGATTGAGGTATGTACCCGTGCAACAACAAGCAGCATTGACATTAATGCAATGTTTGCTGCTATGATGGAGAAAATTTCAGAAGTTAAAGAACCTTCTAAAAGAAGTGAAGAAGCTTCTAGAGCAAATAATGAAAAACTGTTAGCGGAAGTAAGAGATGAAGTTCAGGAAGCTTCTAGAGCAAACAGCGAAAAACTGTTAGTTGAAGTAAGAGGTGAAAATGAAAATCTAGCTGGGATTCAGGAAGTTTCTAAAGCATCTAAGGCGACTAACGAAAGACTTCAAGAAATTTCTCAGGTCATACACAAGCGAATAGACGACGTAGAAATCAAGGTCAGCATGTTCGATGAAAAAGTCTCCGGCCTAGAAAGAAAAGTGAATCTTCTAGAAACTACTGGCGTCGAAGTACATTTAAAGGATGTCGATGTAAAGCTACAGGAGCTTGAAAACAAAATAATGAGCCTGGAAATAAGAGAAGGTCCAGTACGAGTAGTGACGGAAAACACAAATAGGATAAAACCTCCCAGTTTCGACGGCACCATACCCTTCAACGTCTTCAAATTTCAATTCGAGACAGTGGCCAGTAAAAATCTATGGAGCAATGAAGAAAAAGCGATTGAGCTGATTCTGGCACTTAAAGGATCTGCAGCAGAAGTCCTCGAAAGCCTACCAACTAGCTGCAGAGATAATTATGAGGACATAATGGTGGCGTTACAGCGCAAATATGGTGGCGATCATAAAAAGGAGCTGTATAGAATGGAGCTACTTGGCAGGGTGCAAAGAGCAAATGAGACGCTTCAGGATTTCGCCATGGAGATAGAGCGCTTGGTGCAGCTAATATACCCTGGGGAAAACCATCCACTGCTAGAACAGTTCGAAGTGGAGGCATTTGTTAATGGAATTCGCGACCCAGATATTAAGCACGCGGTTTGCGCTAAGCAAAACATATCCTTTGCTGAAACCATTACTTACGCTCTGGCTCAAGAAACAGCAAAAGTCATTTCGAGGCCGCGGTTATACAAAGTACAAAGAATGGAAGTTGCTGCTGAGCATGAAAAAAACACAAGGGGCGACCTTAAGCAATTACTAGAATCGCTAAAAGAAGTATTGAAAGAACACCAATGCAAGAGAAAAGCTAAGTGCTTCAACTGCGGAAAAGTTGGCCATCTTCAGGTAGATTGCAAGTACCCAAGGAAGACTGGATCTGCTTCGCCTAGGGATGAAAGGACATACGGTAGATGTTTCAATTGCGGGAAAGTGGACCATTTGCAGCGATACTGCAAGGCACCAAAAAGAGTAATGAGATCTGCTTCGCCACCAGAGAATGACAAGGTTATGAGCAAGCCATCACAGGAGCCGCCGTTGGAAGTAAAAAGTGCTAGCATCATGGATAATGGGCCAAAATCCGAAATTGTGGGACCATTAATTTCCATCTCGGTCATGCAGCAGGAAAACAAGAATCTGACAGCTCTGGGTTACATCAACGGTAAAAAGCACGTTCTGACGATAGACACAGGAGCGTCGCAATCAATAATCAGGCGCGACTTGGTAAAAGGAGAAATAGAGCCGCTAAGTTATGTCAGACTGCGTACTGCCACTGGAGAATTTGCAACGGTCTATGGCAAGATAAAACTCAGGGTATCCATTGGCAGGCTAAGTGTGGAGCACGTATTTATTGTGGCTGATATTTTGGATGAAGTAATTATCGGAGTCGACTTTATGATTTATAATGGAATCGATTTGCGTATGAGTCAGCAAATTATGATTTGGAGAAATGTGAAGATACCACTTAAAATCGGGTATAAGAGAAAGGCTCCACCAAAATGCCTCAACTGCAGTACAGAAGGACATTTAGCGCGTAACTGCAGGGCGCCGAGGAAAATAAAAGAAATACTCCATCAGAAAAGCAGAAATATTACGAAAGACGAGAAACGACACCACATCGTAAATGCGCGACGTGTATACATAGATACGAGTAAAGAATGTAGTAAGGCGCAGAAGGGTGACCACAAGTTGTCAACAGGTCTGCTGGATAAAGTGGACAGAGAAATATCTCTCCAGAGACGAAACCAAGTACGGAAGCTCTATGAATTTGTGCGTAAGAGGATTGAGTCCACAAGTGATAAAATGAAAGCCAGATATGATCGAGCTGCCAACTCTGAGGGATTTTACGAGGGACAACTGGTTCTACTTTTTAACCCACAACGGAAGAAAGGATTATCACCCAAACTACAAACTCATTGGGATGGACCTTATAAAGTAATAAAACGGCTAAATGACGTAGTTTACAGAATACCGAAGTTTAAGAGCCCAAGATCAAAATGGAAAGTTGTGCACTTGGAGCGGCTAGTCAACTATGGAAAAGGTACATCTGTGCCTGTTCGGGACGAACAGGTTTGAGAAGGGGGTAGTGTTACGAAAGAAGAATTTATTCATTATAGGCTCTGAACCACAACACTCTCGAACAACAACAACATTAATGGTTTGTTTTCTTATAATGATGAAAGAAAGAAACAAACAATAAAGAGTAACGCCTTAAATAAACACTCATCAGTTAAATACACAGCCACATACAAGCATAAACAAATAAACAGCCACACATACAGGTATAAAGAAATAAACAACCACACAAAAAGAAAACAAGAGCAATAAAAATCGAACCTGCCAGACCTGTCTGGAATAGAACATTCTGGTGCTTTTAAATCACCTATATAAGTGAATCGTGCAGGCAAGTAGTATGGCAGTATTAATTTAAAAGTCAAAGAGTTAAGTTGTCGAATATTAAGAGTGTTTAACAGTTTGATGTATTATTGTGTTAAAATAAATAAAGTGACTTACAGTAAAAGTAATAACAGAGTGTATTTATTTTGCAATTAAAAGAACCCAACGTAAAGTAAAAACGTAACAATTGGTGACAGAAGTGAAATTGTAAAATAAAATAACTTAAAATAATAAACAAAAATGAAATTTGAAGAACTTAAAGTGGAGCAGCTGAAAAAGGAGTTGAGTAAGCTGGATTTGCCAACAGCAGGTAATAAAACAGACCTACAGAAGAGGCTCATAGATGAATTCAAGCGACGTGACATCGACATTGGTACATATGAGTTCGAAGAAAAAGAGGAGATTGAGGTATGTACCCGTGCAACAACAAGCAGCATTGACTTTAATGCAATGTTTGCTGCTATGATGGAGAAAATTTCAGAAGTTAAAGAACCTTCTAAAAGAAGTGAAGAAGCTTCTAGAGCAAATAACGAAAAACTGTTAGCGGAAGTAAGAGATGAAGTTCAGGAAGCTTCGAGAGCAAACAGCGAAAAACTGTTAGGTGAAGTAAGAGGTGAAAATCAAAATCTAGCTGGGATTCAGGAAGTTTCTAAAGCATCTAAGGCGACTAACGAAAGACTTCAAGAAATTTCTCAGGTTATACACAAGCGAATAGACGACGTAGAAATCAAGGTCAGCATGTTCGATGAAAAAGTCTCCGGCCTAGAAAGAAAAGTGAATCTTCTAGAAACTAGTGGCGTCGAAGTACATTTAAAGGATGTCGATGTGAAGCATACAGGTATAAAGAAATAAATAGCTACACATACGAGGTATAAAGAAATAAACAACCACACAAACAGAAAACAAGCGCAATAACAATCGAACCTGCCAGACCTGTCTGGAATAGAACATTCTGGTGCTTTTAAATCACCTATATAAGTGAATCGTGCTGGCAAGTAGTATGGCAGTATTAATTTAAAAGTCAAAGAGTTAAGTTGTCGAATATTAAGAGTGTTTAACAGTTTGCTGTATTTTTGAACAGTGGTGTTAAAATAAATAAAGTGACTTACAGTAAAAGTAATAACAGTGTGTATTTATTTTGCAATTAAAAGAACCCAACGTAAAGTAAAAACGTAACAATATAAATAGCATTGCCTATAGAAACAAACTTCATTTTTATGTAGTAGTTATTGTGGACACAGTAATTTAATTTCCAAATTCAAATTTTATACTTGTTATAGCGAACTTTGCAGTAGAGGTGCTTTGCTTTTTCTACTGTCCGTCTCTAACGGTTCAAAAGTTTGGCCATATAAATCAAATTACATCAACTAGAATTGGCTCAACTCCGAATTTTCACTTTTTAAATGAACTACTTGTTTTTGTAGGGGACCTAGCAATACGAATGTCCATATGTTTGTCCATAACGGTTCAAAAGTTTGGCAATGTACAAGAAATTCCATCAACTATCGAGACGCCCATAGTAATGGACATTCCATCTATTTTTTAAGTGTTAACGGTTATATGGGGACACTCTTTAATTTCTAAATATAAACTTGTTGTTATAGTGTACTTAAGCCCCTTTCACACTATAATATTGAGTATTAAGATTTTCATTGGATTTTGTAAGATAGAAATCCAATGAGAATTCTGTGATTGTCAAAAAATCTAACGTAACATAACATTTCGTTTTCACACTATCACACTTCAAATAATATGAAAAATATCAGCAATGGAACAAGCCGAGACGAGACATTGAACGGCGTCGGCTGAGCAATTGTATGTGGACGGCAGAGGTGCCGGGTCTTAAGTTTGTTTGGCCGTTCAAGTTTTCGGTTAATAAAAAAAAAATAAAAAAACAAAACAAACAAAAAAAATAATACGTACATTCAAAAATTTCTAGTCATGTCAGAAACAAAGTACATATGTAGGCGTTAAGACTGATGGTAATTTAATGCAGATGCAGGAAAGATAAAATATCGTCGGCGGCGGCGAACTATCGGCTGCGACTCAATCAGCTAGGTTCTTTGCTTTAAAAAAAACACACCCCTGATAAAATGAAAAATGTTATCATTTAGAAAATTTTCTAAAAATGGTTTGGTATTATGGGATGTCAAATTTCTTTCCGTATTATTTCACATTTTGATGACAATCTGCTTTCACACCATCACACTTTCTCATTGGATTTAAGTATTTGACAAGTCTTAATACTCAGTATAATAGTGTGAAAAGGGCTTTAGCAATAGATGTGCTTTGCAAATTTTAACTGTCTGTCTAAAACTGTTTAAGATTTTTGAAATATTCATCAAATTACATCAACTATTGGGGCACCCTTTAAATTATGATTTCAACTATTTAAATTTGCAACACACTTTTTAATATAATTAAATGTTTTTCTATAAAGGATCAAAAAATAGAGCCATATATGTCAAATTGCGTCACCTATTGAGACACCCTTTAATTTTTAGGTTTACTATTTTATAACTTTGTGTTATCAGGCACTATAGTTAAACGCATTTTTTTTAAATTTTAAATTGTTGTCCTTTACAGTTCAATATACACGAATCATCTATGTTGTATGGCGACACCCCTTAATTTTTAAAAGTTTGAACATCTTTTAAAATGGGACCAATCTGAAAGCATAACCTTTCTAATAAAGAAAAAAATTTTAAAATAGGTTCAGATGAATTGATAACCTTCTTCTTTTGAAGTCGGTTAAAAATAGGCTGTTTCCATTTCTAAAATTTTTCGTTTAGTTTCTAAGACAAGGTCCTTATTTTTGTCATACGACCACTCCTCTCTGTATTTCATTTCGTCGAAGGCTAAAACCAATAATTTTTTGACGCGTTAAATTTTGACATTTTTGATGCTTGATTTTAAATGAACTTAATTTTAACTCTAACGTAGAGATTTTTTCTCTAAACTAGACAACTTTTTATCGATTCATATTCGATAATTCATATTCTTGAGTTGATAAGCTAAGGTGATGTTTCAAAACGAAATAACTAAAAACTAAAAAATAATTATTTAATGCCATGTTTCCACTAAAACTTGAATTACTTCATTCGCTCTTTCAATTACTTTTTTGAATTACCCCGTTTCCACTAGACATTCTTAATTCGATTTGACATTTGTTTTTTGTTGTAGAGAAAATTTATTTACATTTATTTTAAATATTTTTTTTTGTTGACAAATTTTTTTATTTGTTATATTTGAGCAAGAAGTGACTAACTCCCCTTTGTTAAAATCTAATTTTCTTAATTAAAATTGTTAAAAATAAATAATTTTTTTTATGATTAAAAACTAATATTCACTAATATTTTCCTGGTAAGATAAAACGAGTAAAATTGTTTCAAAAACACAAATAAGGGCTAATGCAATTCAAATTAAATTTTAGTAAATAGACACAGCTATTTGCCTGAGTCAAGACAGTAATTAGTGAACAAAGTTAACAGGTTATTGCTTCAAAATGATCACGTATAGTAGGAAAATCCACATGAATCAAAGTTAAGAATTTAAAAGCATTCACTCAAGAATAATCTGTAATTAAATTTTAATATAACTAACCTTTTCTGCAATACAAAGTTTAAAAATTTTAACTCTTAATTTCCCATGTAATATGTATGCATTCGATGACAGACTTGCGTTTATATTACAATGCAATAAAAAAAACATTGTATTTTTCATTACATTTTTTTATTTTTCATTTTATAGACTTAATCGAATTTTACTTTTAAAGGTAATTTTTTTTTGTTTCAATTTAATTTTTCTTTGCTTTTTTTCATTTTGACAACTATTCGATAAAGTTCCGATAAAAATTAGAGAAGACACTGATTTCTTCGTAATTCAGAAGGTAATTCAAACTGAATTATATGCTTTCTTTTTACACTGACCAACATCTTAATGAAACGTCTGGAAGATGTTGAAAATGTGAAAATAGATTTACAATTTGCAACATCTTTTTACATCTAACATCTACCATCAACTAGACTGTCAAAAAATCAAAAGTGGACGCTTAATTTAGCTAATAAAAAAATAAAAATATTGATTTACAGTAAATATTTATAATTGGAATAATTGTTTCTCTGCTAGAACAAACCCAAACGTTAATGTAGAGTATTTAAGTTATAGAAAGCTAAAATGGAGAAGGAAGATGTAAAAAATTTGTGGAAATTCATTTATATTTTTTTCCACATAAATTATATTTTTTCAGTGATGCCACTAAATTAATCTAGTTTATTGCCATTTTTCTAGTGATGACACTAAAATATTTGAAAAATGTAAAATGGAACAAACTGAGAAAGGAACATCTTGTGAAGATGTTTAAAGATGTTGAATTTTAGGCTGTGTAATTCTTATGTAAAGATGTCAACATCTTTGCAAATTGATGGTAGATGTTAGATGTTGATCAGTGTAAAAAGCCTATTACGTACAAATGAGATAAGTCGCTCTCAAAAATGTGTATGACGAATTAAGTAAATCAGTTTGTAACTGGGGGCATAGCTACCAGATTTTTTGGAGGTAATATCGGCGTATTTTTGGGAAGAAATCGTCATTATCGTCAAAATAGCTTATTGAAATCGTCAAAAACATGAAATGCTTTTTTTTCCAATACAATAAAACATTTTCTATAAGAGGCAAAACTCATCAAAAATTTTCTTTTTTAAAAACAAGGATTTTTGTTTTAAATTTAGTCAAAATGGAAAACTAAAGAGAATAATCCCTCGTTGCAACTCTCATATTTTTTCCAATAATGCAATTTTTTGTTTTTATCAGGATACATTTTTTTAAGTCTTATAATTTTAATTGCTTCGGTTCAGTTTCTAGCTCTTGCCTATCACTGTCTTCAACAAAGTAGGAATTTTTTTTATAATTTCTGAAAACCAACTTTTTTCTTCATTAATAATATTAAATAGATTAATTTGGCCTAGAACTTTGAGTTTATTTTCAAAATCAAGTCTTGATAATATCTGATTACATAGCTGTATATAAAAATTAACACAATTATAAATAACTAGCTGTGACGTACTCAGGCTTTATATAAAATTCGAAAATTAAGAAAAAGGTGCTTTCAAATTTACAGTACCTTTATAGCATAGACAGACGACAGAGTTAATATGAATTAACAGTCTTAATTCCAATTAACTTGTGAATTATCGTTGATTTGCATTAGCAGTCATAATTCATATTAACTTTTGAATTTATACTGAATTTAGCTATTTCAATGTAAAAACACAGTCAACAATCAATCAGATAGTGACAAATTATTTAAAAATTTCAATTATAGAGCAGTTTCAGAATGTCAAGGATAAATTTCCTTGACATTAACTCTGTCGTCTGTCTACGCTATTAGATCGGTAAATTTAAGTACTTTCACTAATTTTTCTCTATATTTGAACCGAGATACTAATGTACCTCCTCACAAAATTTTATTGAACTCCATCCAGTAGTTTTTACGTGATGCGAACAAAAATTGCTGTTTTGTATTCTAGTTTGATTACAAACTGCACCAGCAACAAATGCTTCAAAAAATATTTCATGTACAGAAATGTACCTGTTACACTTTAATTATATGTATAATTTTTCTTTTTCATCTATTTGTGTTTCTGTCAATACGTCTCTGGCATAAAAGTATTCCTAAATAAATATCTTCAAAATCTAAAAAAATGTGTTGTTTAAGCAAACTAGTTTTTAATAAATTTCTCATTACAATTATGTAAATTTTGATTTTATATAAACGTTAATTTACTGTACTCTCGCTTTAAAACATTTTATTTATGTTGTTAATAATTCCTAAAATATATTTTTGAAAACTTAGGTACATTTTATTTATGGAATTTCTATAACTTAAAATCAATATTATCAATATTTGATACAAATGAAGAAAAATCTTGACTGTCTTTAATGGTTCGTACATCCCTTTAATCCTGACAACAACAGCTTCTAGGAATTACCAATGAGTCTGACCATATTTTTTTTTGGTTTTATTTCTAATAGGCTTAAAATATTATTAAATTGCTTGCACCTCCTCTTCAAAGTTTCTACAGACAAACGTAAAAAGAACACAACGCCAACGAATGAGAGGCACATTTTATTACTAACAAGTTATTGTTGTTATTTTTCAAGAGCTGTGCTGAATTCAAGGTTGCTTTAACGGTACAAATTTTGCAAACCTTTTATTATTAAAAATCGTCAAAATTAGGGTATAAATCGTCTCATCATCACCATGACAGTCAAATCTGGCAGCTATGATTGGAGGTTGAATTACATATGAGAGAGCGAATTACGAATAAAGGCTGTAGTGGAAACACGGTATAACTTTCTCTGTTTGAGTACTGATACTTGTATATAATTATATATTATATTACGGGCGTTTTTCTTGATTACTAGTTTTTTTTTTTTGATTAATTTATTTTTAATATTTCCAAAGTAATGCAAAAATAATATACCAACCATTCCAAATATATATCACGTTCGGTAATAAATTCATCAAGATATTCTTCAACCAGTTCATAATTTATAATTTTTTTTAACCCGACTGACATTGTTTAATATTAAAACAACAATATAACGTTCTTATGTGTACAAAGTGTCAAAAATACATTCTTGGAATTTTGCAAGGATATAGTAAGTAAAACGTGACTTGTTTGTAATATTTTATGGCCTTGTCCATAAAAAACAACGCAAGTAAGTTAAGAGGGATTTATGCTTAATTGTAAATGTGGTCGATCATTGGAATTCCTTCTATTTTTAATCTAATCCGTTTGCTTTTTATTAATAAAGTCCTCTTCCATAAAATAAGGCAAACAATCAGTAGTTCTGCTGCCAAGTATGCTTCAAAAACTTTACAGGCTTCTAGCCACTGCTTGCGAATGTATGGCGAGGTAGGAAATGTAAAAAAATTAATATTTTTGTTTTTGCAAAAGCAAAAATATTTTGTGCATTCGCAGTTTTGGAACATATTACCCTTTTCAAAATTTTACAAATCTGAAATATTATTTCTTTATTTAATTTTGATTTTTCAATTTCTTAGCTTTTTCAAAATTCTACAAATTGGAAATATTTTTGTTTCTTTCACACTAAATTGTTTAAAAAAACATAAAATAAAGAATAAAGATGTATAATAATCGATATGGTAGCACAATTTTAACAGAAATATCATAATCCTTATTTTTGTTAGATGTTAATTGTCAAAAAAAAAAGAAAGAATGAATCTACCGTCTATTTTACTGCTACGCTTTTTAGTCTCTTTCAATTTTCAATAGAAAAACATTACAATTTTAGAAAATATTTGAAACGCTTTGGGTGAAGGGTATATTAGATACTTCACTGCCGAGTATAGCTCTATTTCTGGTTTTTTATTGTAATGACGTCAATAAATAAAACTGTTTGTTTGTGTTTAAATCCGATTTGATTTTTTTATTTTAAGCTGTTGAACTTTAACAGTTTTTCTTTTCCATTTATTGATTTCGTTTTAAGTATTATTATTTTTATTATTATGGTTATTATTCTTAATTGGAAATGCTTTGGCAGTTATGCATATTTTCTTTTTATTCGAATTATTGTTGTTGGTGAGTTCATCGTAAATAAATTGGCTTTCAATTTTGTGGTAACGATGTGAATGGTTTCCTGATGGCTTTTAATACATTTGTTTTATAGGAGTTAAGTTTTATAGAGACAAAGCAATTGCTTTAAGATCAGGTGTCAGATAATTTTGGCACGGCTATATCTTGCGATAAAAAACAACTAAAAGGATTACAAAAATTTGAAATGTCAATTTTAAGAAAAACTTATTTCTTATTTCTTAAAAACTTATTTCTTTAAAAAATATTATTTCTTTAAATATAATAAATAAGCAAACACGTTTTTTGTAATCTGTTTTACGTCGGTAAAACTGAACCGATTTTTCTACACATATGTGCACAAATTTAATTTTATTTAAATCGGTTTAGTACTTTAGGATTAATACGACTATAAAGTTGTTACCATAGATAACACATAGATAGTCATCTGAAACGTCATAAACCTAAGTCTCTTGTCAAAAAACCTAAGTCTAAGATTGTATTGGTAGGCAAAATTGTTTAAGTGTTGGTTTTTAAAAAAAAATTCCCCACAGCACCTTGAAAATGTTCATCCCCTAAAAGACAAAAAATACAATACTGTGTAGAAATAAATTTCACTAAAGAAATGTCAACATAATTTAATTTATTTTGTATTAAAAAATTTAAAATACAATAAATTGTTAAATAATTAATTGTGCAAAAATACAAAATTGTTTAAATATTTGTAAAGTGCAATGGAATATCGTGTAATAGTGCCTAAATGTGATTAAAAATTTTACTCCCCTAAGTGTGTTGAATTCACACCGTGTAGTCATGTTGACATTTGGAGAGTTGGCCATCTATTTATGTGTTATCTATGGTTATTACTAACACCAATACACAAATACATGTTCTTCTCTTATAATATGTACATATGTATGTACATATATTAGAATTGTATCAATGCAAAATAAAAAAATCTTAGGGGGTAGATTAATCTACGAGGAATTCTAAGCAACTTTGCTCTAGACATAAAGGGCTTAAAATGATTTTCGACCCATCCTAATGTATATGTTTCGTAATCACAAGGGTCATACATCAGGAAGTTCCAAATTATTATTTTATACATATGAATTTAAGTCAGGCTTAAGTTCGTTTTATTCGCTCTTAAGGTTAATGAATATTAATTACAATCTAGGTGAATACTTTTAAACAAAAAATGAGAACATTTTATTTGGGACACTAGAGGAATGTAATGCATTTTCTAGATCGCTACATCTGTCTTCAGAAGGAAACATTTCTTATACAATTATTTATGCATGTTAAAATAATAAGCCTTCCTTACATAAATTACTTATTAAAACGAATCATCTTTTGCAGAAAAATTACCTAGTTCGTAAATATAGAGAGTTTCATTGGCGATTAACTTTTTTTAGATGTTGCCATCGCTCACTCGTATTTTTAAGTGTTTACAAAATTTTAAGTTTTTAATAAGTGTTGGAAAGCGGAGAAGCTTGCAATCTAAGCTTTTGTTGAGTTTCTGTCAATGAGTCAATTTATTTGCACTGCTTTTAACCCATTAACCCAGTTTTGCTTCAATGTGACTTTTACAGATTAAGTGTCTCCACAATTCCAATAAAAAATATATGTAAGTATATAGATGCTACTTGGCGCTTTCATGAATTCTTAGATAAGCGGTGTCGTCAGCAAATGTTGATGTATGAGCTCGATTGCTAGATGGTATAACTCTTTTTTATAAAAAAGTTTTTAGTAGCTGTTGCTACCTAAATGAAAAGGAATTTAAGGGGAAAAATTTTTAAATTTTATTTGCATTGGTATATGGTGCCAAGTTTATCTGCGGCTCCTTTCAGACTTACACTTATATTTAATTGTATATCCTGCTCCATCACAAGAAGCAGGATGCAAAAATTTTGTTCTTCACAAACTTCATATCCCTGTTTGACTTGAAAACTTCTATTAACTAATAATCTATTAACTGTATTTTTACAAACACTTAAAAACATTATAATACAATTTAAATTTCTTTAAAATATTAATGACATTCTTTTGGTAATCATAAACCATTTGATATTTAATTTTACCGAATTAACAAAAAAATTAATTCACATTTTACATTTGGTATGATTTAATGTTTTGCTTTCGAATTGTAACCAAACAAATAAAAAAGTTGCTTAAATTCAAATAAAAGCCTTTAAATTAACAGAAGCAAAAAAAAAAAAATAAATAAATTCCACACATTGTTATATACATACTACATATATACATAGTTTTATATAGCTTCTATGCAAAAAAATACTAGTAAAAAACTTACAAATAATTCAGTTTCATTAATTCGCCAACCAATGTAAAAAAATTGAAATTTTATTTAAATTTAAGATTTTTAATAATTTCACATGGGTTTCTATACTGGAATAATGTATATAAAACAAAAATTAAATAAAACAAACTATTAAAACTCTAATGAATTTTATATCTGCGCAGATGGGATTTGTAACATTTTTAATGGAATATATTTAAAGTGACCATCTTAGCTGTAAGTATTTATTTATTTATCTTGACCGAGTTATTGACATTCATTAATTGTAAATATGTGGGAACTAGCTATTATAAAGGAATAGGGGTTCTTAAAAAATGGCTGATTTAGTCTCTTACGCTATTTTAAATTTTAATAAAAAAGGCAAACAATTTAGTAAAAAAAAAATAATTATAATTTAGGAACAATCCAAGAGATGATTCAAGCTAAGTTTCCACATTGAATTGTGCTAACAACAATAATTATCATTTCATGTGAAATGAAGATTTTGCAAAGCTCAGGTTCACCATCTGTTATTTTGTTTGTTTTTGTCCTGATTCAGTTATTCCATGTAGGCTATACTCTCAAAATAGCTCAAGGAAGAAATCAATTAATGTCGCCAAGTCGCGAAATGTTGCGATCTGAGTTCTCATTCACGATTTTTTCCGCGGAGGTGAGGCAGGCTCTACAGCCTTATCAAAACAGGAGCTTCCTGTCGCGAACATTTACCAATAGATCCCATAACAATTTTTGTTATTATGTTTTTATTGTAAACACCGTTTAGAATACGTCATTAAGCTAAGACCGAAATCCATTCAAAATACTAGAAAATTACCAATACTTGTATTTAAATTGTGATTTTGTTGATTAAAAAAGTTATCTGTAATAGGTACGTGATAGAAATAACTAGTAAAACCTTTTGAAATCTTTCTTTGAGGAAATCCACGATGAAGAGTCGGTGAGTGAAGTGTTGTTGCTTTTTTATTTTTTACAATGACAGAGAAATCTATCTCGCCAAAGTTTATTTTAGTGACTTCTAATTGCAAACAACTGTTCTCACGAGCCCTAATTAAAGCTATAAATAAAATTAAAATGAATAAGTTTTTTCTTCCAGTATCAGCTTCTATAGTAACGTCTGTTGGTAGACAGCCAATTTTTATATTTTGTTAACATTTTAACCAGCTCACAATTAAGTAAACAAGTTTTTAGCTCAAGTTATGAACAGCACACGGGAGTTCACATAAGCAATTTAAAAGTAATTATTTTAAAATTTTTTTTGTGTACTTGAATATTTAAAACCCTTTATTTTTTTATTTATATTCATAAATCTGTATGCTTTGCATATAAATATTTAAGAGTTTTATACATTTTTAATGAAGGTACCCTAAATATGTGTGTACTTTTGTATATGGCTATGTTTAAGTAGCATAGGTAAAAATGTGCACCTACATTTCAAGTATAAACTCAACCATGAAGCTTACAGAATTTTTGTAAACCAAATTTTAACACGATACCGTGGCATACAGTTTGTGACAATGAAAACAGGTTAAAACAAAAACCTTCTTGTTAAATGCTTACAAACGCAATATATATATATATATATATATATATATATATATATATATATATATATATATATATATTCGTTCCCCGCACATTTTCGGTTATGTAGGGGGTAAAAAATACGTTGTGCATAAAAATTTTGTTTCTAAACCATAAACCGGCCAGGCCCCTCGCATTTAAGTGGTAAAAATGGCCTAAAAAAGCTGTAACAAATGTATGTGGCTTTATTAGTCAATAACTCTTAAACTGAGAGGTTTTCGTAATATTGTTATAAGAACTTTTTTTCGCTATAAAGGGACAAATATTTTATTCATATAAACTTTTAACCCATGATAATGCGTTAGTGTTTTTTATCGGTTCAATTCAAAAGTTATCTTGAAACTGAACTTTGAGTGGTTCTCATTCATTTCTGGGGCATGTAAATACGAACTCTCTTCATCATGAGATAGAACATTTTGCGCTCTTTTAGCATGCGAATAAAGGTTTATTGAATGTTATCCATTTTATGGCGTAATGACCGGAAACCTGACTCAGGCCTGCAATATTATTAAGTAATTTTAATATTGAAACTCTTGAAAGTGCGCAATTCCATTATTTGTGTTTTCTAAGTGTTAGTGAATCAGTTTATTAACATAAGTAAATAAACATAATATTTTACCGATTAATCGAATAAAACTTAAAAAAATATTCGATTATTCGATCAGTTTTTATGTTGTTTTGAACGTAATTTAGTAAATAGCAGTAAGTGCTCAACTCATACGCCCAATTATAGTCGAATTTTGGATTACTGGTTATATTTGCGAAGAATAGAAACAATGGTTCATAATCAAGATACAAAAGAAAGCAGACCTGACTGAGTGCAAGAACTGAAGAGGCAATACCCTTGTTAGCGTAGTAAATAAGGTGATTGCGAACATATTAAACAAGCGACTGGCAGATTCTCTTGACATTCCCTATAAAAAGCTGGCTTTCGTCCTAAAATATCTGAAATTGATCACAGCAAAAGTCTACATTATAAGTGGGACAGAAAAAAAACAGTGAAATAGATCTCCATTATATCTGATATTCGTCGACTTAGAGAAAGCGTTCGACTCCCTAAATCATTGTGCCGTATGGAACGAACTTTGTTTGTAAAGAAATATCAAAAAAGTTTATATATAACATTATCTTCCTGTACAATAATTCAACCTTCCGTAGTGTATACGAGTATAATTGTGAAGGTTGATGTTCGCCAAGGATGTCCATTAGGGTGAACGAAAATTTTTTTTTGCAATTTCAATATGTAATAGTGATAAAAAGTTGCCATTTGCTATTGTTAAGTCAATTCTAATGTTTAAAGACGATTGGAGTAGGGTAAGAGGTGCCGCAAATTCAAATTAAATTTAAATTATATTTAAATTTTTTGTAGATCTGCAAAATCTGTATTCTATAAATAAAAGGACCATGCTAAATACATTAAATAAGTTTTAGTCTAAGAAAAATCATTAAAATATCACATCTACCCCTATCTTACTACAACAAAGAAAAAAAAGTAAATTAAAAAAAATATTTTTCAAATGACGATGGATAGCAAATTTTTATGTTTGGAATTATTTTAGGATTAGTTTTAATGAAATTAAAACGATAATAAATATAAAAACCACCAATAATATAAAAAATATAACAATGTAAGATTTAAAGATATAAAAATATGTTCAAGGTTTCTGCGGCACCTCAAGATGTAGTTGAATCACTTTGTAGAATAACTTCTCACATAAAAGAACAAATTTTTATCACTATTTGAAAAGGTAATACAAACATTTATTTTCTGTTATATATCAACGTTCAAGCCTAATGTCCATTATCGGCTTTGCCCTTTAACATGGACAACATTATGGCAAAAATAACATCAAGAGCAAGATGCATAATCTGTATTCATACACAGGTGAGTGCATATTATGTTGAATTTGTATATGTTGTGAAGTAAAATTGAAAGTGGTAAGAGAAATGAGAGGATTCATGCAGGTCTTTAATATATTGCTTTAATGTATTGTTGGCTTAGTCGGCAAATGTGCTATGTCCTTTTTTTCAATTTTTCAGGAGAGACCGAAAACTGTATAACTTTTTCCAAATGTATAAAAGTAGTTTTGTTCCTTAGTAAATCTTGATTAAATGCCAATAATCGTAAAATTCCCAATTAAATCTGCGAATTTATTTTGAATATTTTGAATATTTTGGGATCTTTTGTTTTAAATTTTTTTTATTGACCAAGGCGAATCTATAGAAAAAACCCATATGCATTTTGTTTTTGGTTATAAGTACGGTAGATGCCAAACAAACTGATTAAAATATCACATCCAAAAACTAAAAACACATCTTCCTTAGAATTTGTAATTTTTTATTAATCTTGAAATATATTTAGAAATAATTATTTTTTTTCTTTTTTCTAATTTTAAAAACAAATAACGAATTTTTAACAGCTTTTTAAGTAAAGAAAAAAATAAATAACTCCGCCGTGCTGCCACCTAGTAAAATAAATTGGCCTTGCTGTTGACATAAACTGCAGTGTTCAGGTTTTTTTTTTCAAATTGTTTTGTAGATATGTACCAATTTATTCAGCAGGAACCTGCAGAGTTGTTTGTTATAATAGTAATATTATGTTGAACTCATGAATTAAGCAAGGTATGACTCAAGGCAAGTCTTAGGTAATTCCAAAAGAATCAGTCAAGTGAGATTCAGACTCACGCACTACCTTAATTTCTTTTTTGTTCTCTTTATATATATTATGTATCTATCTTAATTTCAAGATTCTGCATATGTATAACGTTTAAAATACATATAACGCCAAACTCGTCAAAATTGGGACTTCTATAGACCAACCATATAAGTCACAATATTTATTATTTTATATTTGATACTAGTTGTAATAGTAATATGTCTGCACAATAAACCATTTTAATTAATGTAAATTTTTCTCTAATATGTATAGTTGTTTCTTTTCTTTCTAGAATATATCACAGCGGCCCCCTTCATAACTTCATAAACTGGCTATACAGCTTTAAAAGTAATATGCCTGATTGACACCAGAAGCGCTACAACGCTGTTCTAAAAATAAATATGACTTGCAGTGTTACCAAAAGTGAAGCTTGGCTCATTTATTTTACAACCTGACCAGTGCGCTAACCCTATCCCAAGGAAAGTAACACAATTAATTGGTAGTCATAATTGCCTGAGTGTTAAATTCTCTAAATAAATCTAAGTCTAAATTTAAGGTTTCTGCTTATTACGGTTAAAAAATAGGGACATATGCATTCTTGTAAATCACCCGACTATGGAGACATTCCTTAATATTTCTGTGGCAATAAGGAATAAGTGCTTAAGTCGACTTAAGCAAATTTTTAGTTACTGGCACCTTTGCAATCTACGTAATTCAAAGTACCCATTTGCAAATTTTCAATTATTTTGTACCATTTTTCAGGAAGTTATAGCGAAATTACTTTCTGCTTATCTTTTTTCAATGTCTAATTGCATTTGGAAAAAAGCACCCTACAATTCCTGGTATTTTTTGTTACAGATGTTAGCGAAAAAAATAGGGGTACGATTTTAGCCTTTGAGTACGGAGTGTGTGAATATCTGATTTGCTATTACTTATGCAGTGTCATATTTCATTTCATTTCATATTTCATTCCAATAAATTTACTGTAAAACCCTAAATTTATTGGTATGAATATGAGTTGGTTGCAGATGGACTTAGGACTTGTTTTTATTTATTTATTTATTTTTTGTTTCATTCTCATTAAAATGTGAAATTATATGTTATATATTAGGTATTTATTAATAAATTAATAAATAATTTTACATAATTATGTAGGTTAAATTAAATAAACTTATACATGATGTGCGGCCACGGACTAAATATTTGAAGCTACTGAAGATGATACCAATTAATATATTTCCTTACATCGCAGCTTTTCCTTCAGTACTAGAATGAATTTTGCAAAATGTAGCAAAATATTTGAAATGCTAGAGTTTAACATACGCGTAACGCCCCGAGGGCACTAATTGTCATTGCGGTCCATTTTCAAAGCTTTGACGCAGTGCTATTGGGGAAAATGGGGGCACCAAAGGCCAGGGTTCCTTACTTACCTTAATCTGGAAGAACCCCACTCTAATCTACGGTGGAACAGCATACGCCAGGGATGCTGGATACCAGTCGACCTCCAGTTTCAATGTAGACTTACCCATGCATAAGCAGCTCTGTGTGGGTGGAAAACGTTTTCTCCAATAATGGCCTAGAGAAGACTTCAGAAGGGATGGAAAGAAACGCCTCGCTAGGAGTGAACAGGTTAATCTCTAAAGGTTCTCCAAAGCCGTTGAACCGGGATATTTCGATAGGGGTGGATAAGGAAGCCTCGTTAGAGGTGGAGAGGTTAATTCCTTTAGTAACTCCGGTTGCCACTGGCCAGGGGAGGATATCGAAATAGAATGACCTCGCAAGGGGTGGACTGGTCAATCTATGAAGATAATCCTGCGGATATGGAGGTAAATGTGAATGAATTGGACGCTCTTGGCCCTATGGGCTTAGGCAAATCCTTTTCGGAAGCAGGCACCTCAAAACGTTCCTTCAACGTCGAGTCGGAGTCTCTAAAGCTCATTCCTAAAAGTGAGAGGCAGAGGCAGAAGAGGAGACGGGGAAAGGAAAGAGGCTAAGATGGCAACGCATGAATGTGCAGCACTGGCTAGCGTAAGACTCAGGACCACTGGTGGATGCCATGGGGGACCTGACCCCTGAACAAATGCTAGCAATTACTAGAGACAACCATCTTGCCACAATATCTAATATTTTTAGTTCGGCATCGCAAACAACCTTCACTAAAAGTTAAATAACATAGAATAACAAAAGTTTCAAATGTTGACTACCTGAACATTTAGCGAATAAAATCATTTTCTGTTAATATAATATTGTGCTAAATCTCCACCAGTCTTTTTAATCCTTATGTGTGTTTCATCAATAGCACCAATTACACCCGGAAAGTTGCGTATCGCTTTAAATTTTTTCGTCAATTTCGCTTCAGCTTCAAACAGATGTTGGCATTTTAATTTTATATCTAGCTTGTTTAGCCAAAACTCAAGCAACTTTTGAGCAAATCCGACTAATCGTGGTTTGTGCCAATCCATGTAGGTCACCAGCATCGTCTTGAACCTGAAAATATTTAAAAAAATGTTAGTTTTACCGTTACAAAATACTTAACTTACATATGTATGTATATACTTCTCGCCGTCCCCAACAACGTAAAGCTTCTAAAACCTGCGTTTCAGGTGATGTTCCACAACCACTTTTGTCGACCACAATATCTTTTTTATAAGATTTATAATTTTTCTTACAGTTTCTTTTCTAAACCGATATTTTTTTTTAAATTGTTCGTGGAGGAATGGTGTGTATTTATGAAATTATTACACATTTATTTATTTTTTTAATCACAATTACTTACCAATTCTCCTGATGAAATTTAACGTATCCTTTCCTCAGTCTTAACACAATTAACAATTTGTTTTTGTTCAAAATTTTGTCAAATTTATTGAATAAATAAAGACAAATGTCACTTTATATTAGATTTAAAGTAGGTTCTTTCCTACTTTAAAATACTTAAAGTTAACGTAGGTTTAATAAAGGTATGTTAAGGTAAAAACTTTTTTTAATACAACTTTAAGAAATTTTTCTTAACAACGACATATAAAGCTGCTTTAAATTTTTTTGCATACGGCCGTTATAAATTATTATTTACCATAAAAAGTGAGTTTTGTTAATTTATGTATCAACGAAATCTACATTATATATGATATATAAATTAGCAAAACTGAAGTCGTTGATAAATACAACATATAAAAAATATATTATTAAAAAGTTTTCATATGCCATTTCATAGTTTTTAACCATACTATAATCTGTTAATTTAACCATAATATGGTTTGACTACAACCATATAATTTAATCATAATATGTTGCTCTTGGATTATCGTTACCTCAACCATGTTTTTTCTATATGTGTACTTTTTATTCAAAATGTATCCACATTAAGTAAAAGTATCGATGCCCTAGTAGTATCGTTTCATTTCTATGCACGTTAACATAGCGACTTAGTTATTATTTATTTTGCGTACTTTCTCTTATTACAGCTCATTTGAACAATGTTTATAAGTTAATTTTTTCTGATTTTTATCAGCAATATAGATTGAATTTTTCACTCACTTTTAATTTCATTCATAAACAATAGAAAATCACACATGTTCAAACCTTTTATAAACTTGAACATCAATATATTGTTCATGTATTTATCTACATGGCTCTGTATATACAAAACCATGTCTAAGGAACTTGCTTACTAGGGAAAAGTATTTTTTATAAATATGGTACTTGGCATTTTAAGGAACGAATGGACTTGAGTTGTACAGTTTGCTTTTAACTTTGTAATTTTGTTTTTGCCTTTTAACAGTTTGTTAAATATTTACAAAATATGTACCAGTTGCATTTGCTTATCCGTACCCAGATCACGCTGAGCAACACATAAACGAAACGGTTATGTTTTTTTTAACTACAACAGGCATTTAGCTATTTTACTTTTCTATAAAAACTTGAAAAAATCATGTCAGTTACGAATGTATGTATGTATGTATGTATGTATGTATGTATGTATGTATGTATGTATGTATGTATGTATGTATGTATGTATGTATGTATGTATGTATGTATGTATGTATGTATGTATGTATATGTATTGGATGTTTGTGACCACAATTAGTAGTTGGAAATCAGAACAGATGCATTCTCTTACATACAGTTATTTCCATTTACAAGGACCTTTCAATGGTTTATTTATTTTTTTATTTTGATGTTGCTACACGTAGATTCTGTAAATACTCGTTCATACATATATTTTTTTTCTTATGTGTACTTTTGCTTTTTGGTTGATAGTAGTAGTTCTAACAGAAATAGTTGACTTCGTTCTTCTTCTGGCTTCAATTTCTATTAAGGTGTGCAAATAGTTTATTTTTTACTTTCGGATAATATCCCCAAGAAGTTTGTTGAGTGTTGCTTTTATTTAAATAGCATTTTATTGGGGCAAAGTATGTACAATGTGCACTATTGCACATAAAATAAGATTATTTAAGATTTTTTTTCATTGAAGTTGTTTTCAATTCGCAATAATTTTTAAATATAATAGCCGTAAATCTGAACTAAATTTTTGCTAGATTTAAATGGATTTCAAGTGTGAAATAAATTATGAAAATCACTTAGTGAATATGCTTCCAATAGAATGGTGTCTACTAAAGAGTTTACGGATGAGAATAAAAATATGTAACATTAACCGCAATGGTTAATGTTACATAGATGTTAATTGTAGCTTATGGTATGTTTAGACTGAATAGACTGTAATACTTTTGATTCGCTCCGTACTTGAAAATATGGTTTTGTATTTTCACAATCTACCCAAAAAAAAAGTTTTGGGCTGTTTCGTGCAAGAAGAAGAAGACTTTTATTCTCTCAAAAATACTCTCTTTTACCCAATCTTGTATTACGGGAAGAGTTTTCGGTATAATTGGGATCCCGAGGGCTCCCAACGTTGAGTACGGGTTCGCACCTAATAGCTTGTTTGTTAAATCCAACAACCAAATTCCAAATTTTTTTTTTTGAAATTGAAAAAAAGCTATGATATAACGCGTGTGCATTTTCTCAAAGATGTGTTAAATAAACTGCCTTTTAATATTTTTTATTGCAGTCCGAAAAAATTTTATTATTTTTGTTTTATTTCTTAGTCACGTTCGTGTGTGTTCTTCGATTTTTGACTTCTGGCCGCTTCCATTGGGATGATTGAGCCTTGTTTTCGAAGTCATAACCATATACCCACGTTTCGTCACCAGTTATGTACTCCTTTGAGCAAACCTGGATAGTCGTTGACATCCTTCAACATCTCCAGAGCGATACTAATGACTTTACCTTTGATCAAAATTTAGCAATTTTGGAGCAAACTTCGCTGCCACACGTTTTATGCCCAAAACATTCGAGAAAATTGCATGGCATGAGCCGATTGATATGCCAACAGCCTCTGCAACTTCCGACGATTTGACAAAACAATTTTTTTCACCGTTTCAATGTTTTCTTCACTTGTTGACGTGGTTACAACTTCATCACCATCTTTTAGGCCTTCTATAGAGCGCTATAAGGGTACAATTATACACTTTTTTGAGACAAAGTAGACTCGCCGAATGCCACAGTCAACAGTTCAAGTGCCTTGGGGCACTTTAGCACCATTTTTACCACACAATTTAATACATATTCTTTGATCTATTTTTTCAAAAGGCTAAAATCGAAGAACTGACGCAACAGTTGTCAACAAAAAACGAAAATTCAAAATTTATCATTTCCATTAATAAATTAATTATATTAGGCTTAAGTTCTTAATTATAAAGAGATAAAGAATAATTAGATACCAGCAAAGCAGAATGCATTTTCTAGACAGCTACGTCCGTCATCTGCTTTGCTGGTATCTAATTATTCTTTATCTCTTTATAATTAAGAACTTAAGCCTAATATAATTAATTTATTAAATCAAAAATAGTTCAAGTAAAATTCATATAATTTAACATTTCCTTTTGAACAGATCTCGTGTATCAATTGTAGTCTGGTTTGATAGTTGTAAGTGTAAACATGCGCAGTACAATGCCAAATGTAATTTTAAAGTCGAATACCGCTGAATATCAATTCAGAATTTATTTTGTTATACAATACCAAACATATTTCATGATATAAAAAAATATGCATGTATTAGAAGGTATTGAGAATAAAGCAGTTTATTCCTTTTCAAAGAAATTTATGAAGTGATTTCTTAATGTTTCCTCTGCCTTAAAAATCGCATAATATAAAATTTTGTTTTAATGAAAATATTTGAAATATCTAATTTGCTACTATGTACGCCCATTATTTTTTTTTTATTTTCATTTTCGTAATATTGGGTTTATTCAAACACGAACTTATTATTACGTAAAATGTGTTTGAGCTTAAACGATCGCAGTCCTTGCTATCAAACAGTTGCAGGCCTTATTTCTTCGAAACTAACTGCATGTGGATGCTTTATTGTGCAACAGGAATGAATAATTTTGTGTTACTCTTATTACCTGTTATAGATAGGAAACCCGTTTTTGCATCTATCATAGTGTCAAGGCTCATATTAGAACATACTCTTGTTAGATTAATATTTTGTTTTTATATCGTATCTTATACATATAAGTTTTTCCAACAAGACTAAAAGCTTAAGTGAACTTTTAACGAAGATTCTACGCGGTAAATATGCTGTTCCAGCTAGTTTGCGCCATGCAATGAAAAATGTAGTGAGCGGTATGCATCCCGAATATTAGAGCATGATTAATTCTTGGTAGTTAATTTTTTCGTTGTACCCATCCTAGACTTTATTTTTTGAATTTATCAATATCAGTTCAATTATTCCGTAGATATTAGGAAGTGTAATTGAAAGTTGGAGCAGTTCGATCTGTGCACACATAAACCTTTCAAACAAAAAATAAAATCGTCATAATTGGAACACTTTTCATAAGAAATACGTATAGGAACTAGCTCTTTTCCCCCAACAAATAAATTGCATTTTTATTAAAAAACGTTATGGGTAATTAGCATAATATTAAATAATTTATATTTAAATTCCCAAAAATTTTATTAATAATTTTTATTATGATTTTTTGGATTATATTATTAAAATTTTAAATTTACAAACACATACATACATATTTTTGTTCAAATATAATAATGTAAACAAGCGAAAATTTATTTTTAAACAAATGCGTGGTTTGAATAAACATTAATTAGTTCTTAGTTAAAATTTAAATACTATGTTATGTTTGCATTAAACCATTCCCAACAAACAATTCCATAAGCGAAATATAAGTGAACTAGAGAATAATTTTCTACGAATTTAACACTTTTCAAAATTTTTTAAAAACGCTTCGTACAGCAAAAATATTTGCGAGTAAACTTGCTGTACACTTAGTTTGGATAATAATTTGGCAAATGCTAATGCAGACGACTTATAACATGATATCCTTTAGTTTAGTGCATGAGTTTAGAATTATTTTTTAATTACCTTATTTTTTTTTTGTTTGGTTTGATGTTTTTGACAAAGTTGACTAGTTTTTTTATACAAAAATTAATTATTAAATTAGTGAATGATCTAAGCTGACGGAAAATAATTTAATAGTTGTATTCATAGGTTTAAAAAAATAAGCTTACTATTACATATTACGTTGTTTATATCATTCAATTCGTAGTTTCTCACATCGTACTCAAGAGAAACCCAAGTATTAACATATTTTTAAATCGCATCGGAAGTTTAAAGCGTCCCACATAGGAGTATTTTGCCATAAAAAACCGGACAAAATTATTTTATATTTTATTTTACTATTTTATGAAATAAAAGTCAATAATTCCCCATAATTAGGCATTTATGAAAAAACGAAGTTACAAATCTAAGAGTGTATTTACACATAAAGCAGTATTTGTTTTCAAGAGGATAATCTGGAGGAAACCGAATCAACAAAGAATTCGTCCTCATCATCTTCGCCGTTGCAAGTGTCACAATACAGTGTTTTCGTGAGAAGCATACTAATAGCTTCTTCCGGTTTATTCTGTTCCAGCTGATGAAGGGATCAGATGTTATCAACAACTTATTTAAAATATCTCTATTGCAGTCCACTCTTGAATATTTTCTTGCAAATGCGATATTAACGGAAATATTTCAGGACCTTTTATTCACGTTTCTGTTTCCTTAGAGTATTCATTTTATTTCCACATCTAAATTTTAAGGCGGCAAGGTTTGACACATAAACAAAAACACTAATGTATTTCAAATTTCCTTAAAAATCGATTCAAAAAAGTGCCGCTGTGTATTGATGTATAGCCAGTATAAAATTAGGATGAAACATAATAAAATATCCTTCAGTATATGAGCCGTTTACTTTGAAAGTGAGTCACTTTCCAAAAATACCAAGGTAATGATAACATTGATTACAATTTAACGGTATTTCTTCATTTTAACAAAAATTTGCAATCAAATGTTAAGCTCTACTTACCCAATTATCATGAATGCAGCATATTTGGCTTTGGGAAAACCAAAATATATATGTATACACTCCAATCATTGAATATATCGATTTAAAACGAATGTGACTTATGCCACTTTCAAAATAAACGGCTCATATAGTACTAACCTTCTTTATCCATGTCCAAATAGAATACTGGTAAAAACAAACGAGAGCATCGGGAACAAAAACACGCGTGCAGTCCGATGACTGGGTTCTGACTGATTTTTGTCAGATGTGCGGGAGTTTAGGATTGGGGGTTTGCCTTCTGATAAACTGATTATCGTAGGTAAAGAAATATGTATTTTGTGTGCAGTAGGATTAACAGCACTATTTTCAATTTCGTCCGCACACATAAAAATGTCAAATCACATTTGTAATACGAATAAAGAATTGTTATTCGTATTAGGCATAAACGGGCTCTACGTAAGCATAGATATTTCTTTTACTTGATTTATTTTCTTTTCGAGACGCTACATAAGAAATAGCAAATTTAATCATTTATTTATTTTTTCATTATTTTAGTTTAAATGTTTTATTATTTTTCTAATTCCATTGCTTTTGAAACGACAACTAATTTCAATCACCCCAATCACAAATAATTATTCCCATGAAAAAACTTCCAAATTTTTCTATCGTGAATGATTCCAATAACAATTTACTTGTATTTTACGGAAGAAATCATTCACGATAGAAAAATTTGGGAGTTTTTTCATGGGAATAATTATTCGTGATTGGGGTGAATATGCTTTAGATCAAGGTATATTTAACCAGGGGCCCATAAAAAAAAACCTGGAGGACTTTGGGCAAAACTGGGAGACAGGGGTCTTTTTATTTTTTTTTGGTCTTTTATCACGTAGTGGTGTCCGTATATGGTTATTTTGCCATGACTTAAAAAATTGCACAGTGTGTTATAATAAACTATTTCTAAAGCATTATGGTTTGCTGGGTATGTGTGTTTACTTGTGTATATGTAAATAGTTTTAAATAAAATACTCAGTCGTGTGGTTGGTGGTTTGTAGGCAATGTTTATCAATTTATGCGCTTTTAATATGTGGCATTCGCAAACCGTTGAGATGATTAAGTGGAAATTAATTAGGAGCAATCTTAAATAATACCATATGTAGTATGTTTGCACTTAAGTGTTATTTTGGTATATTAAGAAAATAATTTTTTTGTTTATGATTTTATTTTAGTCGAATTGTTTTTTCACTGGAAATACTCGGTATTATCATTATATTTACTTTGTTTTTACCAGTCGTACTGTTGCTTAAAGTTGTTTCTTTATCTTTCCCATTAATAGTGCAACAGTGGAATTTCAGGTTTTATTTTGTGGTCGTTTGTAAAAATAATAATCATGTAGTCGTGTTTTTTAAATTTTGTTATATATTGTACGCAATAACATTTCAACACAGAAATGAAAAAAAAAAATAATCATTGTATATTTATCTTACTAGGTAGTGTCGTCCGCCCAGCTGATTTAGTAGTTCGACATGTCAAAAGTTGTATGTGTTCAGAAATTTTATAGTGTAGAAGTGAGAAAGCAATAAAACACATACACGCCTTCTCAATTTTCATCTATGTTTTTTGACATTTCGGACTACAAAGCAACAACAAAATGCCATGTTGTTCTTGTATTTTTGTACTTGTTGTAAGGATGCCACTACCTAGTAAAATAAATATACCTTGAAAATAATATTCTGAAAATGTAAGAAACACGGAATGTCATAAATTCCGTTACCAAACAATTGCCTGAACATTAATTTTTGTTTTTGAAGGAAAAATGTTTTAACATCCCTGTAAAAATTAAAAATTCCGTTTAGTTTTCTTTTTGGTTGCGTACTACCAAACTGAAAGTCGCCTGGAAATTTAGAATTTCACGCTGTTTTTTTACACACACTTCTTATGGCATACTGAAATTCAGTCGAGCAGCGTACCGGCCTTAAAAATGAAAACAAGTTCTGAATGCACAATTGTATAGTTCGATTAAAGTAGTAAACAAAATAAAATAGTATTGTACTTAACACACATTGCTTTATTTAATTTATTTTCTGGTCGTCCTGTTAGTGGTTTGTTTCTTAATGGCTTAGACTGTATTTGTATTTGTATTTTTTTTATTTAGTGATTTTCTAATACAACAAGATGCAACATCTTTTAATTTACAGTATTAGAATCAGCTAAGTTATAATCAAATTAATTAAGACAAATAAACATATATATGCTTGTGTACAAAATAGATATAAATATATATACGAACAGTTTTGACAATATTAAAAGAAAAGAAAATTTTAGTGTTCATTTGTTCTACTGTTCTCGTTCTACTTATTCTTGTGTATTCAATCATTTATTTCAAGGTAACCTCACTAAGAAGGGGAAATAATAAGGCGAAAATTTTTAAATTTTTTATATAGAGTTTGATAGTTCAACTTCCATTTAAGGGGAAAAATTGTAAGTTTAAGTGTCAAAATCCATATAAAAAAAAATTGAGAATTTTCGTCTTAATATTTCCCTCAGTAGTGAGGCTACCTGATTAATATGCCTTGATTTATTTCTATTGAAAGAAAGTGGCGTATGATTTATATGGTTAAACAAAAAATTGCTTATTCGCCTTATGTGCATTTTTATTGTTATTCAGGGTTGTTGCAGAATACAAGTCAGAATTTTCATTTATCAGAATTGAAAATCGATTCTGATTGGTGTCATGATATCGTCTTAATTTTGCATTGATTGGAAAATAAAGAAAATCCATATTCGAACTCGAGTACTTCTTGAAGAACCAATAAATTGATGTCATGATGGTTTCAGAGACTCATTTAACAACAAATAGCTTTTTTAAAATCAATGGCTATATATTATATGACACTAAAGACCCCAGTGGCAGAGCATGTGGTGGTTCAGCAATTCTAATAAAGGCTCGAATTAAACATCATTTACTGTGTGATTTTTGTGAGGACTACCTTCAAGCAACAAACATCTGTATTGAAGAATATCATCAAAACTTTGTTATTTCTTCGATTTATTCACCTCCTAGATTTCAAATATCAGAGAGTCAATATATCGACTTTTACAAATCACTAGGTCCCTGTTTCATAGCATCAGGCGACTACAACGCTATACATACGTTTTGAGGATCACGCCTAATAACTCCAAAAGGTCGTGTTTTATTTGACACTATTTCAAAAATGCGTCTGAATGTGATATCAAGCGGACAACCCACCTATTGGCCTACTGATCGACAAAAAATACCTGATGTTATTGATTTTGGCGTGACTAAAGGTATTTCGAGAGAAATGATTAAGGTTGAAGCATCACTCGAATTATCCTCAGATCATTCACCCACAATAGTCTATATATGGAACCAGCAAAATATTGTGTCACCAACAACTAGCACAAGCATTAATTGGTTGAAATATAGAAAGTATCTCAGTACTCACTGTTTGGAAAATATACCGCTGAGAAAACCAGAAGACGTGGAACAAAGTCTTATTAATTTTGATCAAATCCTTAAATCAGCTGCCCAACATGCAACAGTAACCCGACAATCAGCTAGATACAATCAAATTTACTTTGTAGATGTCGAGAGGCTCTTGCCTGAAAAAAGGAAAATTAGAAGAGAGTGGCAAGCACACAGATCTCCTCAACTCAAATCTAGACTTAAAGATTGCACGAAACGGCTAAGACAGCTGTTAGAATCTCGAAGAGTAGCATCTCTGAAAAATTACTTGGAAGACCTCGACGCAACTGCACAATCAGATTATTCATTATGGCGTGCATGTAGGAACCTTAAAAGACCGGTCGTACGTAAGCCTCCCTTGCGAACTTCTTGTGGAGACTGGGCAAGAAGTGATACCGAAAAAGGCAATTTGTTTGTTGGACATTTGAAGAAGGTTTTCACCCCAAATGTACGTACTGATATAGCTGAGTTGCCATCAGTAGAGACTAGTGCCGTAGTACCCCTAAGATTTGAATTTAGCGATACTGAAAGGGCAATAGCAGATTTAAACACCAAAAAAGCCCCTGGCGTTGATAAAACAAGTAACAAGATGTTAGTTGAGTTGCCCCTTATAGGTCGCAGAATTATTCTGTTTGTTTTTAATGCCATCTTACGTCTTGAGTACTTTCCCACAGAGTGGAAAGTTTCTTTGATTACTATGATTCCTAAACCAGGAAAAGACCACACAAAAGTAGAATCATACAGACCTATAAGCCTTTTATCAAACGTGTCAAAGTTGTTTGAGAGAATATTAATAACTAAGCCGAATCCAATTCTTAGCGCGAAAGGATGTATTCCGAACCATCAACTCGGCTCCAGAAAACAAACTAGTACGGTCCAACAAACACACATATTAGTAAATGTAATTAAAACGACCTTTGAAGAAAAAAATACTGTTCTGCGCTCTTTATCGACGTTTCTCAAGCATTCGATAAGGTTTGGCACGAAGGCCTAATATTTAAGCTAAAGCTGAACTTGCCCGAAAACTTGTATAAGCTTTTAAAAGATTATTTAACGAATCGCAAGTTTTTACTAAAAGAAGGTGACTTTTTAAGCTCGCCACAGCTCATTGAAGCCGGAGTTCCCCAAGGTAGTATTTTGGGACCAATTTTATATTTACTGTACACATCAGATATGCCAATTAGCACCCTAGTGCACACATCAACTTTCGCAGATGACACAGCTTTTTTAATTATTCATGAAAGTGCCCAAGAAGCATCACAACTTTTACAAGACCACATACTCAATTTGGAAAAATGGTTAGAAAAATGGAGAATAAAAGTGAATGAACAAAAATGTACTCACATAACTTTCACACTGCGTAAAGCCTCATGCCCTCCTATTTATATAAATAACCAAACGATACCGATACAGCTTCCAGACGTCAAATACCTGGGTATACATCTTGACCGTCGCCTTACTTGGAAAAGTCACATAGATTTCAAGTTAACACAAATGAAACTAAAAGCAGTACAACTAAATTGGCTTATTGGCAGAAACTCCACCCTGAGCTTAGATTGTAAACTTCTACTGTACAAGTCGATCCTCAAACCAATTTGGTGTTATGGGATTCAGTTATGGGGCACTGCCTCAGCTAGCAATGTAGAAAAAATTCAAAGGCGCCAAAATAAGATACTACGTATGATTACATCTGCTCCCTGGTATATAAAAAATTCGAACATCCACAAAGACCTAAACATGCCATCAGTTAAAGCAGAAATAGCGAAACAAGCAGTCACATATCTAAAGAGGCTTGAATCTCATCCACACCCTTTGGCGCGTAACATGCTGAATGAACCTGGTTACATTTGACTAAAAAGAAGAGATACTGCTTTTCTTGGCCGTACATCAGAGGGATAACCCACAAATTACAGTAACCGTAAAACATACATTTTTTTTTTGTCCAGCACTGGTTGGACTTAACAAGTATATTTTTAGACTTAAGATATGAGTAATTATTGATAGTTCAATTATATTGAAGATACAATAAATAAAAATTGCGAGAAAAAAAAACAAAAAAAAATATTAGAGGGATGACCCGCAAATAATTGCAAAATCCGTGAAACAAACATTATTTTTGTCTAGCACTGGCTGGACTTAAAAAGTATATTTTTATTTTAGACTTAAGATATGAGTAATTATTGTTAGTTTAAAAATATTGAAGATACAATAAACAATTTATGAAAAACAAAAAAAAAAAAATTCGATTCAGCTGCTTTGTGTTGTTTAATTTTTTTGTGGCGGTATAGTAAATAATCTTTTTATCTAAATTAAAATTGTTAATGCGGTAAAACTACCGGAGGAAACAAATAGTTAAAAATTGAAGCGAAAAATACTAATCCAATCCACTGCAATTTCCGGATACAGCTTAATTAGACATTGTAATGAGAGTCGCAAAGTTGTATGTATTAACAAAAAAAAAAAAAAAAAAAATTACAGATTTATTGGTCAGTTTCGTCTGAAAAAACAGGATTTTCAAATGTTGTTGATTATTGTTAAAGTTCACCGTATTCCTTTAAATATTTCTTATATAATATAATAATATAATATTCAGCTCGCCGCGACATTGCATTTTTTGATCCAAGGATCTTATAAAGTTCCGTATATCTGGGCAAAAGTACAGTGTCAATTGTAATGAACAATGTACTAAAGGTTTTGGGAAGGCATGTATGTCCGCAGTGGATAAAGTGTAAGTAAAAACTATAAATATTTTTTGAGAAATTATTAGGTGATTGCGGGTATGCAATAGAGCCCTTTTTACCAACACCTTATAACATCATTTTCGCTGTTTGATGAGTACACTACATGCCTGCAAAAAGTGGTGGGGTTAGTAAACATTTGCTTCGCGTTACATAACATTTGCAGGAGTTACAAAATTTCATACGAAATGAAACAAATTGATTTTCAACAGAAGAATTATTAAAGGACATTACTTTATTGTCAACAGTGCCACTTCATAATGAAGGGCATAGAATAAGAGATGAAATTGAAAGCACGTTGTAGAATTATTTCAGTATATTTTATAAAATTCAATTCATTTTTTATTTGGCATATAATTCATTTAATTGAATTTAACGTTATAAAATTATATTACTATATTTTACGGAATGTTATTATTATACGAGTTAATTAATTTAATTTAACACATTTGGTTGCAGTCTTAAAAAGGTAAATAATTGATTTTTTGAGATCACTGCTATTTGCTATTGTGTTGCGAATTAAATTTTAATATGTCCTGTTCTAATTATTGCTTGTTTATTTCATTTTTCTCCACACGTAAAGAAAAAACAATGTTGAGGTTACCATAATCTAAGAGCAATATGTTATGGCTGAATTATATGGTTATATATAAAAATAATATTGTTGTCGTTGGAACATATTATTGTCTTACATAAAAATAACATTGTAAAATACAAGCATTGTTATGTTTATAATATAAACATACTATAATATAATTTGAAACATGTAAATGGTTATATGTGACAACGTATGAATATATTTCTAAATAACAAAAAACAACTACACGAATATTTCCATTTAGACTTACATACATATTTTGATATTTTCTGCTTACCTTTTCCTGTGTTTAATATAATTAATTTAAAACTATCATTTATAATAAAAAATCAAATTTATTTGTTGACAACAAATACGTATTTAATGTTTTTACGGTTTTAGATGAACCGAAGCTTACACACATATTTCTGAACTGAAAAAATGACAAAACCAAAATATGTATTTTTAAAACCAAACATTATTTGTTTATTTTTAGTTAAACTTAACATACTATGTTTAATAATAATAATATATTATGGTTATAATTTTTAAATATTAAAAATAATTTGGTTGTGGTTTGAATTTTAATATCTTTCAAATCAACCATGTTGCTTTTTTGGTGCGTTTAACCATTGAATTATTAACTGTTAACAAAAAACTTGTTTATCGTGACCAAAGTATTGTTTTAAATAACTATAATTTGTTCACAGCAAACATCTATTGTTACAGAGAACATAGTGTGGTTGCCGTGACCATACAATAACCATGTTTTTTCTTTGCGTGCATAATATCTTACGAATTCTTTAAAAACACAACACTAAAAGGGATTCTAACTTTATTCAACAGAATTTTTCTAATAGAAGACATACTAGATTCCTTCAGGCTCTATCATAATACCTTTATTCAAGAAAAATGATCTCTTCAGATGCATTGTATAAAATATTCACAGTTCTTATCCTTAACCCAATTCTTAACTCTATTGGGTGGGTTGCCACAATATACTGGGGAAATATCAAGTGGGCACGCGTTATTGTCAACATTTTACAATACTGTAACTTATCTTTAGCCTCAAAAAGAAAGCATATACTTTTTTCGTTGACTTTTCTTCAGATAGATGATACTAAGAAACTTATTGTGTTAGAAACTTGGTTGTTTAGGATTATCTCTATAATATTTCTAAATGTCTTGCACAACTATCTACGGGGAATCATTATGGTTGCTCAAATTGTGGTTAAAGTATTACTACATAGACGAGATTGTTTCATTATCAGACACCCCAACAATGTTGCAGGATATGATTAATGTATTATTCATTTACTGCAATCAGTGGGGTCTAAGATAATAGTTTTCAGAAATGGTAGAAGAATTAGTCGTGGTCTTTCTTGGAAATATGAATAGATGTTGTAAACGAATACAAAGATCTAGGCATTATTTTGACTTACAATCAGTCTGTTAGTCTTTCACTGTGCTGAAATACAAACATTTAATTATATGCTGTACCTGAACTTTATTTTTAAACTAAATATAGGTGGTAAATATTAAAAGTAAATTTATTCAACAAGAGGGAAGCTTAAGGTAGTGGTAGACTTCGTTCTCACCAACTGACGATTGATAATTGAATACAAGTTTTCTCGTATTCCTTTATCTGGGTTTGGTTGGTTAAATAGATGATGCTTACAACTAAACACTACCCTAAGTAGATTAGATACAAGAGTGATGATGACGGACGTGGCTGTCTAGAAAATGTGCATTCCGCTCGTGGTGGTGTCTAAAAATTAAATTTTCACAATTTTTCTTTAATATTGTCACCTAATTTGTAATTTAATTAATTATTTCTTTCTTAGAGAGAATAAAAACGAACTTAAGCTTGATTATAAATTTCATTGTATTTAAACTTAAAGCCTACACTATAGTTAGATCAAGAAGATTTTCGATCTACCACAAAATACACATCCATAAATATTATTGTAATTCTGTAACTCTCGTAGCTAAAGCTATCGCTAAAATTCTAAAAACGCATAAACGAATTTTAGCGATAGATTTTGCTACGAGAATTACAGAATATGTCACTATGTGAACTAATTTTCGGTTACAGCACAAGCTTATAAAATTTTCTTTAAGAGACTTAGGATAAGCAATTTTTCTTTGACTAAAGCTAATTTAATGTACTTAGCATGGTTCTTTTATTAAATCTGCTGCACATCTTACCCTACTCCAATCGTCTTTAAACTTTACAATTGACTTAACAATAGCAAATGGCAACTTTTTATCACTATAACATATTGTAATTGACGGACTACATATATATTTGTACATATTTATATATATATAACGAGTGATTTTTTAAGAGCTTGAGAACTTTTTTAAAAAAAAAACGCATAAGATTTGCAAAATCTCATCGGTTCTTTATTTGAAACGTTAGATTGGTCCATGACATTTACTTTTTGAAGATAATTTCATTTAAATATTGACCGCGGCTGCGTCTTAGGTGGTCCATTCGGAAAGTCCAATTTTGGGCAACTTTTTCGAGCATTTCGGCCGGAATAGCCCGAATTTCTTCGGAAATGTTGTCTTCCAAAGCTGGAATAGTTGCTGGCTTATTTCTGTAGACTTTAGACTTGACGTAGCCCCACAAAAAATAGTCTAAAGGCGTCAAATCGCATGATCTTGGTGGCCAACTTACCGGTCCATTTCTTGAGATGAATTGTTCTCCGAAGTTTTCCCTCAAAATGGCCATAGAATCGCGAGCTGTGTGGCATGTAGCGCCATCTTGTTGAAACCACATGTCAACCAAGTTCAGTTGTTCCATTCTTGGCAACAAAAAGTTTGTTAGCATCGAACGATAGCGATCGCCATTCACCGTAACGTTGCGTCCAACAGCATCTTTGAAAAAATACGGTCCAATAATTCCACCAGCGTACAAACCACACCAAACAGTGCATTTTTCGGGATGCATGGGCAGTTCTTGAACGGCTTCTGGTTGCTCTTCACTCCAAATGCGGCAATTTTGCTTATTTACGTAGCCATTCAACCAGAAATGAGCCTCATCGCTGAACAAAATTTGTCACATTTGAACATTTCGAACCGAACACTGATTTTGGTAATAAAATTCAATGATTTGCAAGCGTTGCTCGTTAGTAAGTCTATTCATGATGAAATGTCAAAGCATACTGAGCATCTTTCTCTTTGGCACCATGTCTGAAATCTCACGTGATCTGTCAAATACTAATGCATGAAAATCCTAACCTCAAAAAAATCACCCGCTATTTATATTTTTTTTATCAAAATGAAAAAAGAAAGAAAACATTTTAATTTTTTTAAATGCGATTTTGTTATACTAAAAAGGTAGGTAACAGATTTCAAAGATAATATTTTATATGACGTGCAAACATTATTTGCATTTTAAACACACTTAATAATGTACATTTTATTACGATGATCATAAACTGAATGAAAAAAGTTTGGGACAAAAGTGATATTCGATTCATAATATTTATAAAAAAAAAATCATGGAAAACGTATTATTTTTTTCTGTGTATGTTTCTGTTTTTTCATTAGATTCTATTCGATTATTTTCAAATTGAATAATTCTATATTATTAATTCGTTATGTGTTTTTAACATTATTTTTTAGCTGAAACATTGACATTAGGAAGTTTTATTATGCGCTTATAATAAGAAAATTGTAATTTTGTAAATTAACCCTTAAAAGAATTTTTTAGCTTTTCCAATTGATAAATGCATCAAATACAGGTAAAACAATCACATTAAAAATATTTGAAGATACAATAAATAAATAAATAAATAAATAAATAAATAAATAAATAAATAAATAAATAAATAAATAAATAAATAAATAAATAAATAAGTAAATAATATAAGAAAAAAACTTAAAACTTAAAAATATCTCTTAACACCTAGAGAAAAAACTTAAAACTTAAAAATATCTCGGTGTTAAGAGATATTTTTTAGTTTTTTCAATCAATGACAAATGTGATACTTCGAAATCTCATTGAAATGCTAGGTATCTAAAGTAAAGTAAAGTAAAGTAAAGTAAAGTAAAGTAAAGTAAAGTAAAGTAAAGTAAAGTAAAGTAAAGTAAAGTAAAGTAAAGTAAAGTAAAGTAAAGTAAAGTAAAGTAAAGTAAAGTAAAGTAAAGTAAAGTAAAGTAAAGTAAAGTAAAGTAAAGTAAAGTAAAGTAAAGTAAAGTAAAGTAAAGTAAAGTAAAGTAAAGTAAAGTAAAGTAAAGTAAAGTAAAGTAAAGTAAAGTAAAGTAAAGTAAAGTAAAGTAAAGTAAAGTAAAGTAAAGTAAAGTAAAGTAAAGTAAAGTAAAGTAAAGTAAAGTAAAGTAAAGTAAAGTAAAGTAAAGTAAAGTAAAGTAAAGTAAAGTAAAGTAAAGTAAAGTAAAGTAAAGTAAAGTAAAGTAAAGTAAAGTAAAGTAAAGTAAAGTAAAGTAAAGTAAAGTAAAGTAAAGTAAAGTAAAGTAAAGTAAAGTAAAGTAAAGTAAAGTAAAGTAAAGTAAAGTAAAGTAAAGTAAAGTAAAGTAAAGTAAAGTAAAGTAAAGTAAAGAAAAGTAAAGTAAAGTAAATTTAAAATAAATTCGAACGCTGTTATAAAAACTGTCTTAACAAATAACCATAATAAGTTGATATTGTACTTTAGTCTCATTATATTATATTAAAGTAATAAAAAACTTGATACATAACTGCAGATACATAAAGTTGAACATAATCACCAACACAAAAATCCAAGTAAATAATTCGGTAAGAACAACATTCTTAATGTTGTTAAGATTGTATTTATTTATTTGCGGTTTAATGAAAATACGTCAAACATAACTTCTCTTATACATAATATTTGTATGTACAATTACATACATTAATGCAATTAATAGTAACACAAGGTATCAGGCATTAAATTATAATATAAAAATTATTTTTAAATCGACAAACACTGCGGAATTTATTTGAAACGATTTTTTCCTCCAAAATTGTAGTAATTTTAACTTCAATAGCATAAAATATCATAAAATAAATTCTAATCAGTATTAGTATAGACCTTGACAAGCAAGTTTTAAATAATAAATAATAAACTTTACTTTTGAACTCGGCTTTGAATGAGGTCGTGACATCCACTTCATGACCGCGTGAAATATCTACATATTAATCTCATTTTATTCTTTTTATGCAGTTGAAATATTCTATAATTAACCTTGTACTAAGATTAGTACCCTTTCGGAGTCTAACCTTAACTTTTCTGATTGTAATAATAGTATTATAATTTTTTTTCATAATTTATTTATTGTATCTTCAATATTTTTGAACTAACAATAATTACTCGTATCTTAAGTCTAAAATAAAATATTTTTTTTAGTCCAGCCAGAGCTAGACAAAAATAATGTTTGTTTCACGGATTTTGCATGATGGAATGTTTAGGTCTTTGTGGATGTTCGAATTTTGTATATACCAGGGAGCAGATGTAATCATACGTAGTATCTTATTTTGGCGCCTTTGAATTTTTTCTACATTGCTAGCTGAGGCAGTGCCCCATAACTGAATCCCATAACACCAAATTGGTTTGAGGATCGACTTGTACAGTAGAAGTTTACAATCTAAGCTCAGGGTGGAGTTTCTGCCAATAAGCCAATTTAGTTGTACTGCTTTTAGTTTCATTTGTGTTAACTTGAAATCTATGTGACTTTTCCAAGTAAGGCGACGGTCAAGATGTATACCCAGGTATTTGACGTCTGGAAGCTGTATCGGTATCGTTTGGTTATTTATATAAATAGGAGGGCATGAGGCTTTACGCAGTGTGAAAGTTATGTGAGTACATTTTTGTTCATTCACTTTTATTCTCCATTTTTCTAATCATTTTTCCAAATTGAGTATGTGGTCTTGTAAAAATTGTGATGCTACTTGGGCGCTTTCATGAATACTTAAAAAGGCTGTGTCATCTGCAAATGTTGATGTGTGGACTCAAATAACTTTGACACGTTTGATAAAAGCCTTATAGGTCTGTCTGATTCTACTTTTGTGTGGTCTTTTCCTGGTTTAGGAATCATAGTTATCAAAGAGACCTTGCACCCTGTGGGAAAGTACTCAAGACGTAAGATGGCATTAAAAACAAACAGAATAATTCTGCGACCTATACGGGGCAACACAACTAACATCTTGTTACTTGTTTTATCAACGCCAGGGGCTTTTTTTCCATCCTCTCGCGCTAAGAATTGGATTCAGCTTAGTTATTAATATTCTCTCAAATAACTTTGACACGTTTGATAAAAGCCTTATAGGTCTGTATGATTCTACTTTTGTGTGGTCTTTTCCTGGTTTAGGAATCATAGTTATCAAAGAGACCTTGCACCGTACTCAAGACGTAAGATGGCATTAAAAACAAACAGAATAATTCTGCGACCTATACGGGGCAACACAACTAACATCTTGTTACTTGTTTTATCAACGCCAGGGGCTTTTTTTGTGTTTAAATCTGCTATTGCCCTTTCAATATCGCTAAATTCAAATCTTAGGGGTACTACGGCACTAGTCTCTACTGATGGCAACTCAGCTATATCAGTACGTACATTTGGGGTGAAAACCTTCTTCAAATGTCCAACAAACAAATTGCCTTTTTCGGTATCACTTCTTGCCCAGTCTCCACAAGAAGTTCGCAAGGGAGGCTTACGTACGACCGGTCTTTTAAGGTTCCTACATGCACGCCATAATGAATAATCTGATTGTGCAGTTGCGTCGAGGTCTTCCAAGTAATTTTTCAGAGATGCTACTCTTCGAGATTCTAACAGCTGTCTTAGCCGTTTCGTGCAATCTTTAAGTCTAGATTTGAGTTGAGGAGATCTGTGTGCTTGCCACTCTCTTCTAATTTTCCTTTTTTCAGGCAAGAGCCTCTCGACATCTACAAAGTAAATTTGATTGTATCTAGCTGGTTGTCTGGTTTCTGTCGCAGGTTGGGCAGCTGATTTAAGGTTTTGATCAAATTAAATTAGACTCTGGTTCACATCTTCTGGTGTTCTTAGCGGTATGTTTTCCGAACAATGAGTACTGGGATACTTTCTATATTTCAACCAATTAATGCTTGTGCTAGTTGTTGGCGACACGATATGATTCCATATATATACAATAGTGGGTGAATGATCTGAGAATAATTCGAGTGACGCTTCAACCTTAATCATTTCTCTCGAAATACCTTTAGTCACGCCAAAATCAATAACATCAGGTATTTTTTGTCGATCAGTAGGCCAATAGGTGGGTTGTCCACTTGATATCACATTCAGACGCATTTTTGAAATTGTGTCAAATAAAACACGACCTTTTGGAGTTATTAGGCGTGATCCCCAAAACGTATGTTTAGCGTTGTAGTCGCCTGATACTATGAAACAGGGACCTAGTGATTTGTAAAAGTCGATATATTGACTCTCTGATATTTGAAATCTAGGAGGTGAATAAATCGAAGAAATAACAAAGTTTTGATGATATTCTTCAATACAGATGTTTGTTGCTTGAAGGTAGTCCTCACAAAAATCACACAGTAAATGATGTTAAATTCGAGCCCTTATTAGTATTGCTGAACCACCACATGCTCTGCCACGGGGGTCTTTAGTGTCATATAATATATAGCCATTGATTTAAAAAAAGCTATTTGTTGTTAAATGAGTCTCTGAAACCATCATCAATTTGTTGGTTCTTCAAGAAGTACTCGAGTTCATTTTTGTGTTGGCGTAAGCCGTTTGCGTTCCAGAAACATATTTTTAAACAGTTTATGGTTTGTTAAGTACCGCCTGCAACATCATAGATTGCATGCGAACCATTTCTTGCATCATGCTGCTCATAGAGCTCATAAAACTGTTTAACGAATGCACTAATGTCTCGATACTTGCTTCGAGACGATTGTAGTTTCCAGATGGTGTTTGTTCTTTAGCTTCTGGATGCATATTTGGGGTAGAATTGGTTGTAGGTGTCGCTTTGTGTGCTAAAACATGATTGGATTTTAACTTTCGGCGTATGAAACATGTTTGGTTGTGGGTTGAGCTAACTGAGGGTAATGAGCATTTGCTTGGTATTGTGGCTGCCTAGCAGGAATATTTAATTTCTGAGTTGACTTCCTTACCACAGAAAAAACTGGACAGCCTCTGTAGTTAGCAGTGTCATTTCCACCGCAATTGCAACATTTTTTAACCTTGGAGTCATCCTTTGGTTTGTCGCATTGGGCGGAACAATGAAGCTCTCCACACACAACGCAAACCGGAGGCAACTTGCTGTAAGCCCTTGTATGGCCGTATTCTTGGCAATTTAAACACTGAACGGGTCCTGACCGCTTATGTGGTTCCTCTACACTTATCCTGCGGTGTAACAGATATTTTAGATTATAAATGGGATGCGTTTCGTTCTTCTTTAATCTAATATCCCCAGGTTCCAGTTCAACGCGAAATAGAGGTTGAGGGACACGCTCTCGATTTCTAAATTGTCAACGCTTTTAACCTTAAATCCTGCTTTTTGGAGGCCAGCTTTTATTTCCACTGGATTAACATATAAGTCTACACCTTTGATGACTACCTGTAGGCCTTTGCTACTCTTCAGCTGATAGGTATAACAGTTCTTATTGCAGCTTTCAAACTCCTTTAGTGAATTACGATAACTACTTTCGTCTATAAAATGAATTTTAGTTTCATCAATGTTACCACGCTTGATTGGAATTACATAGAATGAATTTTCCCCGATAACTGAAATTAACTTATTTATTAATTCATTCGAATTTTTTTCTCTTAAAAAAATTGGTGGTGGTTTAAACGACTTGGGTGCCGTTTGTTCACTTGTTTCGCTATCTAAAATAGCAAAACGATTTTCGGTACTTATTCCGTTAGCCTCCTTATCTTTAAGTGCTTTGGACATGGGTGCAATCTGCGAAGATTTAGTGCTTCGACCTCTTTTCAATACAGTTATGTATCTGTCCATTCCTACTTACGTCTGAGGTTTTTCTTCACTATCCATATTAGTTTTGGTAATACTATGTTCAGAAGGCGACTTGTTTGTAGTTATATTATTGTCATCGCTTAGCAAAAGCGACGAACAAGATTGGGCACGTATAACTGGCGTAGCATTTACACACAAATTATTTTCAGTTTATTTGTTTTTATTTAATATAATATTGTCCACATTTTTATTGCTTAAACTAAAGAGGCTCATTAGCTCTTATTGTTTTTGTTTTATTTTTAAAGTAGCAATTCAATATGCCGTTGTAAAAAATAAAGAGAAAGAAAGAAAAAAAAATTACAGACAACTTTGTTGTTGTATTAAAACAGGTTTGTTTTTTTGTTTTTGTTTGAAATTATTCACACAATGTATGTTTTGTTTTTTGTTAATGCGAGCTTAAAAAAATCGCGTCCGCACTTATCAACGCCAAAAACAGAACAGAAATTACAATAGCATTATAATTTTATCTAAAAAGTAAGTATTTATACTTACAGAAATCACAACATTAGCGTTTGTCGCCATGGTGGTTATACGTATTGTCAATAACTTCAATAAAAGACAGTTTCCCGAAAACCACCTGAAATAACGTGAAAAATAATTGAGATATTCTTTTTAACTCTCTTGAAATACAATTTTTTAGCACCAAGCCTATTGCCGGAAATATTTTAAATAGGCTTTAAATTTAGGAACAAATAGTGTCTGAATTATTGTTGAAAAACATTTGTTGTCGAATATAACATCGATTATGTGGTTGCCACAAGAAAATTAATTGCTCTTACTTTATGTAAAAATATAAAAATGCTGTTTCTTTTTAAACAATTATGCTTAAAGTCTTCCAACAACAATTATTAAAGGTAAACTTTTAGAGTTTAATATATTTTAAATGATTTGTTTTTTTTTTCAGTTGGATCCTCCTTATATGGTTTTATATATTACACTATGTGCGTATTGACAATATTTTGTTCGATTCTGCTTTCAAAGTAATCCACACCAAGTTTTAAGAGTCTTACTTTTATAGTGCTTCACGTATACGTATTTTCTTTATATATGTATATAAAGGTTTTATCCTTGGATAAAATTCTAAAATTTATATAAAATTCTAAAGTACTAAAAATTTTTGTAAAGCGCTGTAAAAAGTTTTGTGTTAAAATTATTACTGTGTCAATAGAATGAATTAAATCATAGCTTTTATTTGTTTGAATAAAGACAAACTGAATGGCAGGAATGGCATACAGTCAGATCGTCAGAACGCGACGACGGTTTTTGAGTTCAATTATTTTTCCTCAACCAAAAAGTGCTCAACGTGCCTAAAGAAGTTATCACTTCAAAAAATCAGAAACTGGAGTTGTTTCAAAAAACAATATAACCGCAAGGGGAAGGGAACGCTGCTGGAGATCTTCATCTGCAAAAAGTTAAGAACATGCATCGAATATGTTGGAAGGTCTATCGGAAAATCACTTAATTTTTAGGAAAGCTCATCAGTATTACAGTGTAAACTATATTTAGATCAATTGAAATAACACTCTAGAGAAATGTTGCAAAAAAGTGCTGCGTAGTTGTAACTATGATGTTGAAAAGCTTTACTTTTTAACTTAATTTAACTCATATACATATCTATGTATACATGAATAAGTTCAAACAGGTGAGAATGTATGAACACTGGTAAACAGTACATATTTACAAAATACTCAGCTGGCACAAAATCAACAATGTACTAATTTTAAATGTGAGCAGGATTTATGTATTTAATTTTTCATATTTTTGCCATAGCACTTAATACTCATATTATTCTTAGTACTTCTTAATTTACGCAATGAACGCAATAAGAAAAATTAAAACTACTCATAGAAATTAGTAACAGAGCACTTACGTTTAGAAGAGACATACACTTTACCAATTTTTGTTCTATTGCTATTTTTGGAACATTTTTAATGCTAATGTGGGTAAAGCACAAAAATGGTAAAACACCAAATGTGTTTGCTTGTCGGAAAGCTATACCTGGCTACACCAGTGAACCGATCGTTCTGAAATTTTCACAGCTTGCTAATAGATAAAAGATTGGTAAAATATTTGACATGGGCGTGGCACCTCAAAGTAAATATTTATCATCGATAGCTTGGTAACAGTAATAGGTAGTGCCTTGTAATTTTGCATCTCTTACCTTTATATTAACATACATTACAGTTTCGAGAAAGTTTTAACAGTTTAGAGAAAGATAGATTGGATTGTAATAGTGGGCGTGGTACCTCCCAAACAAAGTAAAAAATATTATCCTGTAACTAGAGAACTGAATTAGGTAGCACCTTGGAATTTCGTACCAGTAACCCCCATATTAACGTACATATTAAAGCTAAATACAGGCTGAATTGGAATAGTGGCCATGGTACCTCCCATACAAAGTGAAAAATTATTATCGTGTTCCTGGCGAACTACAATAGACAGCGCTTTAAAACTTTGCATGAGTAACCTTTGTGCAAATGTGTATAATCCACCTACCATACAAAGTGAAAAGTTATTATCGTGTACATAGAGTACTATAATAGGTATGGTTTGAAAAGTATGTAGAAGTAACCCTCATACACATTCCTAAACTCTAGAAAAACATAGACTGGATTGGGACAGTGTTTATGGTACCCCCATACAAAGTAAAAAAGTATTATCCTGTATCTTAGATAGCGTCTTGGAATTTTGTATCAGTAACCTCCATATTAAGATACATTGTATAGAGATACACAGACTGAATTAAAATGGTGAGCGTGGGTGGCACCAATTATACATAGTGCGAAATTATTATCGTGTACCTAGCAAACTCTAATAGATAGAGCCTGAACCCTTGCACGAGTAACCCCTATGCTAATACGCATAGTCTACTAAAATAAAAAGTGGATTGGGGCAGTGGGCATGGTACCTCTTATACAAAGTGACAAATTATTATCGTGTACCTATAGAAGTACAGTAGGTAGAGTCTTGAAACTTTGCACAAGTAACCCTCATACTAATGTACATAGTGTAGAAAAATACAGACTGGATTAGGATAGTGGAAGTGTACGTTCCATAAAAATAAAAAAATATTATCGTGTTAATACGTATAGTCCAGCAAAAACAGATTGGATAGGAACAGTGGGCGTCGTAACTTGAATATAAACTGAAACAGTTTTGACGTGGGAATAGTGTGTGTTTTCGAGTTAAAGGTTGGCCATACTTTTCTTCCTAGTGTTTATTGTATTTTTATGGATAGGTGTAGCGAAGCGCACCGGTGTTAGCTAGTTGGATTATAAAAAAGTAGTATAGATATTATTGCTATTCTTTTTTAAAATAATTTAAAATATTTTTTTCTTTAACATTATATTTACTTTCGACGTGTTACACTCAATGCAGCTTTTTATGTATGCAATTGAATTTGCTATTAACTCAAATATTTATTTTATTCATTTTAAAGAACGTTTCGAGATAAATTTAAATAAAGTCAAAGAATTTAAATACAAAATATTAAATTGTATTTAATTATTTTTATTTTCAAGCTTTAGGTCGTTAATTATTTTTATTCTCGATATTTCGCTACTCCTTTGTGTAGCATCATCAGGAAAAATTAAAAAATTAACGTTATGAAAACTACAATTAAAAAAATATTGAAAAAATTTTCTTCAAAGTAACATATTTCAAAAAAAAAAAAAAAAATTTAAACAAGTACAAACAATAATTAAATATATAAAGTCTTCACCATCTGCTATCATCTTTAAAGTTGGGAAACTTTCTTTTTTAACGGGTAATGAGTGCTTTTGACCTAGTGAAAGAACCCACTGTACATCTGACGGAATATCTAGGCTTGTCTTATTAATAAACCATTTTTGGTGTAAGTTACAACCTAGTTCTTTCTTTTGTATATTACTAAGACAATTAAATTTCTTTTTATGAGGTTGTCTTACCTTCTCTTTTAATAAAGCTGCTATTCTATCTTCATATTTTAAAAATTCTTCCATTTCATCTGATGTAAAAAATTCCCTCAATTTTCTTTTTATGTCCACTATCTCAATTTCAAAATGTTTCAGTTAATTGTGTTTCTCTTTTAATGTTATTTTCAAAACTTTGTTGTGTAAATCTTGTGTATACTTAGAAATACTTTGTTGAACCGCTGGTGATTGCATTCCTTCAAAGATTCTTGAAACATTCTTGGTAGTGTTACTTATAAATTTTGGTATGATTCCTGCATTTCTGCAACGAATTAAGAATGTGATTGTTGCTTTTGCTTTAATAATTTTGTCCCTTATGGTTTTGAATCGGTTTATTAATCTTCTTATATGATGATTCTTCTTGAAACACTTATAATTCATCCTTTATTTCTTTTTAGTAAAGTTACATGCTCACTTTTATGTTTTATTTTAATATAGTTTATTTGACCTTTTTAATAATATCCGAACGTTTAGAAAAATAAAAAATCTTTGATAATACTAAATATAGAATGGCATTTAAAACGCATAACACATTAAACAGATTATTCAGTAAAACTAAAAATAGCATCCAAAAACTAGATTTGTCAAATGTAGTATATAAAATACCTTGTAGCGGAAATGAAAATGAAAATTGTAATAAAGTATATGTAGGCACAACGAAAAATAAACTAAAAACTAGAATTGCTGGACATAAATCAGACCAAAAATATAGGAATATTAATTCGCAAAAAACAACATTATCTTCTCATTGTGCTGAATTAAATCACTATCCCAATTTTGATAATGTTTCAGTACTAAATTCAGAAAACAATTATAAACGTCGTTACATATTAGAAATGTTACAAATTATTAATACACCAAACACACAGAGAATTAATTTTAAGGCAGACACAGATAATGTAGCTCAAATTTACAGACATTTAGTAAATAAGAAATAATTTAGTTATTGTTTGTACTTGTTTAAAATTTTTTTTTTTTGAAATATGTTACTTTGAAGAAAATTTTTTCAATATTTTTTTAATTGTAGTTTTCATAACGTTAATTTTTTAATTTTTCCTGATGATGCTACACAAAGGAGTAGCGAAATATCGAGAATAAAAATAAAAATAATTAACGACCTAAAACTTGAAAATAAAAATAATTAAATACGAATTATTAAAAAGCTCAAATAAACTATATTAAAATACAAAATATTAAAACTAAAACAATAACAATAACAATAAATAAGTGAATTAATTTCTTCTTGATTTATTCTAAAATAAAAACTTCATTAACTCAACAAACTCCGTCAACGTTTTATCGGGTTTATTAGTTTTTATTCTTGTTTTGGTTTCATTAATAAGGTTTGTGTTTAAGACGTATGGCTTATTAGACCATAGCGTCCGATCCTGGTGTTGGGGTTGCCAACATCGCCACCAGGCGTACAAAAGTCTGTAGGTATTTAGCCGTACAATATATTAGGTCGGTCGTCAGAGCCTCGTTAGCGCGACAAAGGAAGAAAGAAGAATATAAAAAATTATTTTCTATCCTATACCAACGTTCCAGACTAATGTACATATGCAAATCCTTATTAAAATTTCACGAAACCTTTTCAGCAAAATTACAACCTCACTAAGAACAGACATATTTTAAAATAAATTTTCTACTTCTATTATTAGTTTTTTACTTTTTAAAGGACATATAAATAATGAAAAAAAAAATACCATCACAATTTTAAACACATATGTATTTTTATAGAAGCACTCACACTTCTATAAATTTGTATCTGTGTAGTGAAAAAGTAAAAGAAAATAACTTATTTAATATTTCCCAATGTTGTGTTGACATGGCTACATTCATTATTTCGAAATAAATAAAACACAAACACGCATCGTATTTCATATAATTTTATACCAAATCGTACACAAATACGAAAAACAGATGTTCCTCTTCCAAATTAAATCCGCTCACATATGTGTTAATCTATATTTTAAATTATTTTGATAAAGCGAAAAAATAACATATACACATTCAGCTGTTCGTATGTGTTTATTAGTTTTTTTGCTAAATACAATCACAAATGAAAATCCTACAAGCAGCTCTATGAAACTTCAACTAAGTAAAATCGGAAAATCGAAAAAGAATGAATTAAAAAAACAAATTAATAAACGCATGGAATTGAATACATACTAATGGGCTTATACAAAATCGTATGTACATAATAAATACATAAAACATATGTATTTCAAATTTATTTCAAAAGAAATTGTTCACACAAATTAAGTTCTAATCACTTTTATTCAAATAAGTTTCATTTATTACCTATAAGGCATAAGTATTAAATGCTACAAGTAAAAGTTTTAATCAATAAATAACAACATTAGGTAATTTATACAACTTTTGGGAACCTAAATATTAATTATTTAATATTATGATAAGTACCTATAACATTTTATAATAAAAACGCAATACTTATTTTGCTGGTTGCCCTGACGACCTGAAGATCGTTAACAGTGCTTTGTTAGTCGATTGGACAAACAATAATTTCACTTTATTTATATCTCATTACTCTTTCTTGGTTTATTACTTCCAAATTAAGAAAAAATTTTTTCATTTTGTTTTATTTACATAAAAAAAAAATATTCCAAATAAGCTTCCAAATCAGGCTAAATAGATTTTGTTGATATTTAGATGACAGATTGCTGAGAAATGGCTAAAGGGAAAGGCTAAAGGGATTAATTTGGGCACCTCAACATGATTGTTTAAAAAAACTGACTGTGGTGAAGATGGGTGTGTGCCTGACTTTTCAGGACAGTATCCACGTTCATGAGAAAATATTGTACTCATGTCTTATTACATTTTTTTCGCGTGCAAAAAAACATCAGTCAAGAAAAATAACAAGAAAAGTTATGAAACAAAAAGATTTTCCAAATTTAATTTTATTGAACACAATTCTCAAAAACAGATTATAGCCTTTAAAACACCGTTTCTTGCTGAATATCTCAACTTTTCTAAAACATTTATGAGTTAAAAAATAGTTCTTTATTATTAGTTATTAACATGTCTTAACAAAAGTCAAACTTCATATAAAAAAAAACCAGTATTAATAATAATGTTTTTTTTTTCTATAAAGTTTGACTTTTGTTAACACATATTAATGTCTAATGGAGAAAATATTTAAATATATTTACTAAAAATTTTTTAAATCCAATTTTTAAATTTTAAAATACATTTTTATTATTCTGATATATAGTATATAGTTTATAGTTTATTTTCATATAGTTTATTGTATCTTCAGTGTATTTGAACTATGAATAAATACTCTTATCTTAAGTCTAAAAGAAAACAAAATTAAGAAATACTTAATTAAGTAAAGTCAGTGCTAAACAAGGCTAAGGAAAGCAATATCCCTCCTTCTTAGTGAATGTTACGGATGTACGGATTTGGATCCGTTTCGAGCTCCTGTAAATACGTTGATTCGTTGCTGCATGTTCCATTAGTTCTGTTTTAACAATGCAAAGTGTTTTCTCCCGTACGACAAAAATTAAAAAAATATATTTAAATATTAATCCTGTAAAGGAATAACTCGTCACAGGAGCCATTAAATTTTTCTACTTTGAATTTGTTTTGATATTTCTATCAAATTGTTACAATATAAACAATTTAAGTGAGAAAAACTAAAAGTTCAAATATTTATGAATGTCCATTCTCAAAATTTAATAGTTGCCCCTTTAAAGTTCTTCCGAGTTTGAAACAGAGGTAGTGCTACATAAATAAATTCTATAGAACCATATTGGTTTAAAGATCGAACTGTAAAGCAAAATCATGCAATCTATGTTCCTGCTAATATGCTAATTTATTGGAACTTTGGGCTTTCGTGAATGCTTACAAAAGCAGATGTTGATGTTTGGACTCGGTTGCTAATTGATATATCTGATGTATACAATCAATATAAAATGGATCCCAAAATACTACCCTGGAGGAATTTGAATTTAATTTAGATGGCACGAACTTAAAAAATCTCCTTCTTTAATTATAAACTTACTAGTTTAACAATTGTTTACCAGCTTATAGGAATGTTATTATAAGTTTTTCCAAACACTTTAGACACGTCTATGAAAGGCCGATCCGATCTACTAAATGCTTTACCAAGGGAGTCCTTAGTACCAATAAATATACAGCCATTGATAAGCAGTTCGTAGTTGGTTTAGCATTTCGTGTAAGTAAATACAAATATTGCATTTTTACCATTTCTTACATCCTGTTGCCTATAGAAGTCATAAAACTATTTAACGACTGCACTAATGGTTTAATGGATGCTTAAAGAGGCTTAACAGATAGAGTTTGTTCTTTTGGTCCCGGGTGCAAAATTATATTCTAATTTATTATATCTGGCACGTTATTTATTGGAATACGATTGGTGTTTAAAATACCAGATTACGAAACATGTTTATAAGTTAGCTGGATTAGCTTGGTAGGTGTTGTTTCTGCTTGAGAGAAACTCTTTACAATAGAAAATACAGTGTTATTTTCATCGCAATTTCTAAATATTTCTACTTTTGTGTTGTTCTCTTATTTATCGCATTTAGCTGTACTATGTAGCTCGCTAAATATAACCTAATCTGAAAACAAGTTACAATATGGCAGAGTATGCTTAAATTCTTGGAAGCTTAGACAAAATGGGTATAGTAGTTCATTTCGCTGAATCGTTCTGATCGAACGATCGAATTAATGAACTAGGTCGTTCGTTACGGCCATCGTTCTTTATTATAAACTGCAACTCAATGCAATTCTTATTAAACACAACAGTTAATTCGCATGAAGTAACTTATTATTTATTTACTTATTTTTTATCGTTTCTTAATTAAAGCTTAAAAATTGTCCTTTTTATTTTAGGACAGATTTTAATATGAAATAAAGTTATTGTTCCCTAAAATTTTTGTTCTGAATAATTTTACAAAACATTTGATAAATTGTGGAATTATTACAGTACTTCAAAAATTAAATATTAATATATAAAACGTTAAGGATTATTGAATTAAATATCAAACAAAAAGCTCTGCTCTATTTTTTTTTATACAGCAAAATGTCAATTTCCTGAACAAAATGAAAAAAAAACATCGAACGATGAACGATGAACGATAAAAAAGAAAATTATGATCAAGTCAGTTCAGTTACCTGAATCGTTCAATTGAACTAAGTCGTGCATGGTCGTCACAACTCTTAGACACTAGAAGGGTCCTGATCACTTATGTAGGTTTTCTACGATAATTTTTTGGTGCAACTAATATTTCCAGCCGCTCGGGTTTATGGTCCGGGGAAATGGTGGCAAATGTTGTGATGAAATGAACCTGGAAAAATGTTTTAGTTAGTTGTGTTAACTTTTTAATATAATCGACTTTATATGACAAAAAATAAGCGTGATAATATCTGCGTTTGGTTGATACTACGGGTATATGCTATTCTCTTTTATTAACCATTTACCTGCAGTATTAAATAATTATTTTAAAAAGACTTTAAAAATAATTATAACTTCTATTGTATAGAAAATATTATCTTACATTTTTGGCAGCTTTAATTTAATTTTGCTTTTTTAGTTTTTTTTTTTGTAAAATGTAGTCTATTTTTCTGTCAACCTTTAAATGATGTCAGTGGTCGTGTTTACCCTGCCATATAATACTATGACGGCATGCTAAGAGACTATTTTTGCACACACTTCACATGTAGTATTTCAACAATATTGTTCAACGAGTTTATTCATACACATATCCTTGTACAGCTAAATTTAGCATATGCAGTGGTTAGTTTTAGAAATTGTTCCTTTGTTGTAACTGCTCTTAATACTAACACACCATGAACAACAAGTAGAAAATGCGAGCTTAAAATACAAACAAATAGTTCCTTACTACCCAAGGATAAAGCCAGAACTTTGTTTTATTTTTGTCACAATGGGTGTTTTCCGTAATAGACACACTCACTCTAAAATACTTATTCTGTGTTTAAAGTTTACTTTTATACACACACAAACGAACACATGAATGTAATCCAGTGAAAATGTATGCACATGTGTAATTTTTTTCTTTTCCTGTTTTTACTATTGTAATTTGATTTTGTCATATAAATAGGTACTTTAGCTTTTTTTTACTAAATACAGACGGTCGGTGAAATTAAAATATTTTTTTTAAAAAACTTTTTTTTTACTCTTTTTATAGACATTTGGCTTTTGGGCTGAAATAACTTTGAAGTAAATTACTTGTATTTTTCATTCTTTTAAAACTCTAGCTATGTATAAGTAATTCTGACAAATATTCAATATTTTTTCTCTTAACTTTCAAAACACTTTTTCTTTAACATATAAACATATTTTGCGCTTATCCTTTAACCTCCATGAACTTACTTCTATTAAACTTTGACTTATGTTATTTTTTTTTAACTCAAATATATAGACAAGAAAGAATCTTGATAAGTGGAACAGTTGTTATAATTTTTCTTTTTGCCATAAAAATATCCTTTTATTCTGTATAGTATGAAAATAGATATGTGTGTGTGTGTCTTATTTTTATTTTTATTTATATCCTTAACGCAACATATAAGAGGAAGGATTAACAATTTATTTTAAAACTTAATGTTATGTTTATTTCTTTTGTTAGAAACATTACAATTTGCAGAACGCAGTCATTATTTAAAACAGATTTAGGTTTATTTAATTTCTTTAACTGCCTGCACAACATCATCATTCAAATACTTTTTATACCCAGATATACTTTTGTGGAATTAAATTGCTGCTTTAATTAAAAAATGTATGTGCAAATGATGAGAACTTGAACTTTTATGCAGCTATTAATTTTTAATTTTCTTAAGAATTTCAACACGACAACAATTTATTTATTATAGTTAATTATTTTGCTCTTGCCATGCCTTTAAATACACTCGTTTGTATGGTATATTCTGCAAATAATAATTCATATCTAGTATAACAAAATTTAATACTACATTTATTTTCTTTTTTAATTTCTAAAACAAAAAAAAAGTACCTTTAAAGCAATATTTTTCTTTTGATATTAAAAATGACCGGTTTAACAATTTACGAATTGCTTTTGTCTTGTTTTGCACACTCGCACATTAACGACCACAACATCGCGTACGTTGCTGTTGAGAACAGCTTTCACCGAATATACATCGTAGACTAAATGCAGTAGCCTGGATGGTGCACGCCCGAACAAGGTGAACGTTAAAGAATGTTGGCAATCCTAGAATTGGTAAACCTTTTTATCGAGTAATAGTAGATTTCCAATTCCAGAGAAACTAAAACTCTTTCAAGTAAAATTTAAGTATAGTTTTACGCGCTCGTTGAAACTTTTAACGTGAAATGCGCATAATCCACATAGAAAAAGCTTTCGGTATATTGTAGAAAGATTGTGTAAAAGAGAAATCCTGAAAGAGAGAAAATGTATAAAACTGAAAGTATTCATTCGTAGTATAGCGGCAGAAGAAGACTTTACCCAAGTAAAGAATATTAAGGAAAGGATTTTGTTCGGATATTACACATGCAAAATTACATTTTTTCCGCAGCTGTTCTAGTAATGCATGCGCTTTAACCTTACATCCTAATATGGAATTTGTAATACTTAAACTTGAGCTTATTTATATCGTAAACAAAATTTTGTATCGTAAATTTGATTTTTATTTTCTCCTAATAATATTTTCTCTGCTTTGACGCTAAGAGTAATTCTGTTAAAAATTTTTTAGTATAACTTAATTTTGACCTTATTATTATTTGTTCTCTTCTGTAATTTAAATTTACCACAAAATTATTACCAATTTTATTTAATTTTCGACATCTTTCCGTTGAGTTACAAGTAAAATACTCTTAATGTGAACTTTTTTCTTTAAAAAAAGAAACAAATAAAACATGAAAGAAAACTTCTACGTCTAAGCTTCGTTCTAATCTAACGAAAAGTGTCAAAAATCTCTCATATTCAGTTTTCTAAAAAACATGTACTAAAACATTGCAAATAAAATATAATTATTACAAACTTTAATGAAACCTAATAAATAGAAATATCATATATTCATATCAAAACATTTTTTTTCAATTCTGCAGTTTAGCGAGATTAATTCACACAACCACAAAATTTATAATTTTCTTATCGAAAACTAAAAAAAAAAATATATGGCCATAATAACGAATAAATTGGCACCTTATTGAACAGGTGCTAATATTTCCTAACGTAAAACGGATAGACCGCTTAAATTCATACAACCCTCTGGCTTTGGCTTTCTTTAAAATAAATATATAATTTCTTTAAATCTGGAACTTTTATTAAAAATCTAGAACCAAGAAGTCACGCCGTAGGCTTGCTGACAATATTTTGTCGGATTTTGCTTTAAAAGTAATACAACAAATATATCTATCAAATGTGTACTACCTCCAGTTATCCCAACCAAAAACTCAAAATGTTTCATACATGATACAATGAACATCAGTAGCCAGAATTTTATTAATTTTGGCGTAACAAAGGATCTTTCAAGAGAAATAATTAAAGTTGGAGCATCTCTAAAGTTATCTTCAGATCACTCAACCACTATTGTTTCTATATGGAACCCCAAGAAACTTTATCAACATCCGAAATCTTTGTGAAGCTAAAAGAATAAAGTAGTTGAAATATAGAAAGTAACTCAGTACCCACTGTTCAGAAAAAATACCGCTAAGAACGTCAGAAGACAAAGAACCATGCCTTATTTATTTTGATAATAACCTCAAAATGGATGACCACTATGCAACGCAGACCCGGCGAGATAAATAAAATAAAATTATTCTATAGATATTGACCGCCTTTTGACTGAAAGAAGGAGAACTGATCACATGGATCTCCTGAACTAAAAAATAAATAACAACACGACTAAAAGTACTAATTGAATCCCAAAAAATTGCATCCCTAGAAAAATATTTGGCAAACCTTGACGCTAATCCTTAATCAGATGACTTATTATGGCGAGCAACGAAAAATCTTTAAAGACCTGTTATTCGTAAGCCTCATTTGCGTACCTTTTCTGCTGGCTGGGCAAGAAATGAAACCTAAAAAGGTAATATTTTTTTTACCCATCTAAAAATGTATTTACCCCGAATAATCCTACTGATATTACATACTCGTATATGTGAAACAGTTTCACCACTAAGATTTAGCCTTTGAGATATTCAAGGGGGCAATCGCTGGTCTAAACCCTAAGAAAGCCTATGGTTTTGACAAACTAAATGCTAATGGAACTTACTCGAGAGGCAGTTAAAATAATACTTTATGTTTTCAATGTAATTTTATGCCTTGAGTCCTACCCTCAAGCCTGGAAGGTCCCTTTAATAACTGTGATACCTAAGCAAGGACAAGATCACACAAAGGTCGATTTATATACACCAATAAGTCTAATCAAATGTGATCAGACTTTGAAAGGAAAAATATTCTTCTGCGCTTTTCATCGACGTTTCTCAAGCCTTTGACAAGTATGATATAAAGGCCTTCTATATAAGTTAAAGCTTAACTAAAAACTTGTATAAGCTTTTAAAAAGCTATTGAACTGGGCGGAAGAGGGACATTTTTTAAGTTCGCCTGAGCCAATTAAAGCCGGAGTTCCCCAAGATAGTATTTTACCGATTGTCTGCTTATCCGCCCTCTCGATCCAAGATACAAATAATCTATTGCACTATCTATTGCATATGATTTTTACAAAAATATATTTAAAAAAAAAAACATAAAAAATAATAATATGTACGTACATACATTAGGCCGGGTCGATTTTTTATGGAGGCAAAAAATGGCTGAACGTATAAGGAAAATCGTATTCTATGAATCAAAATAAGAAACTTTGCCCAAGGAAACATCCTAAACTGAATTCTGATGTCCCGGATTTTGACCCGGAGTGACAAATTTTTAAAAATCCCATTTTGACCCATTTATAGTGCCCCAATCGAGTGAAAATGTATGACAGACCCCCATTAACTTTAGAGGGTGGACCCACCCATGCCAGTGGCACACTCCCTGGAACCACCCCTGGGGGTTTCCCCATATCAATATTTAAAAAAATCACCATTTTTGTCACTTTACAAGAATAAATCAGCAAAATGGCTATGTTTTTTTCTTTTTGGAGTTTATTTTTCTCTTCAGAAATTTATTTAGTCAGAACATATGTAAATAAAACACGTTCGTTTGCCTTCTATACATCATTTATTTGAAGCTTTGGATAGATCAACCAGCACTGGAACAAGAACGAAAATTGGAAAACTGAGCCGTCAAATCGAAACTCTTCAGGTATGTTATTGCTATCACTCACTTATTATAATTGCCAACCGTTTTTAATTATTTTATTATTCTATATTTCAGGTGGTTGAATTTTCCACCGATTCGAAGTACTTATACGGTATGGCCTTATAAGTAATATAACGGCGAGGTTTCGGTGGATCTGGCTAACATCAAACCAGGGAAAATTGTACATTCTAGTTGGCTCACCAAGGCCGGTAGATTATTACGATTGTATGTGAAAACGGAAAATCCATCCGAAAATTTACGGATTCTGGTTGAATTTATAATTAAATGTTATGTGCCAATGTACTTCAATATCAGGTATTACAGCTCTGTCGTGTACGGTAGTGCATTACTTCTCAAGTTCATTAGTTGGTCACGGTTTCTACAACCTCATTTACGCAGTTTTGTCAATAAAGTAATTAAAGATAATTCATATTATGCGCATTCGGAAAATATTTAGCTATCAATGTTGTTTGATGATAGCAAAGAAAAGCGAGACTGTACTATAAAGAAAATTTTATGCTGTAGGAATTTTATGCATATATAAACTTTAATTGCACAAGTTACACAGAAATGATCAATTTGAATGATATAAATAACGCGAAGCATTCTGTACGATACATTGAAAGAATATTTAATTCAAGAGGATACACCATTTTTTGATCCAAAAATTCCATCACACATATAAGGAACGGAACGACACGTTCAATTGCTAGCTAGCGTTTCCAAACGAGTTATACCAGGAATTGTGGAGGCTGTTATGGCAACGACATTAGAGAGCTGTGCGAAATTGCCGAGACTTGAAAGCAAAAAAGACTTCGAACAATAACTTTTTTGGGTTTCTTTTCTATTACTAAGTAAAATTAATTTTTTCATTTCATTCTGACGAAATAAATTTCTAAAGAGAAAAAAATAAACTCCAAAAAAACATAGCCATTTCGCTGATGATGACATTTTAGAGGTATGATTCCTTGGACAAAGTTTGTTACTTTCATCCCTAGAATACGATTTTCTTTGTACGTTGAGCGATTTTTTAATCGAACCGTCCTAATGTACATATATTAAATTTAAGACCAATAAAATAGTTATTTTAATACCAGGGATGTACATATATAAGTAGAATATGAGAGCGATTAGATTAATACATAATAGCTCTCGTTTCAAAATCTTTCACAATAAAACAATTTAGACAAGTTTTATATTCTTGAAATATAATTTTTCTTAAGATGACATTTTTTTTAGCTTCTCAAGTCTTTATACATATCAGACTCACATGCACTGGTGGGTAGTATTTCCATGTTTTATATTTAAACGAAAGTTGTGGTAGGTCTTCATCACTATTATTGCGTTCAACCGAAAACACCCACACACGTTTCTTTATGCCTGAATGCACGTTTGAAAGTAGGTTTCGTAACATTCGTATATTCATGTTATTTTTCTTGAACTATCTTATATTTTCATATTAATCCGACTAACTCAATTTATGTTGATACTTGTGTTTTTTTTCCGTCTTTATTATTTTTCTAACATTTATTTGACCTTTTTCGGAGGATGTGGAAGAGAAAAGAAATTTGTTTGAATTTAAGTGTCACTTTTCTGGTCTTCTTTTACTTTTATATCCTCGAGCACTACAAACGACGTATTTTCCACAAGTATATGAATTAAATCATACATACATAGACAAAAAAACAACTCATACGAGAAGTAGGACGAGTGTAAATGTACTTAAAAGTCATTCATTTTTATTTTATTGTTCATCCATTCACTAAAACTCATAAACATCCCTAAAGCATACTCACAGTGATGTGGGTCTAGTTTAAGTTTATTTTTGAGAATTAAAACAGTTTCTTAAAGTTTTTTCTCACTCTTTGTGTTTTCACTTACATTTTCACTTCAACACCCAATTCTTGCTTTTCTAGATATCGATTTGCTGTAACATTTTTACTTCTGGTAAGGTGTGATAACGACCTTTGTTGAATTTTGTTGAAATAAAGAAACGATTTATTCTTAAATGAAATAGATTAATATGTTCATACCAGAGATCGTAGAAATATACAAGAAATTTTAATGGAAACCTTGAAAACACTGTACACCTTCTACGCATTGAAGACATTGCCTTTCTTTCGGCATGTACATCTGATATTAATGTGGGCTATGACTGTACATGTGTACATCTTGTGTATATGCTTTAAAGTGGTTTTAGACGGCGTGTGTTTGTCATATGACTTGTCAGTTTTATAACCCATATGTAATTTCATGTGTTTGTCAAAATAGGAATTTTACATACGTTTTATAATTTTTGCTTTCAAACGTACATGTGTAATTACATCTGACATAACCTATAATATATAATTTTTCCGCCACACAGTTTTGTATTGCCAACCACAGCTGATGCAAAGATGGAAAGGTAGTGTCACACTTTTAGTGCTTTCGGTACCACAAAAAACCTAAAATAGCAAAATATCAAGTTGGCATTACAGGATGTCAGATGCTTTGTCACATCAAAATAGAACACGTTCTAAATGAAAAAGGTCATATGTATTGTACACATGGAAAATACACATGTTATGTTTGAAAGGGTCCACACGACGTGTTTAGAATTTACACATAGTGTAAGTGACAAGTCATATGACAAATACAAGTCGTGTAAAACCATTTTTAGCAAGCAAACACATGGGTGGGAGTTGCCATATTAGTGTTTTTTGTAACTTTTGAACTAGAGACATAAAAGTGATATTGGGTATTTATTTATTATTATACAAAAATATTCCGAACGACCGAGTTCAATTTTATGAATTTGAATATTAAATTAACAGTTTGTACTGATTTACACTTAATTTCACCAAAGCGAAGTATTAATAAATAAATAAAAGTATTTTTATTTTTTATATTATTTAAAACATAAAATAATCTATATTTTAAATACAAACCTCTAATACAATTCCTTAGAAAGGAGTAAAACTTTCATTAATTTTTTTTTTTGGACTTTGAGAAAAAAACTAACCAAATTTAAATAAAAGTACAAGCAACCAAAAACGGCAACGCTGTTTGCTTTTACTGCGCACACACACATAATCTTATGGCAGCTATCAACTAACATTAGAATTTAACATTTAGTTAATATTAAGCTATTAAATTAAAATACAAATTGCAAGCTACTAAAACCGATTTAGAAATTGTTTTTATTACATGAAAAATTATTTTATTTGATTTTTAACTATGTATTACCTTCGTAATTTTGACTTTGTACTAAGTAATTCCTGTTGTAATTTCTAGCATCCAGTACCAACCAGCTTCCTTACTTGAGCTTTACGCTCATATCCAACATCAAGAAGTATTTTAGCACTTTGCCAAATCATCATTTATTGTCATAGACAGGTTGAATCCAGGTATAATCTAAAAATTTGCACCGATAATTACATCTTCCACAATATCGGCAACAGCGTTTTATTTGCTTTCTGCACTCTGGCACGTAGCTCCATTTTATGCAGCCATCATACAAACGCTGCAGTGCCATCATTATATCTTCTTAATTCCTTCTGCAAATTTTTGTTAGGCTTTCAAGAACTTCTGCTAGAATTCCTTTCAGGGCCAGATTAAACCCAATAGCTTTCTCTTCGTTGTTCCATAAATTTTTGAGGACTTTTATGTTTTTCGAAATAACCCGCACTGAGGTTGCTTTAATTTCAAGTTTTTTTATTTTATTTTGGATCTACTGCAATTTCTCGTCGACATTCTTTAGCTACACATCGACACCACTTGCTTCAAAAAAATTTCCTCTCTAAGCCGGATAGTTGTACTTCTTTTTCTTAGCGTTTTTCGTCAAATTTACTGATCTTCATTTCTATGACATCTACTCTAGTGTGAACAATCTCAGCAGTTTCCTGAAGTCTTTAGTTAACTTTCTATAGAAGTTTCCCATTTTTCGCTCTAAACACTTCTTGAACTTCAATTATTAAATTAAAGAAGTATTTTAATTCCTAAAAATTATTATATATACATTAAATAAAACTACAGTGTCTAAATACCTAATAAATATATAAATACCTTAAAAAACCAGTGTCTAAATACCTAATAAAATAGAATAAAATTTATAAGATATCGCTATGGTTTTTTTTCAAGAAGGAAGTCTTATTATTGTAATAAGGAAAACCTTTTTGAAAAAATCGAGTAATCAAGGCATTCCTCTTGTTTTTTTTTCAATAAGGGTTTCTTCTAGATTTTATTAGGCTACCTTGTTTTTTTATAAAAACAAAAAATTCTAAATAAAAACTAAAAAAAAAATTGGTATATTGTTTTTTTGCATCTCCTTTGAAATTTTTTGCTAATCAATCTTTGATTTCTTTTTGCCCTTTTTTTGGTGGTGGCGGACATCTTATTTTGCTTTCTCACATCTTATTTTGCCTTCATCTTATCCTCTATTTTTCCAGGTGTTAAAAGGTCAGGGAGGCCTTCATCTGATAGATTGTCTAGAGGGAAAGCCACTGAATTTTTAAAACCCGAAAAACCACGTTGAAAAATTTTTCGTTCTCTGCTAGGGATAGAACCTGGTGTGCTTCGTTTTTCTTCTGTGTATCGTTTCTGTACATGAAATTTTTTTTGAAAAATTTGTTGCTGGTGCAGTTAGTAATATAAGCGGAATACAAAACAGTAATTTTTAGAATCTTGGTATGTCTGTGTTCGCATCACGTAAAAACTATTGGATGAATTGTAATAAAAGTTTGTGAGGAGGTATCTTAGTATCTTGATTCAAATATATTCAAATATAGGATACCTTTTTCCTATCATTTCCAAGAGAAAATAGAAGAAAAAAAGTGAAAGTACACAATTTTGCAAAAAAAAAAGGCAGTCAGTGCCATTTATTTTTGTCAGCAGAAAAATTGTAACACTATTTACAGAACTAGAATATGTTCCTGAATAATTATCCAGGGATGGGTACCTTCATATAATGAAAATATATAAACCATAACTTTGATGTGGATTACTTTTAATACAAAATCGAACAAAATGTTGAAACTTTGGCAACTTCGCTCCATCATTTTTTCCTTTCTTTTGAAAGTATAAATAAATGTTTTAGTTTTATTTTGAAAAGATAAATTTACTTATGTACACAAATTACACACGGAAACAAAAAAAAAATGAAATAAAAGTTTCTGGGATCTCATACCAATTTTCTGGTAGGTACTATCGAGTGCAATAACACTGTTTTTGAAATTTTCCGGACACCCCCAAAATCTTGAGTTAAGGGTAAAAAACCGGATTTTCATACCCGTATGCACTTATCACCCTGTAACTTAGACAAATACCATCCGATTTTAATTTTTTTTAGTAGATATAGAAAAAAGAAGCCTAGGCCTCTCGAATGATATATAGTTTCTTAAAATTAATTTTAGATACATGAGTGTATTTTTACACCAAATTTATTTTTTTCGGTTTTTCAGGAGGTTGTTACACAATTTTTTTGTATAGGAACCGTTCTTATTTTAATTTCATTTAAAAAAACTTGGTTTATAGCCAATAAAATGAGCGTTTATTGGTAAAAATCCGTAAAGAAATGACTGAGTTATTCAACTTAAAAGAAAAACAAATTATTACCAAAAAATTATTTTTAACGATTTCAATTAAAAATGTTTGCTTGACCTTTTTCTTTTTAAAAGTCATGCTTTAAAAACAACAAAAGAAAATTGCACAAAGCTAGATTCAAAAATTATAGTATAAAACCCCATTTACAAATAACTGTTATTTTGAATACGAGGGCGGTGTGAAAAATTTCCACCTTAACAAAAAAATAAGAAATATTTCGTTTTTTACGTATTATCCTTGCGTAGGCGTATTGCCTATTTAAAATATATAATAGCTGCCCAAAATATGCATTTGAAACTTTTGTGAATAACTGTCAAAAGATGCACAACTATATTCACTAGCTTTTGCTAAGGAGCGCCTATATTTTTACGTTGACAAACTTTGTAGACGACCCCCGTAAACTTCTAATTAAAAACAAAGCAAGCTTAACTCGTGTAAAAATATTGTTTTTTATTTAATGTGATCTTTTACTTATCTTTTGCAATTAAATAGTTATTGTAGTTTTTGAACTTTTTTTATATTTCAGTTCTATTTTTAATCAAGCACAAGGTCTTTTTTATATAAAAATCTTTAAACAATTTTTATTTACAATATTTCGCTACACCATTGGGTAGCATCTTCAGGAAATAAAAATAATAAAAGTTTTAAAAATTTAAATGATTGATAAAAATTCAAAATTCAATACATTCAAGTAACAACATTTCAAAAACAAATAAAAATTAAAATAGAAAAAATTCTTACATATACATATACAGAAAATTTTGATATTCAAAAACATTCAAACATTTTAAGAGAAAACACAATAAATTTTTAAATTCATATACATAAATTTAACCGGAAATGTTACAAAAAATTAATGTTTCTATTATAAACATTTGATTCAAATTCATGTTATTTTTTATGCACTAAATGCCTATAATTTTGTGCAACATTTTCTGTATCTGCTTTAAAATTTATTCTTTTTTCAATTGGAACTTTAATAATTTGTAGCATTTCTAACATATAACGACGTTTATAATTATTTTCCAAATTTAAAATTGATACATTTTCAAAGTTAGGATAATGATTACTTTTCGAACAGTGTGAAGATAATGCTGTTTTTTGCAAACTGATATTGTCTCTGTATCTCTGATCTGATTTATGTCCAGCTATCCTGACTTTCAATTTATTCTTTGTAGTACCTACATAAACTTTATTACAATTCTATTTGTCATTACCCTTACAAGGTATTTTGTAAACTAAATTAGACATATCTAACTTTTTAATTTTATCTTTTGGTTTGCTAAATAATCTATTTAATGTATTATATGTTTTGTATGCCAACCTATATTTATCTGTATCAAATATTTTTGATTTTTCTAACCGTTTTTGAAATGTTGTTACTTGAATGTATTGAAATGTTAGAATTTTTTAAATTGATTGACAACAAATTTTTTCATTCATTTGAATTTTTATCAATCATTTAAAGTTTTAAAACTTTTATTATTTTTATTTCCTGAAGATGCTACCCAATGGTGTAGCGAAATATTGTAAATAAAAATTGTTTAAAGATTTTTATATAAAAAAGACCTTGTGCTAGATTAAAAATAGAACTGAAATATCTTTTGCAATTTTAAAATAATCGCGAGCAATTAAAATAAAAAAAATGTGTGATAAACGTAACAAATTTTGCTATATCTGTGGCTTATTTGCGGATTATAGTCATATGAGGAATTTCCAAAATAATACTGCAGTGGTAGAAACATACAACGAAGTTTTTAACCGTTCTTATAAATTCAGTAGATGGTATGAGCCAGAATTTGTTTGTGTATATTGCTGTACATCGTTAAACAAATTCAAAGTTCAACCGTCAGTGCCTTTGCCCTTGGCTTCACCTATGACTGGCATTATCAGGTATATCACAAGTCGGCAGACAGCTATTTCTGCCAAACAAATATTTCAGGGCATTCTTTCAGAACGCGAAGAGCTATTAAGTACGCAAATGTTTTTACTGTTACAAAACCAATATTTTCATATGATGAACTTCCGACAACAATCAAATGTGCTGCTGAAAAGTATTTGGAAGAGGAAGATAACACTCCACTGACGTACCGAACAACGGAATTTTTCAAAAAAGTTGATTATCTCTAATCTCATATTTAGGCTTGAAAGCTGTTTTGTTGCATAACGAAAATCGATTGCCGTCAGTTCCAATCTTCTATGCGACAAACACAAAAGAAACTTACGAAGTCATGCAAAAAATACTCCTGTTAGTCAGCTATGCTATGCATAAATGGAAAATAATAGCTGATTTAAAAGTATTGACAATTTTATTTGGCATGCAGGGTGGTAATACAAAACATCCGTGCTTTCTTTGTGAATGGGATAGTCGTGCAAAAAACCACTACGATTGTAAAGTATGGCCACCTCGTCAGTTGCAGCAAATTGGTAAAAAAAACTTCTAAACATACCATTGGTTAAAGCTGAGAATGTTATTCTGACACCATTGCATTTAAAATTAGGATACATGAAACAATTTGTTAAAAAGCTTGATGTGAACGGTGAAGCTTTTAGTATTTAAAAACTATGTTCCCAAGATTAAGTGAAGCCAAAATAAAAGAAGGTATTTGTGTTTACTTCGAAATATCACTCAATTTTAAAATTTTTGTCTCTTCTGCTTAATTTTAGGTATCTTTATTGGACCGCAAATTCGTAAAGTTGTGAAAGAAAGAAGACCTTTTCAGAAATCCTGAGCCCCACTGAAAAACGTGCTTGGAAGAGTTTTGTTGAGCTATGTGATAATTTTCTTGGGAATCACAGAAGCGATGACTATATCATGGTCGTCAATGAATTTTTAGAAGCTTATGGTGAAATGGGCTGCAACATGTCAATAAAAATTCATTTTCTGCATTCGCATTTGGATTTCTTTCCAGAAAACCTAGGCCAGTTTAGCGATGAACAAGGTGAACATTTTCATCAGGTAATAATTACAATGGAAAGACACTTTGAAGGTAAAAATAAAGCAAAAATGCTTTCAGTGTATTGTTGGTCACTGAAACAGGATACTGATGACGATCAGTTAAGAATAAAAAGGTCAAGCAAACATTTTTAATTGAAATCGTTAAAAATAATTTTTTGGTAATAATTTGTTTTTCATTTAAGTTGAATAACTCAGTCATTTCTTTACGGATTTTATTAATAAACGCCCATTTTGTCGGCTATAAACCATGTTTTTTAAATGAAGTTAAAATAAAAACAGTTCCTATACAAAAAAATTGTGTAACAACCTCCTGAAAATAGAAAAATGAGGAAAAAACCGAAAAAAATAAATTTGATGTAAAAATACACTCTTGTATCTAAAATTATTTTTAAGAAACTATATACCATTCAAGAGGTCTAGGCTTTTCTTTCTATATCTACTAAAAAAAATGAAATCGGTTGGTATTTGTCTAAGTTACAGGGTGATAAGTGCATACGGGTATGAAAACCCGTTTTTTTACCCGTAACTCAAGATTTTGAGTGTGTCCGAAAAATTCCAAAAACAAAGTGTTGTTGTACTCGATAGTACCTACCAGAAAAGTGGTATGAGATCCCAGAAACTTTTATTTCATTTTTTTTTGTTTCAGTGTGTTATGTTAAGAATATAGAACATCAAATTATTTACAAATTTATGACTACAAAGTTCAAATTAGATACTCAAAGAAAATTATATCATCCAAGTCATTTGGATCTTGTTTATTTCGGTCAGGCCATAAATCTGTCGGACAAAATATCTCTGTAGACTCTATAAGGTAAATTAAAATCATTGTAATACGAATAATGGCGACGAAGTCCATATTTAATATATACAATCGAATTGACAGAGTTTAAGGATGATCGATTTCTAATTATTTACTTACACAAATTCGTCCACCTAAATGTTCTTTCCACTTCCGCATTTTGGTACGGTAATATTAAAATTTTTAGTACAAAATTTAACAAATCTAAAAACGGATTTTCTCCTAATGAACCTCTTAATGCATTGTCTTCTACCCAAAAGAAGTCTGTATATTGTTTATTTTTCCAATTACACACTCCTTAATATTTTTCAAACTATTTTCTATTTTGTAAACAATGTCCACATCATTAATAAAATGTTTCACAACATTTATTATATAACTTATATTTTTATTACTAAATATATTGTCACCACTTCCTAAGACAACTTCTAGCACAATTTACAGGTTGGTAGGCCTTTATCTAATTTCGAATAAAGATTTTTCGTAAGTCCCGTTCCACATTTGTAATTTTTGTTACTGAAACATTTTTTAACTTCTCTTTTGAAGTTGCATTCGTGTTCATACTTTAAAAATTGTGTTTTTGACGACTGTATACTTTTATACAGTCAATCTCATGTCCAAAAGAGCAAACAACAATATAGAAATGCAGCAGAGTTTCAATTACATAAAACATCGCACCGCTGCTATTTTTATTTCCTCTCCCAACAACAAATACATGTGTTGTAGAAACAAAAATTGCAAGTGTGGAACGGGTTACTGCATATTTTCATTGCTAAAAAATTCTTCAATATATAACTTGTTAAAAGCGCTAAAGGCACCAACGGACATTTTAGACAGCTTTTTCTTAGTTTGTCACTAAATCTGAAAACATTGGCGCTTTGAGGCAATAACAGGCACCAAGTTGGCTTCGCTGATAATAAAACGCTATTAAATTCAAATTACAGAAATATTTTAATACACAAAAATTATTAATTATTCAAAATTGTCTGCTCGTGAAAAAATTCAACTACGAAAAACTAAAATTCCATTGAGGTCATTGATAATAACATAGACCGGAAAACGAAAGTTTAATTTGCAATTTAATAGTCAGCATAAACGTTGAGTTATTTTTTTTTCAATAAGCAAATAATTAAAAAATCAACTGATTTAAGGCACAACTATAATGTGCATAAGCTGGCTTAAGCTAATGTCAAAAAATGAACGAAAAGTCGGTCAAGTGCTTACGTAAATTATTGAAGACTTTTAGATGGCTACAATGTACTTACATGAATCTAGAAACTATTATTCGTACTTTTGCAAAGTAATATTTTTTTCTGAATAATTGAAATATAAACAAATTAATAATTATTTTTGAAAATTTTATTTTTATTAGTCGAACTATTTACAATACATACATATGAAATTTGTAGTCAAGCTTAAGCACAACGGAATGCACATATTCTAGACAGTTGCGTCCGTCATCAGCACTCTTCGTATCTATTAACTTTGCGTAGCTTAAGTTGTAATCATAATCTATTTAACCAACCAAACTCAGATAAAGGAATACGGGAAAACTTGTATTCAATTATAAATCGTCAGTTGGTGCATTCCGCTTTGATGCTGTCTAAAAATTTAATTTTTCTTAAAATTCAGGTATGTGATGGAAAACGACCGATTTTAAAATGATCGCTTTCAAAGGTTGTGATGAATTTTGATCGATTTTGGAAAATACTTTTGAACCCATCTCTTAACATTTGGGTTTGAAAAGTATACCAGGAGATAAAAATCAAACAATAATTAAGAGTTTGTACAAAAATATTAAAAAAATTAAAAATTAGTAATAACTAATTTTTATACAAAATAACAAAATCGTTTTAAAATCGATTCGTTTTCAAAATCGTTTTCTATCATATACCTGAATATCACCTAATTTGAAATTTAAATTATTCTTTCTTAGAGATAATAAAACGAAGTTAAGCTGTAATATGAATTTTATATGTAATTAATAATTATTTTTAAGAAAATTTCGGAAGAAAAATTTTTTGTTGTTTGTTTAATTTTGGGCAAAAGTACTAAAAAATACAACGGTGTACATCACTCAACTCTTAAACAATAAAATGCTCTTTGTTTTTAATTACGATTGTAATGCAACGCCTCCCTTTTTTCTTATAGAAACTTTTTTTAGGGTTCCGTACACAAAGGGTAAAAACGTAACCCTATCGTTATCGCTACAATGTCTGTCTGTCCGTTTGTCAGCGCCTTTTATTTCTGCAACCGTAATGGGTAGACTCTTGAAATTTTCACAGAAGGTATATAACTATGACCCCTATAAAAACAGAAAAAATTAAAGGGTTTTCTGACAGTGACGTGATTTGCATGTATAAAACCTTATTTTTTGGATCGTAATAGGTAAACTCTTTCAATTTTTACAGAATATGTGTTGCTTCGGCCGCTATGACAATTACTAAAAATTAAAGGGTGTTCCGATAGTGACATATTTTTCACCTATAGTGACTTATTTTTTTAATCATAGTAGGTAGATTCTTGATATATTCATAGAAAGAGAATTGCCATGGCCGCTATAACAAATAACAAAATTAAAGGGTGTTCGAACAGAGACATGACTTGTACGTAAATTGCCTTATTTTTAGGTAGACTCTTGAAATGTTTACAGTAGATATTGTACTTCGGCCGCTGTTACAATTACTAATAACTAAATCACCATCAATGACATGTTTTTCACGTATATTACTTTTTTTCTGAACCGCAATAGGTAGGCGCCTGATATTTTTATAGAAGCTGTATTACCATTGCTGCTATAACAACAATTACTAAAATTTAAAGGGTGTTGCAACAGTAGTGCAATTTTCGCGAATATGGGTGCTCCATAAGACATAAAAAATAACATCTTGAATTTTTAAAGTTGTACTAAACATAGTACGGAACCTTACGTGTGTGAGTCTAACTCACACTTGACTAGTTTATTTTAAACATGTTGTATTAAATTTAGAAAAAATTTGTTCACTTTCGTTCTTTATATATATGTATAACACAAAGAGCTATTTCCTTACGGAATGTGCGATCGGTGTCGTACTTTGTTTAATAGCTCATTCAGGCTGCTACGAAATTAAGTAAATTCGAGCTGAAATTACGAACGAAATCTAGTGTTCATACTGGGCTTTTTGACATTTGAGTTAATTCCGCAAACAGCTGATCACGTTTAGTTACATTTGTATAATTTAATTCTTTTGCAAAAAGCTTTCGCACAACACTTTCGTATTAGTTTAAAATATACACGAATATTAAAAACAACACTACAACAAAATTAGTGTACAAATATGTATACCAGACTTTGCCCTGTGGTCAAAATTCGACCAAATTTAAAGTACATACAAAGATGGAAATAAGAATAGAATGAACAAATAAAATAATTTTTTCCTTCTGAGTGTTGACGGAGTTGCCAAGCCAAATTTTTTTTAGCAAATTAAGAGAGAAAGAGGCTAATATTCTTAACTGTTTTTACCTATCTTAGACACAAAAATGTAGAAGAAAAAACATATTATAAACTATCAAACAAAAAAAAAAAAAAAAAAAAATCAAGCGAATACGTTGAGTTTATGTCAGTTCAAATGGTTCTTAACTTTTTTCACTTGCCTATTTATATATAGATATTCCCATGATTTCATTTGGCTGTTAAATTTTTTCTGACAAAAACGCTCTTTCAAGGTTGTAAATATGGTCATGGTTGCAAAAAAAGTAGATTTTTCTACAGAGCCAGCGTTGTCTATCGTAATTTCCTGAACGGGCTATAAGGAAATGAAATTTAAGGAAACTTTATGAAAAGGTTAAGTACATTATAGTTTGACATACGATTATATAAAATAGACTTGCTAATGTACGGCATTTAAACGCAATAACAGGTTGTAAGAATTGCATTGTGTTATCATTATAAAATATATGACCATAGGCGTACTGAAAGCTAATGGACAGATTGAAAGGGTTAATCGCCCGTTTTTATCTATTACATCACAGCTTTCATCTGAAAATACTTCGAAATAGTACAAACACTTAGGACAATTACAGAAAGCAATAATTCATGTGTGCATACCTCTGTCTATATTTTTTCCCATCGAGTTGATCCTTTGGGCAAAAATTATTGCTATAGCAAAATAGTTGATCTGTTGCAAGAAGAATTTGCGAAGCCGTTTGATGACGACAGACATCAACTATGCAGCAAATCAAGACAACAGATTTTAAAATCCCACGAAACACAAAACATTAATTTTATAAAAACAAATAAGCACAAAAAATTAAAATTAAGCGCAAAGTAAGCTTAATAAATGGCCTATAAAATTGTAATAGTAAGTTATAAATGTTTATTTCATATATACGTTGAATATCAGTCGATGTCAATATATTAATCGGTTCGTTTGTTAAAATAAACTTTTTTTCTTATTCTTTGGGTAATTCCATGTCAAATCAACAAGTCACTCAAAATGACTACTTCAGATTTTATTGAAACTTTTTTATTTATATTCACTTAATCCAAATATAATTTTAAAAAATTTTAATTCTTATATTGCATATGCGGTCGAGGATTAAATATATATTAATTCCAGTTCTATAAGCCTTAGGAAGTTGAGTAATAACTCATTTAAAAGGGTATAAATCATGAACGAGTATTTCAAAAAATTTTTATTAAAATCTTTGAGATAGTGTTTTTTATTATTATTTTTTTAATTTATATATGTTCTTAATGTGGCTTAGTGAGCACAACAGAAATATTTTAGAGTGGAACCATGGTGGGATCAGAAATTATCTTATCATGTTTTTTATGATTTATATCAAATTAGAGCGTATAAAATCCCCTTAAAATTATTATTCAACTTCCTAGGGCTAACAGAACTGGATTTAGTATATAAGTATGTAATACTCTAGCTTTTTTTTTGATCTGTATAGCAAACGAAATGTAAGAGTTAGAATTTTATAAAATTATATTTGGATTCAGGGAGTCAAGGAATATAATTAAAAAAAAGCTTCAACCAAATCAGGAGTAGTAAATTTGAAAGTATTTTTTTGTTGATTTGACATGGAATTACTCCTTTGTCAAAGTATGAAACCTAACATTATGATTGAAAACTCGCTAAAATTGTTCAGTATATATTTTCTTCTTTTTTACATTTTCCACTTTTCTTTCAAGTCCTTTGTTTTCCAGTTAGATTATACTGGAGCAAATACATTCAAAATTAACTTTTTTATCTTGCATTACGTACGCATTCTGCGTCATCTGTAAGTTCATTAATATATTGGTATTTTAAGCAAATATGTAACAGTAATAGATAGTAGCTTTTTCCAAGATTCGAATCTAGTTGTTTATACTATAATACAAAGAATTGAATAAACATGCGATTGGGTACCTGGAAATTATCAAAAAAATAATGCACATTTTTAGGGAAAACCTTGGAAATAGGCAATAGTTTAAATTTAATTTATTAAAGCCATGAGCTAAAAATTTAATGTAAGTAATGTATAAAAAAATTTAATGTAAGGTTTCTGAAAAGAAATAAATATCAAAGTCTAGACTTTAACTCAACTGAATTGGCTGTTGCTATTAAAAGTTTTATAAAAATGTCAAAATGGTTTTAAATGACATACATACATAAATAATATTTGTTGATATATGACTTGTACGACATGTATAAACAAAGTTTTTGTTTTTGCAAAAGGACAAGTATCACTTCAAACACATTTTCATAGATACATCTATTAAAAATGTAAGAAATTATTGTATGACTGGTTTAACAAAACGACTTTAATGGCGGTCAAAATTTTGCAGTTATCTGTACATACATACATACATACATACATACATACATACATACATACATACATACATACATATGTTTGTAAAAGCCAATAAACACTACATTAAACGAAAAGTATGTTCATATATAAAACGTCACTGAGATTACATGTATGTGTGCAAATTTTGGCTTTTGTTGCAGCAACTGTCAAGTGGTTTACAACAATATTTACAATAAAGGCAAGAACACAATGGCAACAACATAAGTATGCCTGTCACACACAAATTCGTCAGTTTCTTTCAATTATATTATACTAAACTATTTAAACTTGCATTAAAGTTGTCTATGGAAGTGTGTATTCATGAGTATTTATGTTGAAAATTACATAAACGCGACAATCGATTGTCAAAGTTTAAAGTGTAACATTTTCCAACATACATAATGATAAGTACCATAAGTAGACATTTAACGCTTGAATTGTTAAATTAAATAAAAATACACTTTCGACCATTGAAAATTACTATTTACCTGCAAATACATCTATCTACCTAGGAACACCCCACACTATTTAATCTTATAGTTCAGTGCCTTCACGAAGGTTTGTATTTTAATTCAGAAAGTTTTAACCGGAATAATAAATACTAGCAGGGCTCGCATAAATGTGATCGCGCAAATGGACGGGGACCTAAGATTAAGAAAGCAAATCTTACAGGAGATTCGGTGAAAAATAAATACCCCTTAATTGGGAATTTTACTAAAAGCGTAGATTTCAGGTGTATATAAAAAGGGGAAATGGTTATTATTATAACTATTTATTTTCAAAATATAGACTTTAAAGCACATTTTGAGCCAATTGCTCTTATTATCAATCGAGCCGTTTCCGAGAAAATTGGCATCTCCCTAGAGGGCAAAGAAGCCGTTGTTGATTTTTCCCATGGAAACTATGATACTTCCAGGAAAAATTACAATATATTTTGAAAATATAGACTTTTATGAACTTTTTGAGCAACTGTTCTTTTCATCTGTCGAGTTGTTCCCGAGAAAAGTGGCTTCACCCCTAGTGGGCAGAAAAACCGTTGCTGATTTTTACCATAGAAAATATGTTGCAATGTAACGTTGAAACGGATTTCTAATTTTTTTTTATAAAAATTTCTTTTGGAAATGTGATAAAATACTTCGGAAAAAGTCTATTATATTTGAACCGAGGTTATAACAAACGTTTGTTTCAATGATGACCCCTACTTTTGACTCAAATCTCTTGAACATGCTTTAAAGAAATAGAAGACAAATGAAAACAAATTCCGTTGGCTACAATTGTCGCCGTGTTGTCAGTTACTTAATGATATTGAAGACGACAGCTACATCGTAAACTCTGACATTGTTGTAGAAATACTAATTTTGTTTTTATAAAATTAAATAACTTTTTCAAAAACTTATAAATATTTCCTCCAAAACTTTTTGTTTTTATATGAATTTGTAATTTACAATTTTGTGACATTTTCTTTTGTTGAACAAAATAGCAATTAGCCTAAGTTGACGACAGCCACAACGGTGGTCGTGTGGCCATGTAGCTTTGCTGGCTTCAAAATAATCGTTTACCTATAAACGTAGGTATTTTATTTTTGACAGTTTGTAGTCGTTATCCTGATGATATCTATGTGTTTAATGCACCTAGGTTTTAAAACAGAGATATCATCTATTTAAAAATCAAAACAAGTAAAAGTGCTATATTCGGCCGTGCCGAATCTTCTATACCCTTCACCACGGTGATTTTACCAATTCCGTTGGCTACAATTGTCGCCGTGCGTCAGCTACTTAATAATATTGAAGACGACAGCTACATCGTAAACTCTGACATTGTAATTTGCAATTTTCTGACATTTTCTTTTGTAGAATAAAATATAAATTAGCCTAAGTTTATGACAGCCACAACGGTGGTCGTGTAGCCATGTAGCTACCTATACTGGCTTTAAAATAATCGTTTACCTTTAAAAGTGTGTATTTTATTTTTGACAGTTTGTAGTCGGTATCTTGATGTTGACTATGTGTTAAATGCATCTAAGTTTTAAAACAGAGATCACATCTATTTAAAAATCAAACGCATTTAACAAAATATGTTACTATATAATGTGTGTGAAGATAAATACGTATTTAACTAGCAGAGACAAAAACCATTTTTTTTTTATTGAAAAAATATATCATGCGATTAAAAAGTTTTCCCATACATTTAGTACGTATTCTGCACAGATTTTCGGACTTTTTAAAAAAATATTGTTACTGTTTCCAAACCCTACCATCTCAGGGAATCAAACCGGTACTATTAGGAAGGTAATAGATCATACTAACAAACTGTGTTCACACTTTTTTTCAAAAGTATTTGTGAACATTTTTATAAAATTTTGAAAATGTGACTTAGTGAAAATTTCTAGTATATGAGTCCTCTGACGGAAATAGCCACTGTGTCCAAACCCTTCAATCTTAGGGAATCAAACCGGTACTGTTAGGAAGATAGTAGGTCATACTAACAAACTGTGTTCACACTGAAAATTTCTAGATATGAGTTCTTTGATGGAAATAGCCACTGTGTCCAAACCCTTCCATCTCAGGGAATCAAACCGGTACTATTAGGAAGATAGATCATACTAACAAACTGTGTGCACACTTTTTTCCAAAGTATTTGTGAACATTTTTATACATATACATATTCTTAATATTAAAATATATTATGTTACAGTCATAATTTTCATTTTCACAGAAATATTGAAATTTTGTTTTTAATTTTTCGCAAATTGTTTGTAAAAATATTTTTTTTTTCGAAAATTTTTTAAAAAACTTTTTTTCGAAACTTTTTCTAAGGAAATATTGTTTTGAAAACGGTTTGTAAAGTTTTTTGTAAAGTTTAAAAAAAAGTTTAATTTTTTTTTAAATTTTATTGAATTTTTTTTACCAGTGGGTACCCTGTGGGTCAATTGGCTACCTATATGTGTATTGCTTTCTATAAAGGTCTTTAATACAAATTAAAGCAGAAAACCCCTACCAACCTAAAAACAAACAAAAGTCGCCCCTCGCAGGGGATTCGGAACCCCTGAGATCTGTATGCACTCCTTGCGATCTACCTGTCACGGTCTAATATTTATTTGACAAAAAAAAGAAAAAGAGAATCATTAAGCAGAAAAAAATTAAAAAAAAAACGTGAAAAAAATAGAGATGGGCGTGGTTTTTGGCCTGCAGCCTCCAAAGTAATGATCCGATGTTGCTGAATTGCAATACGAAAATTTTCGAAACTAAGCCTACCAGATTGGTGTTCTTAAATTTTTTGAATCTCTTCTGGTGCCTTGGCATATGACATTTCAACCCGAACACGGACAGACGGATAGACGGACAGACGGACAAACGGATATCGCTTAATCAACTTCTCTTTGTATAAGGATCCAGAATATATATTCTTTATGGGGTCGGAAACGAATATTGTAGAAATTACAAATCACACCTGTGGTGAAGGGTATAAAAATACTAGTTTGCATTGAAAAAAATATAAATGTTTTTAGTAGTGACGAATGTTAAATAATAAAAGATGAACGGTAAACAAAATCTATTTGTTCATACTATTTCTTTATTATTATTTATATAAATATTTCTTGACAAAAACTGATTTCAACATCTTCAAAATCTCAACTAAAAATTTTAAGGCGAGTAATCGGTAAACAATAATTTTCACAAGCTCAAAATATACTTGTATGGGGACGCACAATGGTTGGAAAACGATTTATTTTGGAATCGGTATCTCATGAACCACTGAAGATATCTTAATGAGGTAAAGCTGAGGTGTTCTTGAGTGGAGCCACGAAAGTTGGTATCCCTAGGGTAAAGGGGGGTAAGCCCCCAAAGTTGGGTACCTCGGGTATATAATTTTTTGGAAATGTCATAAAAAAATTAGCAAAAAATGTCCCAAAAAATTTGATGTTTTTATAAAAGTAGCTACCCTGCCTTTATTAATCACGGGGCTGTCAAATTCTTTTTGAAGTATGTAGCCAACAATTGAGGGTTCAAAATCCGTTTACGGTTTTAAAATCGGTGCTTTGCACTCCGAGGAATTTTACAATAATTTATAAATTTGGTTTTAAAATTAGCTATGTTTGGATAGGGCTGGAGGGGGAATCGTTAAAAGATTTTTCCTGACTTTTCTTTCATTCGCATTTGCTATAGGTTGTCTTTGAAATGGTCCAAAAAAATTTACTAGTGCCGAAGTAAGTTTAAATTATATAGGTAAAAAAATCATACCACCTTTTTGGGGAAAATCCTGAAAAAACGGTAATTTTTACATTTTCGTCAAAAGCTAAAAAAAATTGTAACCCAATTTTCTTCCAAACACATTTTTTATAGATATTTTAAAGGACTACTTAAATTTAAAAAAATCTTAACATTTGAGTTAAAACTAAACTTTTTATGACATTTCCCCTTACGCAGAAGCCCCCCTTTACCCTAGGAAGCGCAGCTTCCGTAGCTCCACTCTGCCTTACCTCTGTAAAATTTCATTAAGATATCGTCAGTGGTTCATAAGATATCGAATTATGTCCAAAATAAATCGTTTTCCAACCATTGTGGGATGGCCTTTAACAAATTTAATTTTTATGCTTCTTGTTATAACTTAAAATACAATACAATATCTGTGTAAATTTTAACTGCCTGTCTTCAAATCATCAAATTACATGACCTATGACGATACCACTTAATATTGCAATTTAAAATAATTTAACTTGTCCGCTATTATAGTAATATGCGTCCTACAAAAATCTAATAACATAAACAAACAAAAAAAAAGGAACAAAACACTTATAATTAACTAGATGTTTCCGATTTTGCTTTGAAAGTAATGCACACCAAATTATAAGACTCTTACTTTTATAGTGCTTCAGATATGGTTTATTTACCTTATACAAAGGTAGCCATCCCAGGGTAATTACTCAATAGACTTTATATAAGATTCTAAAATTTATATAAAATTCTAAAATTGTTGTAGAGTTTCGTAAATAGTGTTACAAATTTGCAGTTTGAAGTACCATTGAATCGGTAATATTAGGTATTTTACTGCTTTTTCTCTATTTTCTTTTGAAAATTAGATATTTTTACTTGAAAAAAGTATCCTGTATTTGAATTAAGTTACTAAGTTACTCACGTGATGCGCAGAGACAGACATAATTTTTAAAAAATGTTTCATGTACAAAAATGGTCGTAGGGGGAAATGATTCCACGAATAATTCTAAGCAACTTTGCCCTAGCAACCATTTCGATTACGGGCTTGCGAAATTTCAAAATGCTGTAAGTAGTACTTCTCTGTAACCATTGTCTAAAATTGCGTTAACAGTAAACTATTGTAAACTTGAAACTGTTATGAACACTGTACTAAAACACAAAAAATATCTGGAGAAACTGCAGTTGCATGTAGGGCTTTTTTGTTATTTATATATCTAATTTTTCGTTATCTCTCTATAATAAAGAACTAATTCCTAAATAACTATTAATTCATTAAAAAAATATTTGAAATAAAATTATTCAATACATTATTTGATAATTAAAATCTTCGTGTATTTAACAACTAATGAAACTAATTATTCGTACTCCAGATGCACTACTTACAACATATTTTGACTTGACTAAAAGCTGGAAATCCATTTTAGAACTATGGTTTCTAGGGGAAATTTGCTTTTCTACTAACCCTAATTTACATACATACCTACATATTGTTGACTGTAGGCTGCATAATTTAGTTTATAAAAATAACACTGGTCAACAAAATTTAAACTTTTGTTGTCACCTGAAAATTTATATCAAATTTTGGATGTACGGTCCTACCAAACACTAATACTATGTGAATGAAAAAAAAAATTGAACCGTCAGGTTTCCTTGTGATATCAAAACATATATTTTCGTAAATAAGTACAACCATTAGCTAAATTAAGAGAAATTATTGTTTAATATAGAATAAATACTTATGATTTTCGTGAATATTTGGCTTCTGAAAGGTCTTTTCTAAGTCTCCAACAATAATTTGCTAATATTGCTGGGCTCCATTTCCCTTGATAGCGCTTCTCCATAAGGGAAATTTCCTGATGGAAACTTTCGCCTTGTTCGTCGCTCACAGCATCCAAATTTTGCCGGAAATAAATCCAGATTAGAGTCCAGCATATGTATATTTAAAGACATCATCCTTTGGTTAGGTCCAAATTCATTAGTATAGCAAATGGCATACATCTGGGTTCTTGTTTAGCCAACCTAATAGCAGTCTCATACACGTTACATAACATAAGTATAAGTGGAACCTAAGTTTTACCATGGTACTTCATAGTAAATCCAAAATAGTCTAAATAGCATTGTTCAATTAATGATGTCAAATTTCGACGGTGAAATGTAAAAGTTATTTCTCCACATACATAACAAAAACTGTCGGGGTTGTTAGAATACTTCCGAGGCATGTTTAAAATGTAACAAACATATATAAGAATGCAATAGTCATAAAGTCGCCTAAATGAAGTTATTAAAAAAAGAACACGAGAACATGAGTGCAGAAATTAATATCTATCTGTCACAAAAAAACTAGACCTGATTCAAACAAAATTATTATATATTGTTAATGAGGTTACACTAACATAAACAAAAATTACAAAGTCCGTGTGACAAAATCAGTGTTTACCAGTGTAATTTTCTTAACAACACACAATATATTTTTTTGTTATTTTTTTTTAAGCTAGATCTTTTATCTACAATAATGCAACCGGCTTTGCTAAACTTTTTTTCGGATACCTAATATCGGTTTTTATTATTATATTGTTATTATATTATTATATATTATATATATATATATATATATATATATATATATATATATATATATCTCAGAAATCGAGAGCGTGTCCCTCAACCTCTATTTCGCGTTCAACTGGAACCTGGGGATATTAGATTAAAGAAGAACGAAACGCATCCCATTTATAATCTAAAATATCTGTTACACCGCAGGATAAGTGTAGAGGAACCACATAAGCGGTCAGGACCCGTTCAGTGTTTAAATTGCCAAGAATACGGCCATACAAGGGCTTACTGCAAGTTGCCTCCGGTTTGCGTTGTGTGTGGAGAGTTCTATTGTTCCGCCCAATGCGACAAACCAAAGGATGTCTCGAAGGTTAAAAAATGTAGCAATTGCGGTGGAAATCACACTGCTAACTACAGAGGCTGTCCAGTTTTTTCTATGGTAAGGAAGTCAACTCAGAAATTAAATAGTCCTGCTAGGCAGCCACAATATCAAGGAAATGATCATTACCCTCAGTTAGCTCAACCCACAACCAAACATGTTTCATACGCGGATATGTTAAAATCCAACCATATTTCAGCACACAAAGTGACACCTACAACCAATTCTACCCCAAATATGCACCCAGAAGCTAAAGAACAAACACCATCTGGTAACTACAATCGTCTCGAAGCAAGCATCGATACATTAGTGCATTCGTTAAACAGTTTTATGAGCTCAATGAGCAGCATGATGCAAAAAATGATGTTGCAGTCTACGATGTTGCAGGCGCACAGTGGCTGAAAATCGTTTTTCGTTGGCCAAAATTCTGTAACTTTTGAACCGATCAAAATATTGAAATACTTTTTTTTTAATGGATAGATATTTAGCTCAGCTTGATTCAGTTTTAATTACATTCAAATTGATTGAGGACTTTTTAAGGAATTCGAGGTCAAAGTTGAACATTTTAATTTTTTTAACTTTCAGAGTGAAATATGGGTTCATTCTGTGTGTAACATAGTAAAATATCCCTCTAAGATCCAAAAAAGTATATATATTCTTGATCAGTGACGAAATCTAAGACGATATAGCTATGTCCGTCTGTCCATACGTCCGTCTGTCCATCCGGCCGTCCCACAATGGTGCCGCGGCGGCAATAATTCCATTTTTAAATGTTCTCCGATCTTGATGATTTTTCATAATTTAAGAAAATACACCTTGAATATCGTGTTTCTAAAATATTAGGCCGATATTTTGTTTACTTTACTGTCCAGAGCCACTCAAAGTCAAGCAATGCGAAAATGTTTGGAATATGATATTTATGTATGTTATATTTAAAGGGTTTATACTGTTAAAGTACGACACGTATGTAACTTTGAGTATTTTTTTTTATTAAAAGAGATGTCATAGATAAGATTTATGAAAAAAAAATTTTAAAATATTGAAAAAAAAAAATTTTTTTTTATCGATATATTTTTGGTCCAAAAAAAAGAACATTCATCAACTTCATTGGACTGCATCTTCCTTGCGCAGGCAAGCGCACCCTGGAAGTCTATATGGAATTAAAGCCTGAAGTCTCACCTAAACAATGCAAAAAAAAAAGTGAGACATTGCATGGCCATTTAAAAATATTAACAAAAAACAAAAAAATGAGCGGCTAAAAATGTGCATATGCGTAGTACTTTGTAGTAAGCATTGCAATGATTGCATACATGCTTTGTTCTTCGCTTAGTTGTTGTTGTTGTTTCTTGCTTAGTTCTTGTTTTGTTTTGTTTTTGTTCTATGCAGAAATACAATATGCGTAAATTTTTTTTTTTGTTTTGTTTTGTTTTGATAGATATATATATATATATATTTTAGTTTTTAAATTTATCAAGAGTTATTCAAATTTATTTATTTATTTTGTTGATTACATGTGCAAGCTAATCAGCTGTTCTGTTATCTCTATTGCACTTGACTCTCTATTTATATTAATTATGCAAATTTATTTCTATATACAAGTGCAAGTGTTTTGAATATTATCAAGTGTAAAATAAATATTAAAATATGAATAGTTTACAATTATCATATCGAGAAATCGTTGACATTTTATTTGATTGTGATAGCGATATTGATGTTGTTGTTGATGTTATTTCAACAAATTACAGCAATATCTCACGGGATAAAATAGATTCTTTTAAAAGATTTTTAGTGAAAACATTTGTGCCTAGATTCAAATCTAAATTGAAAAGTGTATTAAATAAGAAGTCAAGGTTTTTGGAGAAAAATGATAATTGGCTGTCCTGTAGTATGTACTCTTTTGGTGAAGATTATGTGGATATTGAGGAACCGAGCTGTTCCAATAAAGTAAAGCGTGGTCGTCCTGTTATGACCTTTGAGGACTCTCAAGAAAGATCGAAGCGTTATAAAGTGCAACAATTGTGTGCCAATACTTCTGCGGAGCTGATAACGTCAGCTGCAAAGAAAATTGATAAAGGTGATAACACGTTGACAAAGTTAACACCAGAAAAAGCGCTTAGCATTATTCTTGATGCAAATTTGTCAAAATTTCAGTACGAAATAGTGAGGAATGCAACGAAGGAGCTTAATATTAACATTTTTCCGTCATATAAAAAGGTTCTTTTAATAGAATGTGTTTTAATGTTTTGTATTAAAAATCGTCGTAGAGTATCTAATGTTCTGTGTATTGTTCAAAACATTTATTGTGTGTGTTGTTTTCTCTTGTTTTGTTTTACAAAGTAAGTTGCGTTATTATTATTATTAAACTTGTTTTAATCACCAGGTGTTACTTGCAAAAAAAGAATGTTATCCACAGAACATTAAAGTTAAAGAAAATTTAAGTCAAGTCGATCTTCAAGATTTGTTAGATCATACGGCAGAAAGAATTTTGAAGTCAAAACCGCTAAGTGAAATCCGTGATATGCCTAATGACTTGAAATTAATTTCGAAATGGGGATGTGATGGTTCTTCTGGTCATAGTGAATATCAACAAAAATTCACAGATGAAAATACAACCGATAAAAGTGTTTTTTATCCTAGTGATTAAAAAAATTAATTTATATATTTTCAATTTCTCATTAATAACTATTAAAATAATTAAAAAGAATTACACTTTTGAAAAATATAATCAGGTTCTTAATTAGTAATTTAAAACATATAAATTTATTTTTTTTTAATTATGTATTCAGTAATACTTACAATTACTAATTATTATTTAACAGGTATGTTCTTAACTTCACTTGTGCCGTTAAATTTAATTAAAAAACATGATTCATCGTTGGTGTGTTGGAAAAATTCCAGACCATCTTCCACCAGACTTTGCCGTCCAATTAAATTTGAATTCGTGAAGGAAACGGCGATTGTCATCAATGAGGAAGTCAAGAGAGTGGAAGATGAAATTGCAAATTTAGTAAACACTGTAGTGGAAGTTCATAACAAAATTTTTAGTATTAGCCATACACTTTTATTGACCATGATTGATGGAAAAATTGCAAGTACATTAACACAGACTTCATCCATGGCTGTATGCTTCATTTGCAATGCTAAGCCTACGGAAATGAACGATTTGGAAATTTTAAAAACAAAGACTGAGTCAGAAGACGCACTTAAATTTGGCATTTCTCCACTTCACGCGAGAATTAAATTTATGGAATGCTTTTTACATATTGCATATAGAAAGCATTTCAAAGCTTGGCGAACAAACACAAATTCAAGAACTGCAATGGAAGAAGAAAAGCGAAATATCCAAAGAAAACAAGGTGTAGGCAGCACAAATGATGGTAATACATCTAGACGTTTTTTTGATAATCCGCGCATAACTGCTGAAATTGTAGGGGTTGATGAAAACCTACATAATTCATCGTTTTAAAATAATATTGGCTACAATTAATTGTAATGAGCCAATCGATAGTAAAAAATTCCATGATTATTGTATGGACACTGCACAGTTATATATTTCTTTGTACAGCTGGTACTATATGCCAATTTCGGTACACAAAGTGCTAGTCCATGGCTGTAAAATAATAGCAGCAGCGATCCTGCCTATAGGAATGTTATCGGAAGAAGCCCAAGAAGCTCGGAACAAGGATTACAAAAAATACCGCTTGCATCATGCTCGAAAATGTGATAGGGTGTCTACAAATGTAGACGTGATGAATCATTTATTAGCTTCTTCGGATCCTTACATAAATAAATTACGTTCAAAGCCTAAAAAAAAATATTTAGAAATGCATGAAGATGTTAAAAACTTATTATGTGATTAAAAATTATAAAAAATTGATTTTAAAATTTTTTTTATTTTAAATTCGTTGGTTTTTGGATTTCTATAACTATGAAATTAGCCGAAATAACTGATTTCTACGTTGAACTTGTATGGAAAGTGGGCGTGTTTGTAGGCAGATTTTTTTCATATTTGATATCTAGAAAGAATAAGTTAATTTAAAGCTTCTTATGCAATTTTCATGATTCTAGATCTATTTTTATAGAAAATGTTCCACTTTATAGTTCACTTCGTATGGGAAGTGGGCGGATTTTGTTCATATTTTCAGCAAAGCTTTCTAATATCAAAAAACACAAATTCACCAAATTTCATTGATCTAGGATAACTACAAGTATTTAATGCCGGGCTTTATATGAAAGGGGACCACTGTGCGTCCGTCCATTCGCCTGTCTGTATGAACACGATTCAGTCTAAACGAAAAGAGCTAGACCCTTGAAATTTGGTACATATATATCTTGAAGGATAGGGCAGGCTAAGTTCGTAAATGGGCCAAATCGGACCAGGGGGAAAAAATTCCCCTAAGAAGAACTAAACCAACCCCTGAAAAACTGCACATTTTTACAAGTTTTTTTGTAAATTTGTTAAGCAAATGAAACATTTTTATGTCAAAGAAGGTTCAAGGTCTTTACCCTGGAGCCAGAAAATCATAAAAATTTATTTTTGGACCCCGCCCCCTTTTTGTGGGCGTTTATATAGCATATTATATGAAAAATAGTGTCAATAATTAACAAATTGTATTACCTAAGCCTAGATTGCATAAAAAATTAATTTTTAAGCTTTCATGACGAATGGAAAATGTACTCGGATCTTCTGCGCTACCTTCACCTCACCCCCCCCCCTCCCCCCCCAAGAAAAAATTTTTTTTTTTGGTTAAGCAACAAGAAAATATAACTTTTATTCATTTGACTTAAATATTAATTGCAAATATTCCATATTCTGTTCTGTGCTATTTCTGTTCTTTAGTAGTTTTTTGGCTTCTTCATCTAAATCCCGATGGTCCACTTTCCATTGCTTTCGAATACTGGATATGAACGGATCTGACGTTGCCAATAATATATTAAATAGATCTTCATTTGTTGAATTCCGTGAAATTTTCCTAGTATTGTGCTCTCTATAAAATATGTAATCCTTGTTCCTTTTTTCCTGAGCCTCCGCTGATAGATCTCCAAGTGGCACCAAATGATATTTAATGACATCTTCACCATGATAAAGGATTTTGTGAACTGTTGCAGACATATTTCTCCATGGGTAGTTAGTGGTATATATTTTTGCAGTTTCCTTAGCATAATCTCCAAATTTTCTACAGTCAATTTCTTCATTGCATGCAAGTACTTCTAGTATTATTTTAAATCTGAAAATAATGTTGAAATCCACTCCTGTTATTTCAGATGCTGTTTCTGGATCTGAAAAGAATCTTCTTGCGGTATTGCCATCATTTGTATTGCCTGACCTTGTTTTGGCTGATCTATAATCAGTCCACGTTTGCGATATTCATCTTGAACATGTTTCTTTTTTGAACTTCTTAACTCTTTGTTGGTCACGTTGTTTCTTATTGATCCTGAAGACCCGAAATCCAAATCATAACTGATTTTTAGTATGTGTTCCATAAGTCGTATTCTTGCGTGTAGTGGTGATAATCCAAATTCATATGCATCGGTATTATCTAATGATTTTGCTGGGACTTGGTTTAATTGTGTTAGTCAAAGCCTGACCCACTTTTCCATCTATCATTGTCAGGACTAACTGGTAGCTTACTTCAATTTGCTGCCCATCTAACTGTAATTGTAATGGCTGTAGTGCTGTAATTTAGGCCTTGATATCACTAATTTCTTTATTAATAACATCATTTGTTTCTTTTTTGAATTGAAATTTGATTGGTCTGCAGTATTTCGTAGAAGATAGTGTCCCATTTTTCCAAATATCCATTGTTTGCGTTGTACTAGTCGAAGGCTCTGAATCTTCCAAAATCTTTTTCAATCGCAATGGTACAAATGATACCATGAACATATCTGAGTCAGAAATATTTTCACATACAGCTTGTTTATATTGTTTTTGTCCCGGAGAACCATCACATCCCCATTTACAAAAAAGAATTAACTTTGTGTTTCCGTATTTCTTCAACTCATTTGCTGTTATTGATTGCAGCAAGCGTGCGGCTGTGTGATCAAGTAGAGATTGTAGTTGTACCTCTGCCGAAATTGGTGTGATTGTAATAGTGTCCTTTGATGGCAAATAGTCCATTTTAGCAGCGGTTATGTGATGATATGCTGGATATATATTTGAGCCTTTTTCAATCCCACGTTGTCTGAGTTTTGTTAATTTCAAATCTAGAAATAATGCTAATGCCTCCTCATTTGTGTACTGTATTGCATCATTCGGAGTTGGTATACTTTTAAGAATCCGTTTTGTTCTCGGTGGACTAGCTTTAACAACTTTTTCAATGATATCTACTTTTGTAAATTGGTTCTGTGATCGTAATTGATGTAGGAAAGATTCTTTTATATTTGTAGAACCAAAGGCATCGGTAATATCTTTAAGCTTCCGCCTCTTAGATCTATCGCTGCAATTGTCCACTAATGATTTGCGTGGTCTTCCAGCCTTATCTTGCTTTGCTGTTTCTGCAGCGACAGTAAGTTGACCTTCTAACCACTTTACACTTTTTATATAAAATTTTTGTTTACTGTACATAACTTCTTTGTAGCGTTTTTTTAGTGCTTTGACGAAACTATATAATTGCTCTTGCATTTCGGTGCTACACGAATTTAAGTTTAATTTTATTTTAACGTAACTAAGAACATCTTCCTGATTTTTGTTTCTAAAATACACTGGCCAGTGGGGTGCAAAAGTATATATAGCCTTAAAGAGGACACTTTCACATTTCTCGTGGTTGTATACGTTTCTTGTTCCCTTTTGTTCCCTAGAAGTTCTATTCCACTAAAGTTTAAATTTGAGGAAAATATAGTAGTTTCATAAATATTTCATAACGCCCCTAATATTAAACGCTAGAGCTGTGTTTACTTACAACAACTAAAGACAATAATCCTACCAACATTATACAAAAAACCGCAGACCATTATCGATGATAGCTTGCGAGTAGTAACCATTTAATTTTGATAAAAAACCAAAGAAAAACACCTTTTTCTGAAATTAAAAAAAAAGTTGAGTTTGACACCATGCCACGCCCACAATTACCAATATTTTAACATAATTTTTTGGCTACCTTAATTTGGATATATTAACTACAAAATGACGTAAAATTTTAAAAATCGGTGACAAAAAAAAATTTACTTTTCGCCAACGAAAAACGATTTTCAATCACTGTGAGGCGGTACTTAACAAACCATGAACTGCTAAAAATATGTTTCTGGAACGCAAACGACTTACGTCAACACAAAAATGAACGCGAGTACTTTCTTAATAATCAACAAATTGATGTCATGCTGATTTCAGAGACTCACTTAACAACAAATAGCTTTTTTAAAATTAATGGCTATATATTATATGATACCAAGGACCCTCGCGGACGAACATGTGGTGGATCGGCAATACTTATAAAGGCCAGAATCAAACATTATTTACTGTGTGATTTTTGTGAGGATTATCATCAAGTAACAAATATCTGCCTGGAAGAATTTCATCAAAACTTAGTTATTTCTTCGATTTATTCACCTCCTAGATTTCAAGTATCAGATAGTCGGTATAGCGACTTCTTCAAATCACTAGGTCTCTGTTTCATAGCATCAGGCGACTACAACGCTGAACATACATTTTTGGGATCACGCCTAATTACTCCAAAAGGTCGTGTTTTGTTTGATACAATTTCAAAAATGCGTCTGAATGTGATATCGAGTGGACAACCCACCTATTGGCCTACTGATCGACAAAAAATACCTGATGTTATTGATTTTGGCGTGACTAAAGGTATTTCGAGAGAAATTATTAAGGTTGAAGCATCACTCGAATTATCCTCAGATCATTCACCCACTATTGTCTGTATATGGAACCAGCAAAATATTGTGTCACCAACAACTAGCACAAGCATTAATTTGTTGAAATATAGAAATATCTCAGTACTCACTGTTCGGAAAATATACCGCTAAGAACACCAGAAGATGTGGACCAGAGTCTAATTTATTTTGATCAAAACCTTAAATCAGCTGCCCAACATGCGACAGAAACCAGACAACCAGCTAGATACAATCAAATTTATTTTGTAGGTGTCGAGCGGCTCTTGGCTGAAAAAAGAAAAATTAGAAGAGAGTGGCAATCACACAGATCTCCTGAACTCAAATCTAGACTTAAAGATTGCAACGGCTAAGACAGCTGCTAGAATATCGAAGAGTAGCGTCTCTGAAAAATTACTTGGAAGTCCTCGACGCAACTGCACAATCAGATTATTCATTATGGCGTGCGTGTAGAAACCTTAAAAGGCCAGTCGTACGTAAGCCCCCCTTGCGAACTTCTTGTGGTGACTGGGCAAGAAATGATACCGAAAAAGGTAATTTATTTGTTGATCATTTGAAAAAGGTTTTCACTCCAAATATGTGTACTGATATCGTTGACTTGTCACTAGTAGAGACTAGTGCCGTAGTTCCCCTAAGATTTGAATTTAGCGATATTGAAAGGGCAATAGCAGATTTAAACACCAAAAAAGCCCCTGGCGTTGATAAAACAAGTAACAAGATGTTAGTTGAGTTGCCCGTATAGGTCGCAGAATTATTCTGTTTGTTTTTAATGCCATGTTACGTCTTGAGTACTTTCCCACAGAGTGGAAGGTTTCTTTGATTACTATGATTCCTGAACCAGGAAAAGACCACACAAAAGTAGAATCATACAGACCTATAAGCCTTTTATCAAACATGTCAAAGTTGTTTCAGAGAATATTAATAACTGAATTAAGCTGAATCCAATTCTTAGCGCGAAAGAATGTATTTCGAACCATCAATTCGATTTCAGAAAACAAAATAGTACGATCCAACAAACACACAGATTAGTAAATGTAATTAAAACGACCTTTGAAGAAAAAAAATACTGTTCTGCGCTTTTTATCGACGTTTTTCAAGCATTCGATAAGTTTTACTAAAAGAAGGTGAAGCTTGCCACAGCTCATTGAAGCCGGAGTTCCCCAAGGTAGTATTTTGGGACCAATTTAATATTTGTGTACACATCAGATATGCCAACTAGCTCCCTAGTGCACACATCAACTTTTGCAGATGACACAGCTTTTTTAAGTATTCATGAAAGTGCCCAAGAAGCAACACAAATGAAAAAATGGCTAGAAAAATGGAGAATAAAAGTGAATGAACAAAAATGTACTCACATAACTTTCACACTGCGTAGGGACTCATGCTCTCCTATTCGCATAAATAACGAAGTGATACCACAGCTTTCAGACATTTAATACCTGGGTATACATCTTGACCGTCGCCTTACGTGGAAAAGCCACTTTGATTTCAAGTTAACACAAATGAAACTAAAAGCAGTACAACTAAATTGGCTTATTAGCAGAAACTCCACCCTGAGCTTAGATTGTAAACTTCTACTGTACAAGTCGATCCTCAAACCAATTTGGTGTTATGGCATTCAATTATGGGGCACTGCCTTAGCTAGCAAAGTAGAAAAAATTCAAAGGCGTCAAAATAAGATACTACTTATGATCACATCTGCTCCCTGGTATATAAAAAATTCGAACATCCACAAAGACCTAAACATGCCATTAGTTAAAGCAGAAATAGCGAAACATGCAGTCACATATCTAAAGAGGCTTGAATCTCATCCAAACCCTTTGGCGCGTAACATGCTGAATGAACCTGGTTACATTCGACTAAAAAGAAGAGATACTGCTTTTCTTGGCCGTACATTAGAGGGATGACCCGCAAATGATTGCAAAATCCGTGAAACAAACATTATTTTTGTCTAGCACTGGCTTAAAAAGTATATTTTATTTTAGACTTAAGATATGGGTAATTATTGTTAGTTCAAAAATATTGAAGATAGAATAGATTTTATCGATAAAACAAAACTGTCGGTTATTTACCAACTCTAGTCATGATTCGATAAAAAAAAAACATTTGAAAAAACTGAAAATCCTATTGTATATAACTACGTTGGCACTGAAATTGAGCCATTTGAAGCCGAATCAAAATTTACAGTTTCATAAAAAATATAAATCATTTTAGTAAAACTAATTTCACCATAATGAAAATTAATACATATATGTATACTGTAGTTTCTAATATCAACTATTTTAGGTTTGTATATGTGCAAACTATTTCTTTTTTAATATATTTTAATACTTCAAGATTCAAAGCACTGTCACGAATACTAGATTTCCCACTATTGCTGTTATTTTAATAGTAAAAAAAAAATTATTATAATTTGAATATAAAGTACGTATGCAACTGGGCTAAATGAATGCATTATTAAAGTGCATTACTACTTTAATGGTAACAACTTTTGAGAATAAAGAATTTCATGTTCGAATTAGTGAGACGGACATACTGAATATTTAAAAGATTTCATTGTTTTATTCGCATTACAAAAAATATTCAGACTTTTTAAAGTAAAACTTTTTGAAGAATATTATTTCCTTTTCTGCGTAACGGAACTCTATAGATAGAGTAGCTAGACAAAATGAATAAATGAAAGGACGAGCACTAGACATGTATTAAATTAAATAACTCCTTTACATAGAATGTTTGTAACAGAACAGCAACGTGAACTACTTGCACTTTTGTAAGTATAACAATAAATAATGATGACGACGACTACGACTATGATGACAACAAACGCTGAAGGCTACAACGAAAAACAACTTCTAGCACTAGAACGAGTGCAATAAAGGAAAGCATAGCTGCCATAGTAGTACTTCCGTTCTAAACGTGATTGTTTCTGTGTGCGGATGTACAAAATACTACACGACGGAAATGGTCGCTACTGTTGAAAATGAAAATACAAAAAATCTGAATGAGATAATTTTCATTATTTTCTAAGTACTCGTTCCATTGCAGTGAAAATGTAAGTATTTTTTGTATTTTTTTCTACTCTTACACAATGAACTAAATATAACTTTAAAGATTTTCTTTTTAAACGCGAGAAAGAAAGAAACGTTGGTCTGTTTGTCTGACTAACTGGCAGACAAACAATGAGAGAACGATGGGGAATGTTAAAAGGTAAATTAACGCTTTGATAAATATATACATTAGTAAAGTCGAACATGACATTGTGAATGTCTTGCATGTAATCAATTAAATTCCTAGGTTAAATATGACTAATAAAAGTAACTACGAGAATAAATTTATATACCTAACTATTTACACTTAAAACTATGTCAAAACCATAAGCTGATTACAATTACAAAGTCTTTAAAAGCTAGGGTTTCAGAAAGATCTGGGGTGAAATCGTTACATCCGTGATCGTATCGACAATCGTACGAAAAAAAAATTACGTGAACGAAAATCGTGTGAATTGAATGGCATTATGACGTACGATTGCGAAAGGATCGTAATTTTTTGTTTGATGAATATTTAATTAACAATAGATGTGAAACTCTCAATATAAATCAAAATTAAAAAAAAAACAAAATTACTAAAACTTACAAAAATTAAAAATGGACCCGAATTTATTTTTTTATCTTAATTCAAGTGATAGCGAAGAGGATGAAAAAATAGTACGTAGTACGCAGCTGCATCGTGGTAATCCACAGGCCTTGTCGAATACGGCGTAAGTAATACAAAATTGGGTTCTCAAAATATGTATGTATGTACACACATCCTTCATTGCAGATTTAAAAAGCGATTTCGTTTAAGTAAAGAAGCTTTTTTCTATTTATTAGCTGAATTAAATTTAACCCACTTAGATGCCAAAGCTGTGCTACCAATGTTACAACTGGCAGTTACTCTGTCCATTTCGGCAACGGGTGGTTACTAACACTCAAAAGGAAGTGACTGTCAGTTCGGAATGTGTAAGAATACAGTTACTAAAGTTACTTCGGCCGTACTCCACAAATTATGTGGGAAGCATACAAAATTTGCACCTAATGCTTTGTCTGCATGTAAGGAATGATTTTTTGAAAAATATGAAATAATAATTGTTTAATTTATTTTTCTAATTTAATTTATTAATTATGTGGATAAAATTTTAAGTTGTAGGATGTGGTGTTGGAACGCATATTGGATTACAAAAGCCAGTAGACAATGAACATATATATGTTTAACAGAAAAGGTTTTCACAGTTTAAATGCAATGATAGTAAGTAGTCTTTTATTAAGATTTAAAGAAATTAACAAAAGGCATTTTAAAAGGTTTGTAATAATAAATATTAAATTTTTACTGTAAATTGGTGGAGCCGCTCACGATTCCTTTGTATGGAAACATTCCGACCAAAGACTAGCCCTAGAAAACCTTTTTACTTCGAACGGAAATGGAAACAAGTGACTGTTAGGTGCGAATTTTCTTTTATTCGTAAAAATAATGTAGCAATAAATGGTACTCTTTTAAACGTGTCTTGAAAATGATGTCTACACGGAAAGCACTCGCTAAACGTACCAAAACAACAGCCAGTGACGACGGTCTTCACCGAAAGGTATGATAACAGTAGCAATAAATCATTTTACCATTTTTTTAAGGAACTCCGGCTATCCTCTTGAGCTGTGGTTCATTACGCCATATAAAAATGCTGATGATGGATCCGCTGAAGCCCATTTTAATGAAATTCACTGTAAAGCAAGATACATCATTGAAAGGACAAAATCGATTTCATGTAATTTACATTTTGTAGCGATTTTTTTTCCTTTTTCAATTTGGTCGAACTAAATTTTGTTAACGGATGACAATTCGTAAAAAAACGTACGTTTAGTCATACGATAATGTATGTTATAATCAGCGTTGCCGTTTTGGTCCAATTGGACCAATTTACTTTTGGGCCGTTTTGTCGTTTATTATTTTTCATTCTATTTTCTTTTTATTTTTAATGTACGGCAAACATCTCTTATATTCAAAATAATTTTTACACACCGATATACGTTCACAAATTAATTATTAACGACGTTTTAAAAGTTTCATAAACTAATTGAATGTGATCCTGATTTAATAGTATCTAGCAGAATGGAATTTGCTGCGGCTCAGCGAAATAAAAATTTCCACTAATTTACATATTAATGACTTTTGGCAAGAAATAACACCAATAAAAACCGGGTTAAACGAAAAATGTTTTGGAAATATTTCTAATTTTATATTTAATTTGTTATCTCTGCCACATAGCTCCGCCGCAGCTGAACGCAAATTTTTAACTCTATCGCTTATAAAAACCAAATACCACAAAACCAAAACAGTATTATGTCTTGCAAAGAAATTATTGAAATAAATAATCCACACTATGTGTGGTCAACAAAAAGAAACATACCTAATCAAATATAAAATAATTTAATTTTAAGTGCTAATGAAATATTTTACATAAATAATTTTTTATAATTAACATTCTTTGTCTACAAATGATCTCAAACAGATTGAAAAATTTGTTGATATTAATGTATTTAATACATGCCAATAATCATATAAAATGTGTTATGTTTAATTATTCGTTTTTAACAGTAAATAAAAAATACATACACAAAAAGACTGATTAAGATTATATTAGTTCTCGGCATTTTAAATATAGTTATTTATAAATTTCATTATATAATTTTTTTCATACCTGAATTATTTAAATCAAATAAGTTATGTTTCAAATCTTTATTTTACTTAATAAAATGTTTTAAAAAACTTTAATTGGTATATTAATTAAGTTTTAAAATTTGGTCCGATGCAAACGGTTTTGGTCCATTTTTGGGAAAATTTTGGTCAAAAAAAAATTTCCAACGGCAACATTGATTATAATCTCAATTATTGCGAATTATCATTAGTTGACGTATGAATTATTATCAGTTGACGTACATATGTATGTCATAATCCAAAAAAAGTATTTTACGATACGTGTTGTTTCACGAATGTAACCATTCCACCCCTGTTTTAAAATGATATAAAAAATAAAATATAGTCTTAAAAATGCTTAAGTTAAATTTATTTTTGACATTTTTCGACAATCTAACCAGCTTTTTATCAGGTATTGCAAATAATTATTATTTTAAAAATTTTAACCAAAAAAATCGTAATGAAGGAGAAATGCGGCTGCAAAATAACCCTATGAAATAACGCCCAAAACCAAAAATAAAAATGTCACATATAGTTAGCATATACAAAAATGTAAAATTTTTATATAATCCTTAAAATAATTTTTTCTATGCAAAAAAAAAATGTTAACGGCCTTTTTTGGGCTAAAAATTTTATTTCTTAAAATGCTTATAACTTAATCATTTTAAATTATTATTTGCAAGTTTAGATACCATTTTGTATGTATTAACAAGACCATGTATAAAACTGAAGAAATGGAAAGCTGTAAAAAATTTTCGGGTGTGAGGTTTCCAACTTTGCGACCACATAGCGTACCCGTCTTTAAAGCTTAAGTTCAGATACTCCTCTGTTATGCTTATGTCAAATTTTGGATCATTTTTTTATAAATGACTAGGTTATTTCCAAAATATTTTGATCCTGCCCCACTGTGCACTGGTACAACTTCAACTGTGATGTCAATATATTTTCTGTAAATTTATCATTTTTTTTTTTGGAAAAGCAAAATAGACTTTTAATGTAAACACTTTTGCGGTGTAAGGTTAACTTTATACATAACTACTTATTATTTGTGATCATTTTTTATTAAAATTATATCGATTTTAAGACAAACCATTATTTTTTCACATTTATTATCAAATTGGGTAAACTTTCATTAAAACATTTGGGCAATTTTTCATTATATAAAATCGCCATTAAATATAACAATGAATTATTCTCAAAAAAAAGACGAAAAAACACCCAAAACTTTTGGGTTACTTTTCATATCAAATATTACCCAATTTTGTATGAAGATTTCTTAGGCTATTTTTCATTTTTGCTCTTGCGCGATTTATCATAGGGTCATTTTGCATGCAGCCGAGAAATGCCCCACGATGAAGAAGTACCCCAATATAATTGTTATTAGGAGGAGTACCTTTGCCTGGATTGATTATTATTTGTTTGAGTTTTATTATAAAAATTAAATTTAACAATTACTTATTAAGTTTTATTTTTTGCTTACAAAATAAAAGTTATTTTTCGTTTTATTTTTTGCTTGGAAAATAACAGTTATTTTTCAGATTATATTTTTTGATTGAAAATAACTGTTATTTTTTAGGTTTAATATTTTCAGGAACAAAGGCTTTATATAAAACTCTAGAATATATGATAAATTCTAAAATTATTGTTGACTGCTGTAAATAGTTTAAAATATCCCGCTTTCAAAAATATAATGTGCTGTCAAGTTTGCAGTAAACCGTATCAACTATTATCATCTGAGGCCCATTGATGTAAATTAGGATATTATAAAACATTGTGAAGAAAACAATATACACGTATGTATGTATGTGTGTATGTATGTATGTATACATCCGTTAGTGCTAGCAAAGTAGTAGTGAACAGAGGGTACTGAGTATCGAGTATTTGATCCTTTTTTTAAGTACTCAATACTCAAAAGTAGTTTCTCGATACGTTTAGCGAAAAATGTTTAAAACAAATTGAATAGAGAATTTAACGACTATATTAAAACTCTGATTAACAGTTCGTCTCTATTATGTAAAGAAAAGTATTGAGTATTATTGAGCACACATATGATAATAATTGAGTAGTATCCAGTAATTAGCAGTAGTAGTAGCCATATTTATCCAGATTAGCACAGTAGTAGCCATATTTATCTAGATTGGCACAAGTCAATAATCATATCGCACACTAAATTATAAACATTTACAACTCAAAATTCACAAATCTTCAAAAGGGGCAAAAACTGTTTATAAACATTTTTGTAATTTTTATTTTTTCAGTTCAACTAATCACTCAACTGAAACTAAGTGAGCTAATTACCACACTGAGCTGATGTAAGCCCCTTAGTTCAGTTAGTTCAATTAGTCCAGGCAACTCACTAGTTTAGTCTGCTCACTAGTTCAGTTAGCTCACTAGTTCACTTAGCTCATTAGTACATTCAGCTCACTAGTTCAGTCAGCTCACTAGTTCAATTAACACACTAGTGTAGTCAGCTCACTAGTTTAGTCAGCTCACTTGTTCAGTCAGCTCACTAGTTCAGTCATCTCACTAGTTCAGTCAACTCACTAGTTCCGTTTTTCTCATTAGTTTATATGGCTTTAGTTTCGAACCATAATAGGTAGACTCTTGAAATTTTCAAAGAAGGTGTATTACTACGGCAAATATAAAATTTAATAAAAATTAAAGGGTGTTCCAACAGTGACATGATTTTCATTTATATAGCTTAATTTTTAACTATAATAGCTTGACTTTTGAATATTTCACAGAGGCCAACTGTGGCAACTATAACGGTTACTAAAAATTAAAGTGTAGTACCGAGATTTGCATGTATATATATGACCTAAGTAGACTTTTAAAATTTTAACAGAATGTTTATTACGATGGCAACATCAACTATTTCTATAAATGAAAGGGTCTTCCGACAGTGAGTGTTTTGCATGTATATGGCCTTATTTTCGCACTATAATAGCTAGAATCTTGAAAGTTTAACAGAAGGTGTATTCCTATGGCAACTATAACAATATTAAAGGCTGTTCCCTAGAAATTGCAGTTTTAAATAATTTCGACTTATCTTGTAAACATTTAAAATTTAGAAGGGTATTCAAATTTAAGGACTGTCCACATAGTAGTCCTGGTTAACAAGCATACACTTAAAATTTTTGAAAGTAAATAAAAACAACATAAAACTAAAAGACGAGAAAAAATAAAATAGCACCGAACGCTATATAAGCATAGTAAAAATATGCAATATTTTAAGTCAATATAATATGCAAAATAGATTTTTTATTTATTTAGATTTTATTCAAATTTTTTTAAACAAAATTATTAAACTTCAATAATACAAAATAAACATCATTCATCATTCAGAGAGTAAGAATTTACGCCAAACTTCTAAATCATTTTTTAAATAGAAAATTCTTCTGAATAATTCTTAACAAAATTTAACACAAAATTACTTCAGTAATCATTTTTTTAAATAAACAATAAATTGTTTCGTAGCTTTAACTTAAAATAAAATTATTATTGAAATTTTTTTACAGAAGTGATCAATGCCGACTGACATTATAATTTTAATGTTAATAATTTATTAAGAGTACCATTTTTTATTTGCCTTATTATTTAACAAATGTTTAAAGAAGTAAATCACAGTTAAATAACACAGTACAACACATGATTTGCCAACTCAATTCTGTGAACTGTATGTGAAATTAGACCCAAAAAGAAGAATTTCTGCATCATTCGTTTTGTCTTCTTACCTGCGATTTGAAGTTAGTATCGATTTGAAGTTAGTACTATCGTATAGGGGAATTTACGCGTGCATCGATTTTTATGATCTTTGTCTCATTTTGATCATAGGTTATGTGACTTTGCGAAAAAATAACTAGACTTGAAACTTTTTTCCATTTTGGATTTTTTATGTATTTAAAAAAAAAAAATTAAATTTTTAGGCAAAAAATAATTTTTTCCCTTCATACATTCATTTTTAACTTCGAAAGTGTTACTTGTATAGGAAAACAATATATGAACAGATTAAGGGAATTGTAATTTTTATTTTTTAAAATTTATTTCAACTAAATTGGGCTAGTGGTTGTCGAGCTATGTCAAACAACAGGGCCTAAAACGTGATAAATTCCCCTATTCGATAGTACTAACTTCAAATCGATACTAACTTCAAATCGCAGGTAAGCAGACAAAACGAATGATGCAGAAATTCTTCTTTTTGGGTCTAATTTCACATACAGTTCACAGAATTGAGTTGGCAATCAATTAACTGAAAAATGTTATACTGTGTAAGTAAACAAAAAACCTTTTACTGTTTACTGATTCAACTTCAAACTCAGACAGAGTTGTTTAACAAAAATTGCACTTACCTACTGAGGAAAATACTGAACTAAAAAGATTGTTCACTTTAGCGAACTAACAAGCATAACTCTAGTTATTTGATAATCAAATTTAGTTCTGTTACAAACGTTAAGGATTTGACCAGTAAACTGGTTTAGGAAAACCATATTTTTATAAATTGTGACTTGCCTAATAAATGAATTCCAGAACATTATATTGGTTCAAAGCATCAAGACCTTCGAAGCATTTTTCTAGTGATGCAATTATTGATTTTAGTAGCCTGCTTAAGTAGAGGAGATCTGTGTGATTGTCACTCTTTTCTAAGTATTATTTTTTAAATCAAGATCAGTTCGAAATCACCAGAGTAAATTTGATTGTGTCTTATTTGTTGACGATTTTTGTTGTCTCTGTTCTTAGAGGAATATTTTCCAAACAATGAGTTCTGATATATTCTGATATATTTTAGCCAATTTATGCAAGTACTTGTCATCCTTAAAAAATCAGGCAATAAAATGATTTCTTGCGGGCAGTGCGTCCATTTTGGCATTTTTTCAGCTAAATTTAGTATTATTTTATCCAATTTAGCCGCAACTCTTTCATTTTGAAGTTTTTGGCACTATTTAATTTTAGAAAAATCATACAATTACTTCGGTCTTATTAAAAATCTATCACAATTTTTTTTTGGATTGTAAGGAATTGCTACAAATTATGACATGTATTTGATTTTCCAATTATTCCAATAATGGCGTCACCAACTAAACTTCTCAAGATTGTGGAAATGGCAAGCAGATTGGGCCTGCTGGTTATCATTGGAACGTACATCATGTCGTGTGCTCATAGCGGAAACTCGCAAAACCTCCCGCAAACTTTTCAATGAGGCAAAAAGAGTGGGTAACTGGTCAACATACAAGGCCTCAGTTAATAGATTTTTGTCAGACGAGATGGCTTCGTAAAATCTTATCAGTTTCACAAGTTGTGCCGAGTTTCATTAAGAAAATATGTGGCAACTGGACTGCAAGTGGACATGAGACCCTTGAGATACTTATGGACACACATTTCCCTGGCTGTACTCCCCTAACAGGGGTGCACTTGACCAGCTCGGATTGCTTCTCACGAGCCCCAATCCCTATAAATGGGGAATAAACTCTTGTGGCTTTGACCCGTTAAAATCCCCGGGTTCAGATAGCATTATACCTGCTGACCTTCAGCATAATGCGGAAATTATGGCTAATCCGAATATATACAGCATGTGTGTCATGGGCGTATATTCCGGAACTGTGTACTAGGTTGTTTTCATGCCTAAAGGAGGAAAAACATGCATTGGTGGCGTTCCTTGATATAAAAGGGTTCTGGAGAGACTGGACGTAAATCAATAAATTATTAGCTTCATTTCGAATTTGCTGACCAATGGAGTCATCATATCCAATATGGGGCGAACTACTGTCTGCCGGGCAGCTAAGTGAGGGACACCACAGGGAGAGGTGCTGTCACATCTTTGGAACCTCGCCATAAATTCATTGCTTACGGTATTGGTTTCCATGATGTTTACAACTGTAGCTTATGCGGATGATGTTGCAGTAGCTGTGTCAGGAAGACACCTGGACACTATCGCAACGTTTGCAAACATCGCTTAGACAAATTAGTAGGTGGAGCACTGAAATTGGTCTAAGTGTTAATGCGCAGAAACGGATCTTGTGTTTTTCACCAGAAGAAACAAGATACCTACTTTTCCGCTACCGCACCTAAACGAAGTGGAACTCAAGTTATCTGACATGGCGAAATATCTAGGTGTTATTCTAGACTACAAACTGTCATGGAACCTTAACGTACAATTTAGGGCAAGGCTTCAATAGCCCTATATACCTGTGAGAAGGCCATAGGTAAAAAATGGGGCATTAGCCCTGTAAATGCCTGCTGGCTTTTTAATACAGTGATAAAGCCCATAATAATGTATGGAGCGCTTATATGGTGGATGGCCTGTACTAGGCAAGTCTACATTCTGTAGTATAGTCAACAAAGTACTACGCACTTCAGCCTTGATGATTACGGGTGACATACGCACTACGCCATCAAAGGCTCTTTTCACAATGTTGCACTGGCTTCCAGCCGATCTAATGGCCATACACCTGAACTCGGCGATAAGGCTTAGTGCAACTGGGGCATGGAAATCGAAGAGAAATCCAAGGCTATGCGACTTTTTTGGAATGTGTGTGTATATCGACTATTCCGGGAAATATTTAATATGGTGCCCCCCAGCCATACCGGTTCGGAGTATCAATGTCAGGCACGTCATCTATGTTGACACATGACCGTCATCAAGAGGACGTGTTTATACAGACGGATCTAAAACGGACAATGGAGTGGGAGGAGGCGTCTTCATCCCTCGTTTCCAAACAAGGATGAGGTTTAGGCTGCAAAACCAATGCAGTAAATGAGCGGCAAACTGGCTAAGGTATCACAGGATATATGGTAAAGATATCCAGTTCTGTACCGATAGCAAGACTGCGATATACTCCTTATCTGGAGTTTCTACAACGTCCAGTTTGGTTCGTGAATGCCGGACATCTATAGATGAGATCGCGAGATATTCCAACGTGGAACTCTTTTGAGCGCCGAGGCACGCGGGCGTGCCCGGAAATGAAACTGCAGACCAACTTCCTGGATCTGGAACCTACCTTGGGGATCAGGAGATAGATCAACTAGTTGGCGATCCGATAAGTTGCTGTAAAGATAACTTCCAGCAGGAACTACTGGGGGCTGCGCAAACCAGATGGTCGAACGAACCACCTGCACGATCTCGAGGCTTTTGTGGCCTCAGTATGATTACAAGCGAAAAGCAATCCTACTGATAACCCCTCGAGGATAGATTGTCACACTACTGACTGTGCTGACAGGGCTATAGGTGCCCACGCTAATCATTATAATTATATATATATATATTGTATTTGTCGGAATGATTGTCAACATTGAAGTAAACGTGCTATGTACTTTAGAAATCGCGTTTTTTAATTATTTTTTTCAATTATCTATCAGTCAAGAATTAATTAAGTATAAATATATTTATTGTCGTACTGTATAAGAGAACTAAAATGCTCCACAAGATCGTTAGTCGTACTTTAAATTAAAATAAAATCTAAAGTGGTCTTCTTAAAGTGTTTTGATTAAAACTAGGGTTTGGGATTTTACGGACTTTTTCATCTCACGGGAAACGGGGAAAATCAGTTTTAAAGAAATTAAATTTTTTAACTAAAATAGTAAGAAAGAAATTTAATTTCTTTGGCAACTTTCTTTTTCTTTTTTCTCACGAGAATTTTTAACGTGTTTTAGAATCACTAGCTAATTTTTATTAGAATAAATTGTTTGAATAACCAATTTAAAAAGTTTTTAAATCATAAAGGACGCTAATTTTGCCAAACTATATTCTTTTTTTTTTCCTAATTTTAAACTATCAGCAGATTAAGTGTTTAGAAATTACACAACGCTTGTCTAACTTCCAAATGTTGTAAGCTGCAAAATAACTTTTTGATGTGCCCATTTTTTACACTGCTTTCTTTAATTCATTTGAGGCAGGCCAATGAAGCTTCAGGCCCTTTCCTTTGTTTCACCTTTAAGATTTTTTGCCGAGGATCTTCAAATTTTAAATTACACAAAAAATATAATTTTTTGGTCTTTTTTACATTAATGGTTATGAAACTTTTCTAGGGAAACGGGAAATTAGCCGATGACGTTGTTTCCCGGTAATTTGCAGGCAGGAATTCGCGTTTCTCAAACCCTAATTGGAATGCATGAACTGTAACTATAAAATCACTATAAACTTTGTAAAACATCACATTTGCTGTTAATACTCACATGTGGAAATAATGAAATTGGAAATTTTTCTTACACTTTCGTGGATGACGTTGTCATTGGCCAGAGATTGGTATGACTATGGAAATTTTTATCAAGTTTATCCCCGATCTTTTCGTGATAGTGATGGTGATGGAATCGGCGATCTGAATGGAGTTACGGAGAAACTACAGTACCTGAAGGATATTGGCTTCACAGCCATATGGTTGTCGCCAATTTTTAAATCGCCTATGGCAGACTTTGGTTATGATATTTCTGATTTTTATGCAATACATCCCGAGTACGGAACATTGGATGATTTTAAGAATTTACTTAAGAGAGCCAAAGAAATCGGGATTCGTGTAATTTTAGACTTCGTGCCAAATCATACAAGCGATGAATGTGAGTGGTTTCAAAAATCTATTAATCGAGAAGAAGGATATGAAGACTTTTATGTTTGGCACAATGGCACTATAGACTCCAATGGCAATAGGCAACCACCAAGCAATTGGAAAAGTGCGTTTCGGTATAGTGCCTGGGAGTGGAATGAAAAAAGGCAGCAATATTACTTTCATCAATTTTCTGTCAAACAAGCTGACTTGAATTTTCGCAATCCTTTAGTGGTGGAAAAAATGAAGGAGGTGATGCGTTACTGGTTAGATTTAGGAATTTCGGGATTTCGTATTGATGCTCTGCCCTTTATGTTTGAAAAGGGACCTGATGAAAACGGCAACTTTCTTGATGAACCGGTAATTGATGACGTCAGCGTGTGTCCTGACCCCGAAGACTGGTGTCATTTGAATCATACTTTCACCCAAAACCAACCAGAATCCATTGAAATGGTCTACCAGTGGCGTGAACTAACAACGCAATATAAAAAAGATCATGGTGGTGAAACTCGACTACTTCTCACGGAGGCATACACAACATTTGAGAATTTAATTCTGTATTACGGCAATGGAGTACGTAATGGTTCTATGATTCCTTTCAATTTCTATTTCATGCAAAACATTTTCAACACAACAACTGCAACAGAAATTAAGGATATAATCAACAGGTGGTTAAATACCATGCCCAAGGATGTTTTAGCCAATTGGTTATTGGGAAATCATGATAATCCTCGTTATTCAACACGTTTGGGCGAAGGGCGTATGGATTTATTTACGATTCTTGTACAATCATTGCCCGGGAATGCAGTCACTTATTACGTATATTAAATGAAAGCAAATAATTAAAAAAAATATTTAAATTGACAATTTACAGGGAGAAGAAATCGGTATGGTTAATGGCAACGTAACATGGAAGGAAACTGTCGACACACAGGGTTGCAATTCGAGTCCGGAAACTTATCAAAGTTATTCAAGAGATCCCGAACGAACACCGTACCAGTGGGATGCTTCAAACAAAGCTGGTTTTACCCGTGGTGATCATACATGGCTACCTGTTGCTTCCAACTATGTACACAATAATGCTCTTAGTCAGTTACGAGCTCCCCGCAGCCACTTACAACTTTTTAAAAAATTAATTAAACTACGTCAAGAGCCCTCAATGCGTGAAGGTTCACTTAAAATGCAAGCAATACTTGATAATATTCTTATCTACTCACGGTAAGTCGTCAGTAATGAAAATGATTCACAGTATCTAAATAAAAATTTACACACACCACTTAATAACCACTTGTTATAACTTTTTTTCCAGATATGCAAGCGGTAGTGACATGTACGTCATTGTGTTGAATTTAAGCAAGAAGAGGCAAAGCTTTAATATAAATGACTACTTTAATATTGGAAAAGAAGCTGAAGTCATTTGTTCTTCGATGCAATCTAAATATATTGATGGGTAAAAATACCAATTATCATTATTCATTCAAAATTCATTTATTATTTGCATTTCAGTCAACTCATTGATACCACGAAGTTTGAAGCGGAACCAGAAGTTGGTGTAATTTTAGCCAATAAATAATTCGATAAGCATTTAGCATCTATACGTACTTATATAATCATTATTTAATTCTAATTATTATATGGCCTGTTCTAAAAATCACTTTTTATCAAATTGATTGATTTGATTTTGTGTTCCATACACAAAAGTTTATAAAATCACGTAATTTTTAATCACTTGATTTTCAAATCACTTGCTTATTTTTGCTGGCTTTTTGTTGTTCATTTTATAACAAACTGCTGGAATAAACAGTTTGAAATATTCTTTTTTCATTTTTTGTAGTGAAATTAAGCAATTTATAAGACTGTTCTTTTGCAGTAAAATTTTATGTTTTTAATTTTTTTTTGTGTTTTTCCGCGCTTTTTTAACTGTCAGCAAATTAAGTGTTTAAAAAGTACGTCTACCCTTGCTATAGATAGAAGTTGCAATTGCTCCATATATACAGGCATGTCACAAATTCCGTTCGGAATTGAAATGATTCCGTAGTTACCATTCCGATCGGAATGGTTTTAGATTCCATTCGGTTTTATTAAATCGAAAAAAATACAAAACCACTTTTAATGTGACATCATAAGAATGAATGCAAAACAATAACCCATGCTCCAGAGCTATATTTCGTTTGAAAGTGGAATGATTTCGTATTTTGCTTCTATAGAAAACGTAAAACGAAAAAATTTTTCGGAATAAAACCACTTTCAATTTGCTATGTGGAATTGATATTTTAAGCAATTTATAGCCGTTTAAACTATTCCGAACATCTTTTTATTAGTAATATTCTGGACCATACCTTAACACTTTACGGCGCACAGTGGTCAAAAATCTATAACTTTTGATTGGATTGGAATTTTTATACGTGGATTTTCCTATATTGTAAGTGAGACTTTGGTCTTTAAGTTTTGCTATGAAAAAATCGACCAATAAGAACGAATGTTATGGAGGGTTTAAAATACATTTTAATTTTTATTTGAATTATTTTATGAAGGTAAAATGATAAACCGTGCTAAAAAGGTTTTTTAAGTCTTAAAGATTCAGTTATGCTTGTAACTAATACTTAGTGAAATGTTTCCAACTTAAATATTGCCAGAAAACTCTACACTTTGGCCCTCGCACTGTGGTACATATTTTGAGAAGGGGACCAAAAGTCATATTTTATGGTTACAGATTTCAAAGTTATATTACTCTATAGAAAGTAAATACTAGAGTACCTCGAGAGCCAAGATATTACTGGTCTATTTCAACATTACCGCAGCGAACAGCTTGGTCTCAAATGGACTTTCTCTGTATCTTCTTAAAATGACCAGACAGATCTGTGGAGATATCGGGTAAAATATATAACTAATATTTAAAAGTATTTTTATTTAGCACACAATAATTTTTTGATGCGATTTTTATATTTATTACTCTACTATTGAGTCACATGTTATTTTTATTGGCAGGGTGCGCCAAAATAAAAGGCCTCAACACCCAAGAAGACTATTTGATAAAAAGTTTTTGTCTTTAGATTTGTATTAAAAAGACTGAAATACTTCAAAAAGCAACGTTGCAAAGCTGTGCAGAAAATAATTGGTTTTTTAAAACTTGTGCATTCATCAATTTGTACAGAAAATATTGGACCTTGGGTAAGAAAAAATTGTTTTGGTACCCACGGTCGCAAACCGGCGCATATATAATAAGTATAGGAGTGTAGGGGAGGTTCGGACTACAAACTGGTGAAAAATGTATTTCTTGAATTTTTATTATCTTTCGAAGCATCTATTTTTTGTTTTGTCACATTCGTTCTTACGTTGCAATATGTAATACATAAAAAGTGGTTTTGTATTTTCGATTTACTAAAACCGAACGGAATCTATAGAAGCTGAAATGATTAAATAAATTAATTAATTTTTTGAAAGTCAAAAAAATATTTGAGTATTAAATCAGAAAAAATATAAAAAAATGACCGAAATATCTTTAATTACAGTAAAAAATTGGTAAAATATGACCCAGAATTTTAATAAAACAATAGTTAAACGGTTAAAAAAGCTAAAAATATAAATTCCACATAGCAAATTGAAATTTGTTTCATTCCGAAAAATTTTTTCGTTTTACGTTTTCTAGAGAAGAAAAGTACGGAATTAATTCCACTTCCGGAATTTAGCTCTGTGACATGGCTGATAACGTCTTAATAAACCTATTTCTTACACTACTTTCATTTATCCTAGATTCTTCAGGTTGCTTTTATTTCAAGTATTAAGTAAAATTTAAAAAAAACAGCAATTTTCTTGAGCTTTTACAATTTTAAAATCACATAAAAAATTAAAAATTTTTTGATTTACAGAACAGGGTAAATAAAACGCGTGATTTCAAAACGATTCGTGATTTTAAATCGCGTGATTTTCAGGACAGATCTATATTTTAAAACTATTAAATTAAAAAATTGTTATTTTTAAAACACTGCGTTCAGGCAAGTTCTTCGGTATTGTCAATTAATGCAATTGTTCATTTTATGATTTGCTTTGGGCCACCGCAATACAAAATCATTTGCAATAGTATTATTAAGTTTAATAATTTTTAATGCATTCAAAAATTAAATAACAAGTGACAACACGTTCGCAGACGTCAATGCTATAGCATTCATTTTAATATTAATGCAAAATGATGAATGCTATTTAGCTATTATAACTAATGCTATTCAGATATTACAACTAATAAATAACAATCATACCTATTTCTGTAGCTTCCTGAAATTTTTAATGTCTGCGAACGTGTTAAGTATCAAAAACATATGTTTGTATTTATTATTATATGTTCCTTGTTCACTCACTTATGGCAGAAATACAAGGTAGTTTAAAGTGATGTGCACAAATGAGTAGAAATAAAAGTAATAAAGCAAATTCAAAACTTTTTGTAGTTTATTAGTATTAGGTACTTAATAAAACAGTGTAAAATTCAAAACTTAAAACATCAACTTCTAAGAAAATATAAAGCAAACGAAAAAAATTCCAGGGACTCAATTTTGCACCGTTGAAAAATCTTGCGGAATACGAATATTTTTAATACTTAGTCCAAAGCCCTTTATTTTGTAAGACATCATTTATGCGATTTGGCAAACTCTCCACCAATTTCTGTACAATTTCTTTTGGAATATTCTTCCATTCATCTTGGATCCTCTGCCAAAGCTCGTCCAAAATGGTAGGGGCTGATTGGTACTGTCCCAACCGTCTCTTCACGACCACAAATTCTCAATCGAATTGAGGTCGGGACTTTGTGCTGGCCGCTGCATTAATTGAAAATTTTGCTCAACAAGCCATTCTTTCACGATTTTGGAAGTGTATTTTTGATCACCATTCCGCTGCAAAATAACTTCTTCTGCAGGAATGGCGCTCTTATCTACAAAATCGTGAAGATGAGTCTGCAAAATCCTCAAATAATATTTTTTCTTTATTATATTATCAATTTACTTTTTTGCAGTGGTCCAAGGTCCCACCACGCAAAGCCCATACCATGACGTTTCCTCCACCGTGCTTCACAGTTTGCTTCACATGGCGCCTTTGAGTTTTTTCTCCATGGTGGCGCCAGCAATATTGTTTACCGCCTGCTTGGAAACGGTTGAATTAGGATTTGTCTGATCAGATCACACGTTTCCAGTCGTCCACTGTCCAAGTTTTGTGCTCTTTGGCAAATTTTATCCGTGCCTTTACATTTTTTGCAGACAATGCAGGTTTTTGATTTTTTAATGCAGCAATATAACCAATGTCGCGAAGGGCTCTATATGACGTCCACCCCCAAGGGGTTTTCCGATTGCCAACGAAGCATCTTTTGGTGTTAAAAAATAATCTTTTTTCATTTCTCTTATCATTAGACGTGCGTCCGCATTAGTTAGAAGTTTTTTACGACCTCTAACTATTGCGAAACATTAGGTGCCAATTGAAAAAAATTTGTATTTGATTTGTATTTTTAATGGAATAACAACATTTTAAAATATTTTAAACACCTTTTACAGAGCTTTACAATAATTTTTAGAATTTTTTAAAAATTTTACAATTTTATCCAGGGATGGGTACCTCTACATAAAGTACCTCTACAAAAAGTAAATACATAAACAATAACTGAAGCACTATAAAAGCAAAATATTGTCAGGACGCTCACGACGTAGCGGGCGCAAGTGGTAAAAGAATTAATTTAAAAAAATAATACTACTAAATTCATTAAAAATCAAATTATTATAAAATTTTTTTTTTAATTATTTATGAAGTTTATTGCTTTCACTCTTAAAAGAATGAATTTGATCTGTTACATTCTTCTTAATTTTGTATACAATTGAAAAAAATATAACTTACGGTTTTTATTATTCTTTATAGAGATGGAAACGCTTTTACTCACGATCATGTACGCTCTCGATAAAATAAAAAAAATGTAAATCATACTCGGGCCCTTTTTTGGCTTGAAGTAGAAAGAAAAGTTAATGACGAAAACTCACTGTGACGAAATACTAAAAAAAAAATTAATAATAATAATAATAATAATTAACGAAGTTATTTCCATATGTTTACCAAGAGAAGGCTAAGGGAAAGATTCAACCATAGTTCATGTTGCAGCGTGAGACAAATATAGCAGTCGCGACAACAGTTCTAACTCCAGTTTAACGACTGTTTTCTCTTGCCGGGATCGCCAACAATGTAATTCAGCAATCATTGTCTGATTTTTCCTTTGAAAACACACAAAATATATAAAGAAACACTTTTTTGCGATTCGATTTAATGTACGTTGAATGTATTTGTTTTTCTGTTATTCTTCATATTTTTTTAATTAAAAATATTAGTGTTGTTATTGTTACAACTGAATATGTTAGTAATTTCTTAAACAAAAAATATAATTTAAAAAATTTTTGAAACCAATCAAAAAGGATCAAAAGTAATCTTTGAAAGTAGTCGGATTATTTTTTGATTATTTGGTTGTAATTTCCAGTAATCCAGATTACTTTTCGATTATTAGTAATCAGAAATTGTTTAAAAGAGAATTATATAATCAGTACAATTCTTTTTAAAATGTAATCTAATTGATTCCTAATTGTAATCGAAATTCAACAGCTCTGCTATAAATATACATATGTATATTAGTCAATTGAAGTGGTAAGTATAGGCTCTTTAAATCTTTTAAGTTAAAATAATGATTGAAGTCTCTGCGCTAAAACTATGTCAAACCTTAGATAAAAATTCGTCGTTATAGTTTTTTTTTTGTGGTTAGGTACTTTTTTGCTCTCTAGCTATAGTGGAAGTGTACCATAATATTGATGAGTACAGTCATTGTATAATAAAATATACAACTTAATAGCTTAGGAAGCTTTCAATGTAAAACATTCATTGTCTTGTTTTTTTAGTATCATGATTTTGTGATAAGGGGAAAGAAAATTATGACAAACAATAGTAACTACCATTTTACGCTAAGTAGTGTGCTGGAGATAAATCATATCGTATCACAATTTTAAAGATATGAAACGACTATATATCCATAGTAAAATCCGGAATATTCGCGGAACTGACTGGAGCGGATACCGCGGATAAACGAATTTCGCACATTTTTTTTTTGTCAGTTTGCCAATCACTGATACAATACAATGAAAGGTTTAAAAAAATTACCGGTTGACATTAAAAATGCTAAGCAAAAATAAACAAAAACGTACATTTAAAATTTACATGTTTATATGTTAGAAATGTTTTTAATTGAAGCTTTTAAAAAGTAATTTATTTACAAACACCACTAGGACAAACAACAACTTTATCTGGATGTGCTCCGATAGACAAGTAAGTGTTCTTGTCTTTTAGTTTGCGGGTTGTATTTTGAATTAATTGTACTGTATTATAACAAAAAAGCCTTAGGTCAATAGGTTCTTAAAAACTGTGAATATTTTCGATATTCTAAGTTCTGTTTGCTTACATAACCATTTAGAATGGGCTTTATTAATAAACGTTGAAAGAACTGAATTAAAAATGAACTTAATTTTCTAAAAATTTTGCAAGTTGTTGTGTGAAAAAGGTTTAGTTGAATGCAACAAAATGTCGATTTCCTGAATAATTTTCATTAAATTTTATTAAATTTCCCTTAGTCATTATACAATCGAATAATATCCATAATAAAATGGCATAACCTACTGAACAGAAACCGCTTTAAAATTTAAATAAATTTAAATATACTGGAATTTAAATGTAATTTTTATATTTTTAGCTAGTTTTAGCTAGTCATCCGCAAAATAAATTTGGTTATATCTTGGGTGTTATTGTTACGTGTTGAGCAGCTATGGTGAGGTTTTTATCAAATTCAGAAAGACATAGCTTTACGTCTTCTGATGTATCTAGTGATACATTTTCCGAACAATGAGAACTGATATATTTTCTACAATTTAACCAATTCATGCCAGTGCTTGTCGTCCGAGATATTATTTATTCCATATAAAAACAATAGTGGTTGAATGATCTGAAGATAATTCAATGGATAATTTAACTTTAATAACACAAGGGAACAGCATTTTTGTTGCATGAAATATGATAACTAATATTATACTTCCTAGAGGTTTTGCTTTCAGATCTGAAGTCAGATTGTTTGTATTAGCTTTAGATTTTGAGATATAATATGACATTTCCAAAACATTATATACCCGAGGTACCCAACTTTGGGGGCTTACCCAGAAACCCCCTTTACCCTGGTTGGCCGACCATACGCAACACGATTCAGAAACACCTCTTCTTTGCCTCAGTGAAATTTCATTAAGATATCTTCACTGGTTCATGAGATATCGAATTATGTCCAAAATAAATCGTTTTCAAACCACTGCGCATCAGTTCAATATGCTTCGCAGAGTTTTCATCCTTTTTGTTTCCTAGAAAATTTTGTGCAGTTCAAACGCATTCATTCCAGGTATTTTTTTTTTTTTTTTTCGATATCAGTTATGTAACTATTAAAGTTGTCATCCTTAATCAACCTTCTTATTTCTGGACCATCAATAATTCCGCTTTAAGTTTCTCTGTGCTCAAATTTTGAGATGTAAGTAAAACAATCACCATCAGGGTTGTCAGATATGGCGATTTCTTGCCAAACGTGGCGATTTTCTATCTTATTTGGCGATCAAATTTTGGATTTGGCGACTTGTGCGATTTTTAAAATATTTGGCGATATTGTTGGCGATTTTTCATTGGCTTTTGGCCAACATTAGAAACAGAATTAATGAATATCAAATTGGATAACAAATTAATTGAAGTTGTTTTGTCATATTTAAATATGATTTTACTTCTGGATACCGGAAACTTTCGGAACATAAATTTATTTCAAGTTCACAATATGTCATATTTTAAAATGTTTTTTATATCTAAAGATGATTTTCTTCTTGAAACTGGAAACTTTATTTAAAGTTTACAAACATCTTTCGATTTTAAAATGTTGCAATTTTTATCACTAACAACATTTTTTATAAATTCTAACATACCTTTGTATACTTATCAACCATAATAGAAAACATTAACTTTTGTTTTGGAAAGATTATTAAATATGTATGTATATCTAATAAATATCTAATTATATACAGCTACATTAGTTTTGTATTTGATGTGGTGGTAATTCCAATGAATTTTTTATACTTATTTTTTATAAACAAAGGAAGTTTTGAAGTAAGGATTAAGTTGTTTTTATTCTCTCTAAGTTGAAAGAATATTTTTTTTACAAATTAGGTGATTAATTTTAAAGAAAAATTATATTTTTTAATTTATATGCTGGTAATTACTGGATAGAATGATCGATTTCAATAATGAATTCCACCAAAACTCGACTGCGAAACATATGCTATAAATTGAAATAGGGAATGAGGCACACATCTGTTGATCTTTTGAAATGTTGAATAAATTTTATTCCTATAAAACATATTCTAAAACAAATACCTTAAGGATGAGTATGTTCAGATCAGGGATGGTAAATTAAATTTTCAAATTGTACCAACCAGCTTTTTAAACTGTACTTTTCGAACAGAAGTTGTACTATATAAATTTTCTTTGTGAATTTAAATCAACTTTTATTCGAGATATTGGAAAATTTTATTCATCTGTGTGCATGGACACAGCATCAATACCGGTAACTTGCTTAATGGATCAAAATAGAAGAGGTTTAAGAAATCCCAATCCAAACATGCAAATGTTAAACTAAATTTACCACCGTAGTTCTGAAGTCGTCTGAGATTCTTATGAAATTAATTGAAGGACATTGGTGCTCTGATTATTGGTTATTGCATTAGGACTGTATAACATAACTTGTGCTAGTGATGTGATTGGGGAGAACACGTTTTATCTGTCAAGGTTGCCCGGTATATCGTCCTTTCATACCCTTTCTAAACTATGGACAGAAGAACTGGATAATTGAAATGTTTTTTTTAATTGTAATTGTGGTCCTAATAAGTTAGCGAGATTTGTGGGAGAAAAATATTTATCAAGGTTTTACTCACTATTTTCGTTAAGCTCATCTTTATTTTGATTTCTTTCATTTTATATCTTAACGATTCAAATAATTAGATAGTTTTCCTATTTTTGTCTTAGGTAATATAAAAAAACCCTTATGCTGGAATTTTTCGCTTAAAAGCTGAGTAATTTTTGTAATAACAAATGAGAAGGTTAAAAATAAAAATTTTTAAAGTTCCAAAAATTAAAATAACAATAATAGATATTTAAACGTAAAGCCAGCAAAACTTTTATATTCTACCAAATTAGTTGTTTAGTGCGTCTGCCAATGTACCTATAATTATATTCACTTGTATTTAAAATGTCATTTTTATTGTATTCTAAAATGAATTACCTCTTATATTCTCAAACTCTCACATGATAAAAACAGTTGTAATTACTAGTTTTAAGTATCACGTTCGGTTATGAATTTATTAGCATTCAGTACTCATACAACCTTAGAAAAGAAAAGGTAAATTATTTCTTAATAAACCTCTGCTAGTACTTAAAATTAACTGCTGTTTTTATTACTCCATCCCAAATTCTCTCGGCCGAAATTTTCCTGAGACCACCTTAATCCCTCGCCTAAACATTAGTCTTTGGTGTACCATTGTACTTTTCAAGATTAAAATGTACCAAAAAAGTACAATTGTATCAACTTTACCAAACCTGGTTCAGATCTCCATTTATTATAATAACCATTGGTTTAAGTAAAAATTTTACCTTTCTCGTGTTCACTAATCATTTTAAATAAAAAAACAAAATTTTTATAAATTTTGGCGACTTTTTTTTTCATTTTTGGCGAACTTTTGCAATTCCGATTAAATTTACTTTTTCGATTTGTTAAAAGTATTTTTAAAATTAAAAAATATTGTATATATTAGAGGAAAATTTTAACAAAAAACAGTTTTGGCGTTTTTGGCGATTTTTTACATCGATTTTGGCGAAATAGGTGAAATAAATTTGACAACCCTGATCACCATCCTTGTCCAGACCTGTGACAAATTGTTTCATTAGTCCTAGTTTGATGTGTAAAGGTGACAGTATTATGCGACCCTTGGCGCAAGGGATTCGTTTATCACTGTAAGTTTAAACGATATGTCTAATAGCTGTATTTCAAAAACTAAAGGTGCTAAAGAAAAAACGAAGGCAGATTTGAAATCAGTGCAACAAAACAAAAGATTAATTTTGTTTCCTTGTGTAATTTATTAAATAAATATTGGCTTACAACAAAAATTTTAGAAATTTTTTAGTGGTACGTGTAATTCGTCAAATATTTGCCATGACTGTTAGTAGTCTTTTGGGTTCCATGCAAAAAGTTGCATTAAAAATGTAATAAAAAATAGAGATTAACCGACTTAAAAAAAGAAGGAGGTTATCAAATCGTCGGTTTTGTCCACAGAACTCAGTCATTTTTGAACCGATTTTGAATTTTTTTCTTTATTGAAAAGATTTGTCCCGTTTGAAAAAGTTTATAATCTAAAAAATTATAGGGTGTCCCCATAGAACATACAACAAAGGGTACAAATTTTATATTTATAAATATAAATTTATATATGTACATAAAACTTTTATGTAACTTTATTGTCCGCTATAACAAGTATAAAATTTGAATTTGGAAATTAAGGGATGTCCCAATAGCTGAGGCAATTTGGTGTATATGGCCAAACTTTTGAACCGTTATAGGCATACAAAGAATCTTTATGATTCAGTCCTTTATAACAAGTGTTTAATTTAAAATTGGAAATTATTGGGATACCCAATAGGTGATATTATTTAAGGTATTAACAGACAGGTATAGATAGACTCCTGATATTTCAACAAAATTTTTACTACTATGACCACAATAAAAAGATCTATGTATATGGCCAATCGACACGAAATTTCAACAAATTGTTTGTTATCAATAATAATTGTAAACAAAAATGAAGGGTGTCCTCATAGCTGACGTCATTTTTCGTATATGGCCTTATCTCTTGGACCGTTATAGACTGACATTTGATCTTTACTCAGAACGTGAATTATTATGTCCGCTGTAAGAAGTATAAAATTATAAATGAAAGGGTGTCCGTATTGTCAATGCAATTTGATGCATGCCTTATCTGTTAAACCCTTATAGATAGACAATTAAAATTTAAATAATGTTGATGTTACTATGTCTGCAATAACATACAAAAGCAATTACAGTGACTCTTTAGGTGACGTAATTTATGCACAGTAGATTGGAGCAGATGTACATAAGTACATGTTTGTATTTCCTCTATTGTTAGGTGCATAAAAATAATAATAACGAAGCGATTTATCTTTTTTTTTTTGTGTTCTTTCCTATTTATTTCTGAACAAAAACTGATCTTAAACAAATTAAAAAACAATAATCAATAAATAACTTCATATACCAAAATGTGTTGTTTTTTTTAATTTAAAACAAAAAGTTAATATTTTTAAAACAATGAAGAAACTATGGCGAACCGTGCAAAATTCGATTGCAAATATGATAATGGGACCTTCTTCATCACATTCTCAACCTCAAATACTCCTCTGCTATGCCCTTGTCGATTTTGGAACAATCGGGCTAGCCATTAACAAATGGCTGAAATATTTCTAAAATATTTTGACTCTGCCCCTCCTGCAGCGTTCTGGCAAACGATGAAAGTTTTATTCAACACTGAATTTAGCATGATGATTAAATGTGAATAAGATTATTTTTTTGAGTGTGATGAAATCAAGCAAAATGTGATTTTTGCAGTTTTCTGCTTACTGAAATCTATAAAATCTATTTTTGGAGAAAATTTTATTTAATTTGGTAATGCTAAAGGATTTTGTGTTGCTGAATATATAGTTTGAACAACATTTTATTAACCGACTAGGTTATGCTGGCAACAGTGAATCCAGAGAAAAGCTTGAGAAATAATATGGGACTCTGCACTATAATTCAAATGGTTAAAAAGTGGTTCACTCAGTTCTTTGTGTTTGTACCAGCACAAATTACACAAAATGCAATGGACATACAAAAAGTCACGGCATTATCAAATTACTCACATTTAAAATAACCTCTGAAGACTTATGGCATTACTTTGAATAGCATCAGTACTAATTTGCATATTATTGTTTTCCGTAGGGACTGTATAGTTTCAGTTTTTCCCTTTGCCTATGAATTCAAAGAGTTATTTTAGTATTTGTAAAATGTCTGTTTCTTGGATGATTGGTGTTGTTATTTAGTTGTTATTGCATCTACTACTGCTTTTATCCTTCTTTTGCATTTTTCATTCTTTGCGGACTTAATAGTCGTTAAAAGTGAAAGACAAAAATAACAACAACATCAAATTAAGAAAAAAAGGAAACAACTAACCTCTTGTGTTCATAAATGTGGAAGTATCAAAGGATTTGAATGTAATTTGTTCAAAAGTCACCAGCTTCAAGTACCCATGTACGAAAGCACTACAAAAGGCAAAGAAAAGAATGGAAAAGAAAAGTGTAAAATCATGCAAAGTTCGTTTGTGTATAAATTTGAATTTCTTCGTTCATTGGCAAGGAGGCAAAATACCTTATGTAGTCGTAAAATTTACAACTTGTATTTACACTTTGTCCAAGTTTATTCTCTGTGTTTGTAGTTGTTATAATTTTCTTATTCTTTAGGCAATAAGAACTTAGGGTTCCTAAATTGTTGTACTTCACTTATTTGTTTTATTTACAGTTTTTTTTCTTTTTTTTGCAAACCATAGACCATTTTGAAAATCACTAACATAAATTCATAAATCGTTTAGTTGTTTAATCAAATACATACATTTGTTTGTATTAAGAATGGCAAAAATGAAATGTTTTTGCAAAACATTATAAAATGAGTTTGAAAAGTATGCAGTTTGAAAAGTTGAAAAATTTGTTAAAAATTAAAATTTATTTTGCTGTAGGCATTGGTAAATGTAAAAATTATATTGTTGTTAGTTGTAAAATATCATACTTCCATATATTGATACTTTCGTCATGCATGAGTATTTTTTTTATTAATGTATGGGAAATATTGATCAGACCACTTTCCAAATGGGTCCCTTTTCGACCCCCTTTCTTCCTCTATGATTATAGTCAACCAAAATGTAATTTACGCTAACCTAAGCATGAGCATTTCGACCCCCTTCCTTCCTCTATGATTATAGTCAACCAAAATGTAATTTGCGCCAACCTAAGCATGAGCATTAATAAGTTATCCCAAAAACTATTAAAACAACGGTATAATACGAAAAACTGTTTTTGTATCTTTAATTGAAGCTGTGTGGTTAAAACCGTTAGACACTGTCTTTGTAATCGACCATTAGTAGCACCAGGCTTTTACTTTTTAAAAATAGTTCAGCCTTTTCTAAAGGGCTAGTCCGAATGATCCATTTTAATACGCGAATGCCAGAGCATCATCTGAGTTTAAGTTTTGATGCAGGGACCATCCAGCTCGACATTACGGCGGAACGCTTAATATTGTTTTCATTATGTAAAATATGTGTGATAGGAAGTTGCCTTATGCTATTATTAAATCAATTATAAAGTTTGAAAACGATTTTAGTGGGATAAGTAAAGATAATAAAATAAAAAAATATAATTCTATGAAATTTAAAGACAAAAAAGCGGCACCTCACATAAAACTTTGTATTATAAAAGTGGTTTAACACGGCGTGTATTTGTCATATGACTTGTCACTTTTTCATGTGTAAATTCTAAACACGTCGTGTGAACCCTCTCAAACATAACATGTTCATTTTCCATGTGTACAATACATATGACATTTTTCATTTAGAACGTGTTCTATTTTGATGTCACCAAGCATCTGACATTCCTGTAATGCCAACTTGATATTTTGCTATTTTAGGTTTTTCGTGGTACCAAAAGCACTAAAAGCGTGGCAAAAGCACTATATTTGCATCTTTGCATCAGCTGTGGTTGGAAATACAAAACTGTGTGGCCGAAAAAAATTTGGTATTTATAAAACATTTGATAATTTTCATTCTGAAGAATAGAAAGCTTTAATACACTCAAAAAATTATCAACTGAAAATATCAAATAATTGAAAATTCAGTTAAGCTAAAATAATTTTTAGTTTTTCTTTAAATGTTAAAAAATCAATCGATTAAAACCGTAAAAACATATGTTTTTTCTTTAATTTTAACTTACGGAAAAGTAAATAGCTTTTTCTGTAGGAATTAATGATAATACATTGGTTTTTTTTAATGCCAATAAAATTAACTACAAATACCGTTTAAATTTACGAATTTTCCGTTGTATTTGCTACTTTAACTTTAAGAAAATAACCACTAATTACGTTAATATAAATCTTTTCTAGGTACTATTTTTATATATGTTGATATTTATTGTAGATTCCTGATGGTGCTGTACAGAGGATAGCGAAATATTGAAAAATCCTAATAAAAAACCACAATTTTAATTAGAAATCACCTTAAGCTTAAAGAATGTATTTTTCCTTTAGTTTCAGTTAGCTATATTTCAAGTAATAAAGAAAATGACTGAACAATATAAATGCAACATAAAATCAGTTATTACATGTAACTACATAGTTTGTTTTAAAAATAAACGGTGAAACTAGTGAAATCATTTTTTCTCTTCATCCTTAATGTTTATATATTAAGAAATAATTTTACGGAATAAAAATTTTAATAAACTACGATCAGTTATTGTAAAAATATTTTGAGTGTAGAAACCAAAAATAAATTATAAATTTTAAAGCTCTTTTTTGACACTCACATGACAAATACTAAAACGTAGATGTGTTTTCTTTTGTTTTTTTACGAAAGACATAATATTTCATTTTATAAAAACAGGCTGTTAAAATGTTGCAGACAATTTTCAAGGTGATGTCTTTTTTCAGTTTAAAACCTCAATTTGAAAATTGATATATTTGGAATTCAGCATCAAACACAAAATTTCTCATTTCTCAGTTTTGACCGCATAGTCTCCACAACAATAACTTGATTTAACTTTTAGTTTGTAAAGCGTAAACTAGACACTTTAGTAGTTAAAATAAGCTATTAAAGTTCTAAACCCTTGACCACTTCCAGAAATATTAAAAAAAGTATCCAAATTTTTTTAATAAAAATTTTATATATTTTTATATGAAATAATTACACAAGTAGTTTTAACACACACGCATTAAAGTCCAACAGTAGTCGCTCATCATGCCCTCGTCCCAAAAGCCTTGGTATCGTTTTTCGATTTTGCCAAATCTTGGTGTAGTCACTCTCCTTGCTCGTCGCTTGTATCACCCAAGTTTTCAGGAAAAAAATCGAGATGAGAATGCAGAAAATGTATTTTGAGAGACATTCGAGCTCAAATCTTGCAATAATTTTGCAACAAACTGTTGATTTTTTGCTTGAAATCCGCTGATTTACGGTTGCCGAGAAAGTTATGAACAACATCTTGAAATGATACCCATGCTGCTGCTTCATTGGGCGTTAAACATTTTGTAAAGTTTCTGTCGGCCATTAATTTTCGAATATCAGATCCGACAAATATTCCCTCTTTGATTTTGGCGACCAACAATTTGGGAAACAACTTGGCCAAGTACTCAAAGGCCGGTCCTTCACGGTCGAGCGCTTTAACAAAGTTTTTGATAAGGCCAAGCTTTATGTGAAGAGGTGGCAAGAAAATTTTCTGTGGGCTGACAAGTGGTACAGAATAGACGTTTTTTTTCCTGGTTCATAATTAGTACGGCTTGGCCAATCTTTTTTTACATAATGTTCCCACAGACACAAAAAACAGCAAAATTTGGTAAAACCATCAAGAGACCAACAACCTGTTGGAATAAAACATATAAATAAGTTATTCTTTAAAATTGAATTGAAATTTATTTTCAAACCTTCAAGTCACCACAAATTTTCCACTGATGCTCTTTATATTTTATTTTCGTCAAAATTTTAGATATTGTATCGTAGCATTCCTTCGTTTGTACTGCATGAGGAATTGATGGTTTTATATTGCTATTGTGTATCAGAGCAGCTTTCAGGCTGTATTTTGAACCATCTATGAACAAACGCCATTCATTTACATCGTATGGTGTATTCATCGCATCAAACAAATCGTTGATATCATTGCAGAAGCATATATTCTCCTCTTTTTCGAAAAACGGTGACTTTTGTTTGACTGTCAAGAATTTTCCACTCCTGCATCCGTGAAGCGAGCAATTCTGATTTTTGTTTCGATAAATTCAAATCACGAACCAAATCATTGAGTTCACTTTGCGAAACTAAATGTTTTTCCTCCATGTTAAAATCGCTTCCAATGATCGTCGAAGATGGACTACAAATTCCCATGGAATTTGCCAGTTACCAGTCCCCATTTTTCCCCTAGAGGGCAAAAAGTGACTAAATTGACTTGTCTCAAAACAGTTTTTCGAAAATTTAGTTCGAAACAGTAACTGGTCTGAGAAAAAGCAATGATGCCAAAATGTAGCCAAGACCTTGGCACATCATTCCCCATTTGCGGAATTTTGGCACAAGTCCCCATTTTTCCCCTAGAGGGCAAAAAGTGACTAAATTGACTTGTCTCAAAACAGTTTTTCGAAAATTTAGTTCGAAACAGTAACTGGTCTGAGAAAAAGCAATGATGCCAAAATGTAGCCAAGACCTTGGCACATCATCCCCATTTGCGGAATTTTTGCACAAGTCCCCATTTTTTCCCTAGAGGGCAAAAAGTGACTAAATTGACTTGTCTCAAAACAGTTTTTCGAAAATTTAGTTCGAAACAGTAACTGGTCTGAGAAAAAGCAATGATGCCAAAATGTAGCCAAGACCTTGGCACATCATCCCCATTTGCGGAATTTTTGCACAAGTCCCCATTTTTCCCCTAGAGGGCAAAAAGTGACTAAATTGACTTGTCTCAAAACAGTTTTTCGAAAATTTAGTTTGAAACAGTAACTGGTCTGAGAAAAAGCAATGATGCCAAAATGTAGCCAAGACCTTGGCACATCATCCCCATTTGCGGAATTTTTGCACAAGTCCCCATTTTTCCCCTAAAGGACAAAAAGTGACTAAATTGACTTGTCTCAAAACAGTTTTTCGAAAATTTAGTTCGAAACAGTAACTGGTCTGAGAAAAAGCAATGATGCCAAAATGTAGCCAAGACCTTGGCACATCATCCCCATTTGCGGAATTTTTGCACAAGTCCCCATTTTTCCCCTAGAGGGCAAAAAGTGACTAAATTGACTTGTCTCAAAACAGTTTTTCGAAAATTTAATTCGAAACAGTAACTGGTCTGAGAAAAAGCAATGATGCCAAAATGTAGCCAAGACCTTGGCACATCATCCCCATTTGCGGAATTTTTGCACAAGTCCCCATTTTTCCCCTAGAGGGCAAAAAGTGACTAAATTGACTTGTCTCAAAACAGTTTTTCGAAAATTTAATTCGAAACAGTAACTGGTCTGAGATCGTCCCCATTTTTCCCCTAAAGGACAAAAAGTGACTAAATTGACTTGTCTCAAAACAGTTTTTCGAAAATTTAGTTCGAAACAGTAACTGGTCTGAGAAAAAGCAATGATGCCAAAATGTAGCCAAGACCTTGGCACATCATCCCCATTTGCGGAATTTTTGCACAAGTCCCCATTTTTCCCCTAGAGGGCAAAAAGTGACTAAATTGACTTGTCTCAAAACAGTTTTTCGAAAATTTAGTTCGAAACAGTAACTGGTCTGAGAAAAAGCAATGATGCCAAAATGTAGCCAAGACCTTGGCACATCATCCCCATTTGCGGAATTTTTGCACAAGTCCCCATTTTTCCCCTAGAGGGCAAAAAGTGACTAAATTGACTTGTCTCAAAACAGTTTTTCGAAAATTTAGTTCGAAACAGTACCTGGACAAATTGGCAAATGATCATTGCTCGCACGAGGAACTGGCTTAGACAGTGATGATACTTCAGGATATTTATATTTAGCTAGTTTTTTTGCATTTACACCGACGATATTCAGCAAGCAAAAGTAACAATCACCCACATGATTTTTCGGCTCTCTCCATAACATTGGCAACGAAAATGAAAAATATACTTTTTTACCGCGTGACCATTTGTATAATATTGAGCTACACGCGTTACAAATCAATTTCGGTACCCACGGCTTTAGACTGTTTGATACAGAGAAGTAATAACTTTGCCACTTTTTCTGATCATATAACATCCGCAAATATAACAAAAACACTTTGGATCAACTTTACAATTCTGCCTTTGCATTTTCACACATTTTGGATTCCAAAAAGAACATTAAAAATACAAATTAAATAACGGTACTAGCGATGCTAACAGCTGACTGTCATTGTGATAACCCAGTGTTGCCAACATGAGAGGAACAGCAAACTAGAACCAATTTGGAAAAAAGAAACCCGGATTTGAATTCAGTGCCTCAAATAACATCAAGATTAGTTCTCATCTTTTCTGATCCAAAAATTGACCTGGATTTGTAAACTTGTGATATCAGACGAGAAGTCTCAAAGATCTGTTATTTCAAAGAAAATGTTTTCGAAACAAATTATAAGTCATACTAATTCTATTGCTATAATTTTAAATGTTTTGAAATGTTATGACAGAAGATGTTGTACAGTTTAATCAATATAAGAGAGATAGTCGATTGAAAACTAACAAAAATTTTTAAAAACAAACTTCAAAATATACACAAAACCGAAATAATGAGCACATCACAACTTTTTCCAGATTTGAAAGGTTTCGCTTTCAAAATCTATTTCCATCACATAACTGATTATTAAAATTTTTGGTAGTTTTTTACTTATTAAAACACACTGCAGAGTATTTTAAAAGCATTAGAAAAACATTTTTGCATTGTTATTGCCCGAGAAGTATATAAGAGAATTATGATATGTTTTCGGGCTTATATTGATTTTACATTATATCGCACCTGATCATGGATGGTTCTATGTATAAAATTCATAATTTTAATATTTTATTAATTTTTATTTTTGCTTTTTATCACAAAAATCCGTCATTGAATTAAATTATATTTTGTAAAAAACGAAAACACGAAATTGTTTAAAAATTTACATGTATTTTTAATGAAAACTTTTATATAATACACTATTTTTTAACAAGTACAAAATTAGAGTTTTAAGTAATTAAAAAGCAATTTATTAATAACGACTGCAACAAACTTATCTGTTATTTTATTTAAACAAAATGCATTTAGCATAATTTTAAAATTTCATTTACCATCCCTGCTTCAAACTCTTACTAAAAGCATGTTCCCAGCGAAAAAATCATTTATTATATATATAACTAAATATGTAATATATAATTTTAGAAACATATTACTATGGAATCGAGATGGTAATTTCAACCGACGCAAAAAGTATAATATACTTTAATATATTTATATGTATATTTCAATATATTATATTACCACGTATGTATATTCCCAAATTTTCAGAAGAAGGAATATCCGTTTCTTTGTGTGACAATTGTTCGTTTTTTTATTATATTTAGTATTTATTACGTATATAACTAAATATGAAATATATTATGTACTTATAAAAATAATTTATTCACTTGGAATAAACATTTTTAGGAACTTGTTATATCTTTCGTTAGCCATTATTTTAATTATAACAGAGAATGATTGTGTTTGTCTTGAGTATATAACAGTGTTGGGACCTGACACTGTTTAAATTGTACCGCCTCAATGATAAAATTGTACCAAATCAGCATCAATTGTACAAAAATTTGGCATTAAAGCGGCCTAAGCACGTTTGAAATGCTGGATGTCAAACTCGTGTATGTGTACTGGATGCTTTGATCTACACATGCTGGATGACTCGCCAAGCATTAATTATTAATTTGATTTCGTGTCTAAAATTCATGCGCAGCACCTTTTTTCCTTTTTAACCTTAAGATTTCCATCCTGTTGTGTTTTTAGCATTACATTAAAATTATACATTGTAACCGCACAACATGAATTCGTATTTAAAATTAAAACTTTGTACGTGCTTAAAGAACAAACACATGACACACATCAAAATGTGACATCCAGCATGCCAGAATTAAAATTTGTTGATTTTTAATCCAGCGTCGTATGTGTAGCATATGCAAATATATTTTCACAAAGCCTACCATAATGCTTGATGATTATTTTGACCGTGTCTAGGGAGCATAAGTAAAAAAACATATAAAACATACATACGTATAACCTGTAAATTTTAATTTGATAAGTCGGACATTTGTTGATCACCATTTTAAAACTCAATTTTACACTTGGGGAGAACCATTAAACTAAATTTTTTCACTGTAGGAGCACCATTAAACTCTTTTTAATTTTACCTAGCTGCTTTTGGAGTCTCACAGGTCGCGCTGCAGATTTTGGAGGAAGCTAAGGAAATCACACCCTGGCTCTTTGGTCTAGTACCTTTGCCAATTGCCATTTTGGTCTAAAACAAAAAAAAAAAAAGAATACAGTAGCTCGACATTTAATTAGGACAAATCCAAACTTTTATACTAGGGTATTTAAAGTAATGATAATTGACTTTAATTCCACAATTCCTTGAGTTCCTGTTTTTTGTTTGCTAATTTACCAACAATTATTTTGCCTAATTACTTACGTATTTCATAAGCAAAAGGATTCTAACATTAGGAGTTGGTTACTTTACAATTTCCAAGAGGTGCTTAAAATTCACCAAGGCCAGCGGATCTTAATTCGATAGAATATGCCTGCAGTTATTTGAAAGAATAATTAAATAATCATCTAATTACTAAAAAGAACTTGCGATTTTTCACCAGTAGAAATGGAAAAATTTATCAGCTGAAAACTGCCGGAAACTGATTCAGGCGATGCAAAAACGTTCAGAAAAATGCCTTGCAACTAAATTATCAATGACTTATGCAAAAAGGGGTTATCAAAGTAAATAATAAAAATCCTAAACATAAATCAGTTAATTCTAGACCGAATAGGGGAACTATTAAATTAGAAATACTTTTTATTGTAAGAAAAAGTAAAAAAACTATTGATTTATTGAATAATTTGTATATGCTATTGTACCAAAAAAGCATGAAGTGTACCAGTATACCAGTGATGTGTTGATGTGGTACAATTGTACCAAAAAAAAAAAAAAAAACCAACACTGGTATATAAATGCATTTGTTTTTTATCTGAAAACTAGCAGTCCTTATCGAGATGTCTGTAATCTACTTGTTTATAAAAAAACGAGTTGATTGAATTGTTCTCAAGAGAATTTTAAAGTTTTGTTGTGTGTTGTACACATTTACATATATAATTTCTTAGTTTGGTATTTAAAAGCATTGGATTTTCGTCTTTTTTTAAGTTATATTCAATTGCTAGAGGTTTGTTCCAAGATAAATAATAATCTAATATCGAACTTTTAATCAACTTTGGAGGCCAATTTACCCAACAAAGAAAACGAAACAAGAGTGGCATTAAGTCATATCTCTTCTGTTTTAAAAATTTATACTTTTTGGTATAAGTATACTTAGGTTCTAAACAAACATCATTATCCAATCCAGATAGTCCCTAAGCTATTTTTTAGCATGGTCCAAAATAAATTAACTAATTACAAGCAGATATAATTATTAACAAATTTTGTTTAAAACAAATGGTTGTTCTATATTTTTTCGATTTTGAAAAACTTTTTTGTTAACATCTAATAATCGGCCCTATTCCCGTTGGCGTTTTAATTTTAATAGTCGTTTCTATGTCAATGTAGGTTTTATCGTCGTTTCGTTCCTAAATTCGTATTCCTGAAGTATATTGAAAAGATGAAGTAACGTTATTGAAAACAAAAACAAAAATTAATAAAGTGTAGTAGCACTGCAATTTTTTGTGTTGTTATTTAAGGCATTTTAGTAAATTTCTGAAAAGTTTGTTATTTCTTTGTAAGTTTTAACAAAATATGTTTCAAGTTTAAATTATGATGATGACATAATGGGTATAAATATACATCGGAAGATTCTACGACAGAACGTTAACGAACTTACTTAATGTACTTTTTTTCATTTTAATTTTTTTTTTCTTGTAGTCGTTTGAATTTCGTTGCCTACAATGATGACGACAGGGAAAGAATGTTTTATTGTCGTTTCTATCTTCGTTTCAAAATAGAGAATACCGATATATTTACGACGAATGTCGTTAACGCCAACGGTAATGCCAAATTGTCGTTTTTATTTCGTTTTCAAACTACAACGCCAACGGGAATAGGGCCGAATATTTCTGTTTGCTTTTTATTTTGCGGCAAACAGTGTTTGCCACAATATAAACTAAAAGATAAAGACTTCTTTTATGTTCCTGCATTTATATTATGTTTCTGTATGACGTATGTATCTATGTCTGTATGTATGTATTATTCTCACCCAAAACTATAAATTTTAGCAACAAATTTTATTTTGATTTAAAAATTTAATTTAATTAAAAACTATATGTTGATACAATAGGACTGATTAAGGAAATTAATAGGCAATCACCATAATTTGTGATTTCACAAAATACTTAGTAACTATTCCAATACCTGACAAAAATGCCAAAGCAAATTTGTTTGTACAAATGAACGTCTTCATTGGACTATACGTTAGTACAAATGAAGGCTTTCATTTCAGACATGGAAACAGAATATAAAAATTCAATACTAATAGAGTTATGTCAACAACAAAAAATTGAAAAACTAACTTTAAAAGCTTATCAACAGACTTTAGGCACAATCGAAAGAAGTCACAGAACTTTTAATGAAAATTAGGACGGGTCGATTTGTATAGCGGCAAAAAAATGGCTCAATGTACAAGGAAAATCGTATTCTAGAGATCAAAATAAGAAACTTTACCCAAGGAACCATACCTCTAAAATAAATTTTTACCCGAAGAGAGTGGCACACCCCCTAGAACCACCCCTGGGGATTCCCCATACCAACATTTCAAAAAATCACAATTTTTGGCACTTTACAAGAAAAAATCTGCGAAATGGCTATGTTTTTTTCTCTTTGGAGTTTATTTTTCTCTTTAGAAATTTATTTAGGCAGAACATATGTAAGTCACATCCCTTAAAAGAATATTATTAAAAATACTTTTTTCTATTATTAAAAATATCTATTTTCCCACAACACAACTTGTTTTTGTTGTTGTTTAAATTAAAAGCAAGGGTTTAAGATTACAACAAAAGGTGTGAGAAATAAATGTTGCAGACGCTAAGTCAGCAAAAACAAGTTGCATTATTGACAAAAAATGCAACGTAAGGTTTAATAAAAGTTGTGCTTCTTGATTTTTAAAAAAGTTAGTTCTAAGTTAGACTCTAAACAAGAATGTCGAAGAATAAATAAAGAATAAAAATAAAAACATATTTTTTTTTTTAATAAAAAATGTTTTAAAATTTAATTGGGGGCTCAACCGGGATCCTTTCAAAAAGTGCTTAAATCCTGAAAAGAAAAAGTAAGGATATTTTTTGGAAGAGGCCAATAAGTAACAAAAAAGTATTCTTAATAAAAAAAGGAGAAAAACATAAAAACAATCAACAAACAAACAAACTAGCAGGAGAATTGGAAATTATAATCAAAAGTGAAAGCAAAAGCTAAAATTTCCTATAACCCAAATTTTCAACAAACAGTGCACATTTTTTCAATACTATTTATCACATTTTGCTGACATTTAAAAATTAATTGATAAAGAAATACAAAAGTATTTTATATTTATACTAAAACGTAACTCTAAAATAGTATAGTAAATAGTAAATAACAACTGATATGACATAAAATGGTTTTATGCTTAAATTATTTTTAATAAAATGCTTTGATAAGATAACAAAAGAAATAGTTATAAATAACTTAATTTGCTAAGAAATAAAGAAGATAGGTGAATATTAAACAAAGTGCAATTATTTCTTTAAATATTTGCAAAATAAATTAAATTTAATTAAAAGAAAAAAACAACCAACAGCATCTGCAAACCACTGGGGTCACTGTAAGTCATTTTAAAAAAATATTAAATAAAAGTTGATTGTATTTTGTAAAATATATTTGAAAATATAAGTTTGTTACAAGTGAATTTTGTAAAAAGTTTTTTAAATGAATTTTATAAGACATAATAAAAAGCTAATTAAATCTAAAATAATTTTTTGAGCTTTATGTATGAGATGTAAATCTTAATAATAAAATAAAAATCAAAGTGCGCGTCTTGCGAACTTGAAGGCAAACTTAAAAATAAAGAAAATTAGAAGAACAAAATTGATATAAAAAAAATTATTTGAAAAATTTTCAATATCAAATTTATAAAAAAATATAAGTATTAAATATTTAAATTTTTCTCTGTGGCTATCCTTAAGTAAAGGCTAAAATATAAGCTTTAAAAAAAAAAAACAAAAAATTCTTTTTGCAATGAATTGAGTGTTTCTTTTTTCGAAATACTATTTTTTTTATTTTTTTAATCATTTATCATTATTTAACTCGGAACACTGATCCTACAATTTCTTTGTTAGCGCAAACATTTTTTTTAAGAAAAAACTGGATTCAGAAATAGATAAATTGTTAGATTTGTTCAAGAATTTGAGACCTAGTATTGAAGAGAACATGGCTAGTACAGATCAGGTTAGAATCTTAATAGAAGCACAGACTGCTCCGTTGATAGCTAAAATAGAAGAAATGTCTAGAAGTTTAGGAGCACTGACAATAGGTAATACTCTAGATGAATTTAAGGAAGAAAAAATAATCATCGCGACGCGTTGTGACGAACCGCCAATTTTTGATGGAAAAACATCTTATGTTAGTTGGCGGGAAGCTGCCACAAATACAATGAAAATATATGCGAGGGGTAGTAAGCGTTTCTTTTCTGCCTTGACTATTTTGAGAAACAAAATTACAAATGAAGCTAATGGCACATTAACCAACCACGGTTATTATACTTAACTTTGATGCAATTACACAGTGCAACACGGAAAAAAATAACTATATACGGACACCACTACGTGATAAAAGACCAAAAATAAAAAGACCACTGTCTCCCAGTTTTGCCCAAAGTCCTCCAGGTTTTTTTTTATGTGCCCTCAAAGATGTGGGGATTCGAAGTCATTTTTGCAAAAAAATTATCATTTACTCAAGCTCATATTTTGCAAACCGTTTGGAATTTTGATATACTCTCTGAGGCAAAGTTGTAGCTCTTGTCATAAAGAACAAAAATTGTTAACATATTAAATTTAAAAAAAAAAACTTCATCTTCAAGGTCAAAATCGCAAAAAAAAATCAATTTTTTTTACCTTTTTTCCCCTGTTCAGGTCCATAGGTAGCAAACCGTTCAAAATTCAAGGAAACAATCAACTACAAAAATGAACCTAAGATCTCAATAAACAACTTTCTAGAACATATGAACTTCCTAGGAATGATTCTTAACACCGTTTAGGTAGCGCTTATGTAGCCGCAAAAGTGAAAAACTTTTGCAAAAGTCATTATTTTTATTAACTCACCAATATGGGTAGTACCAAAGAAAGGAATAAATTAAGATGGTACGCAAAAATTACAAGAAGTTAAATGAGAACACAGTATGTGACAAATATCCAATTCCAAATTGCAATGTAATATTGTCAAATCTAGGAACAGCGAAATATTTCTCAACTATCGATTTAGAGTCTGGTTTCCACCAGATCCTTATGAAGGAAAAAGAAATTGAGAAAACGGCATTTTCCGTTAACAACGGAAAGTATGAATTTATAAGGTTACCGTTTGGGCTTAAAAATAGTTCAAGTATTTTTCAACGGGTCATGGACGACATTTTACGTGAATTTATTGGTAAAATATGTCATGTCTATATAGACGACATTATTGTCTATTCAAGCACATTAGAAGGACATTTTAAACATTTAAGATTAATAATTAATATCAGAATCAAACATGAAAATATCTTTAGAAAAATCTAAGTTTTACGCCAAAGAAGTAGTGGGTCATAATGTAATAAAAACTGATCCAAATAAATTAGAAACAATAAATAATTATCCTTTACCTAAGACTTTGGAATGGTAGGCTACTACCGAAAATTTATAAAAAATTATTCACAAGTAGCAAAACCATTATCAAAATATTTAGTGGGTGAGAACGGTAAGGTGTCTCAATACATGTCGAAGAAAATAGAAATTAATTTGGATGAACAGGGTATACTTACCTTTGATAAATTAAAAAAATTGTTATCTCAACAAATAGAACTTATACAGCCTGATTTCAAGAAAAAATTCATCCTTACAACCGATGCCTCTAATGATGCAGTAGGCGCTGTTCTTAGTCAGGATAGTAAACCAATAATTTTTATATCCAAAACATTAAATCCAACAGAGAAAAACTATGCAACAAATGAAAAAGAACTTTATGCTATAGTATGGGCTTTAAAAAATTTAAGAAATTATTTGTATGGTAATACAAATCTCGAAATTCATACAGATCATCAACCATTAACGTTTGCAGTTTCCACACGAAACCCTAATGCAAAGATTAAAAGATGGCGATCCTTTATATCAGAATTTTCACCAAAAATGATTTATAAACCTGGTGTTACAAACATTGTAGCAGATGCTCTTTCACGCCAATACTTAAACAATATATCAGATGAAGAATCTCTTCATAGTACTCAACATTCTACTGAAAGTAGTGACAGTTTCGATATTCCAGAGATTTCAAAACGTTTAAATGAATTCAAACAACAGATACTTTTATGTAAAGCAAATTTTACAATTCATGAAATGATTATAACTTTTGGGAGAACAAGACATATTATAGAATATGACACAAGAGAAAATCTTAAAACAATCCTTTTAGAATTCATTAAACCAAACTTAGTTATGTACATGTGTTCACTGCACACCAGAAGATCTTTACGACTTTAAACAAACCGTGAAAGGAGTTTTCACAAACAAATTTTTGTATAGCAGATTGTTCCTAATTGACATCACAAGCGTCGATGACCAACAAAGCATTATTCAAAGTACTCATTCTCGAGCTCATCGAAACTGTAAAGAAAATTACAAACAAATATATATAAACAATACTACCAGCCAAAAATGGTAAAGCACTTCAAAGAATTTATCAGTCACTGTGCAATATGCAATCGAAATAAATATAATAGACACCCACAGAAAGTTCCAATTGGAGAGGCTCCAATTCCTAAGAAAGAGGGGGAGTTCCTTAATATAGATATTTTTTACGCCGAAGGTCTTAAATTTATAACATGTGTTGATGCTTATTCTAAGTTTTTGGTTATTAAGAATATCAAAGACAAGACTAATATCGGAGAAAAAGTCTTGGACGTGCTTCAAACCTTTCCTAATGCAACAAAAATTACACTAGATAACGAACCAGGATTTTTGACTGTTCAATTTAAATCTTTAATGCAACGTCTAGGCATAGAACTATATTATTGCACACCGCGACATAGCGCAACGAATGGCCAAGTCGAAAGAGTCCATTCAACTTTAATTGAAATAGCTAGATGTATAAAAGAGGAATTTAATATATTAATTTTTAATTATATTTACAGAGCAACTCCACAATATAATGATACAATACATTCAGTTACACAAAATAAACCTGTAGATATAATTTTTAATAGAGTTACACATAATTTAGAAGAAATATTGAAAAAGGCTCAAGAAAAAATGATTTCAAGAAATAATCCAAGCCAAGTAAAAACATATCAAACAGGGGATATAATATCGTCGTGGTGAATGCAATAGGCTGTATGTCAAAAAAAAAATAAATTTGGTTTTATTGTAGCGTTGTAACCAAAATTGGGGCTCCTACAACTGCAATTTATCTCATGCCGTTCAGGCAATCAGAAGAGAGCTTTTGCGCGCTACTGCAATATAACAAATGTGCAGCATGTTTGTTTTGGTTCTCAGAAATATTCAGTTTTTTGTCTTTCCTGCAAAAGTATGATTTATGACATACAGGCTATTGCATTCACCACGACGATATATGAAAAACTAATAGGACAAAGAAACAAATTGTTGCCGCGATTTAAAAAACAAAAAATAAAAAAAGACTTAGGTAATAAAGTTAAAATTAAGTTTCGCAATAGGATAATATTAAAACTTAAGACTTCTAAAATAAAATTTTATTAACACATATAAATCTTTATTATGTTTTTTTCTTTTTAGAAAATGAAGTTTATAATAATTCTTTTTACATTATTTGCGACTTACAAAACAGAAGTCCAGATACTTGACTATACGAACTCACAACTAATTTCAATACATCAAGGACAAGCAAGACTACAAAACGGAAATTTTAAATTAATTCACATTTTAGAACTCGACGCATATGAACGAACTGCAAATGATCTTAGAAATGAAATAATAATAAAATATTAGGAAATAGCACATCACTTCCATTTTTTATCCATGATATCGATCAAATAAAAAGAATGAAGCCAAGAGTTAAACGCTCAATTGACATTATTGGTACAGTTTGGAAATGGATAGCAGGTTCACCCGATCACGAGGATCACAATATTGTAGTAAACAAAATAAATGGACTACTTACAAATAATGATCGACAGAAAATTATTAATGAAAATCTCATGGACAGAATCAACTTATTGACAAACACTACTAATAACGTTTTAAAAACAATTCAGTCTTCAGATGAAATACGAAGAACAATAGAAGACTCAATTAGAAACAGAATCAATATTATTAAATCAGATGTAACTAATATAGAATACGCCTTACAATGGGCAAAAGTAGGAGTAATTAATTCATTTATATTTTCGGAAAAAGAAATCAATGAAGCTAAACAATTTTTGGACCTTGAAGAATTTCCTTATAATAATTTGAAGGAAGCTTTAGGTTTTGCCACAGTTAAGATATCTACAGACTATTCTTCATTAATTTACATAATAAATTTACCTGCCATTAATAAAATAAATTGTGAGAAAATATTACTTAAACCAATTAAATAAAATAAAAAAATTATAAAAATTAATTCCGAAAATGTAATTAGATGTTTATGAAATAAAAAAGGATTGTAATGAATTTAACAATTTATGTATTTGTAATAATGAAAACTTAATAGACATAAGTAATACAAATTGTATACCATCTCTTTTAAAAAGGAAGAATCACAATTGAGCATGTTCCTACTATACAAGAGATAAATGAAGGAACAATACTTTTAAATCAATTTAACGGAATTCTAGAAATATTCACAAATAAAATATACCAATTATCGGGAACATATTTAATTCAATTTCATAATGAAACAATTAACATTGATAATCGAACATTCACTTCAAAAGAAGTTTCATTCTTAAAACCGCTGCCAGCTGTACTTCAGCTATCATCTAATAAATCAATAGTAGAAGAAGTATTATCACTAGAAATGATGAAAGGTCTTCAAATAAATAATTTAGATGAAATAAATTCAATATCAACTAAAAGCTATTTAATGTTTTCAACAAATATCAGTTTATCTATTATGGTAATAATTTTAATTTGCGTAATATTCATCAAGCTAAAATCAAGATCTGATATAAAGATCATAACAACGGTTAAAAAAGAAGTTGAAAAGAAAACTTCTTCGGATGAAACATCAAGTTTCAAAGAATCTAATAAAAAATTTTGTATCGCTAATGAATTACCAACATTTTAACAATCGGGACGATTGATTTTACAAGGAGAGGAGTTAAGGTATGATGTCACATCCCTTAAAAGAATATTATTAAAAATACTTTTTTCTATTATTAAAAATATATATTTTCCCACAACACAAAGGAACACCTGCAACTTGTTTTTGCTGACTTAGCGTCTGCAACATTTATTTCTCAAACCTTTTGTTGTAATCTTAAACCCTTGCTTTTAATTTAAACAACGGATTGCATTATTGACAAAAAATGTAACGTAAGGTTTAATAAAAGTTGTGCTTCTTGATTTTTAAAAAAGTTAGTTCTAAGTTAGACTCTAAACAATAATGTCGAAGAATAAATAAAGAATAAAAATAAAAACATATTTGTTTTAATAAAAAAATGTTTTAAAATTTAATTTGTATGTAAATAAAACACTTTAAAAAGTTATATTCGGCTTATGCCGAATTTATTATACCCACTATGGCAATGGTTTTGTGGCAACCCTATTGTGGAACCTAATTTTATTCATCTTCTTCTTCCTCTATTTACATTATAATGTCAGAAAAAAATTCATTTAAATAAAAAATAAAACAATATCATCCTATTACAATGAATCCACCACCGCAATATCAAGCCACAACAACTATGGAACTATGAGTCATATACCCAAGCGTGATGTTACTGTTTTTGGTGTGTCTACCGATTTGACTAATCTTAATTTACCAACCCATCTGGATATCTTGAGATATTATTTTTACTTGAACGAACGTGGTAAAACAGACCAAAAAAAGTTTTCCTATAAATCATTCACTATTCATGTACAAAATAAGTTGATTGCAATTTGGGAAAAACTTGGTATGGAATCAATGGCGAAATGTATCTATTAAATTGAATAGATTGCTTGACAAATATCAAGACCAAATCAAGAGCAAAAAGAAAACCCTTAATTTCCAGTTTCTAAAATCTCTGGAAACAATTTTTTACACTGGAACATGTAAATGCGATTTGAAAGAGTTTATGCACGATCAACATAATCAGAAAAGACTAACAGTGGCTGAATTTATGATGGAAATTGAAGAGCAAGGAGCTACGTCTATGTCATCAATTCCAATATACAACGATTCAAGATACGCACCGCCATTGGTTCAAGAAGATATGGATACAGAAAGATACAGAAAGGTACGATTGTTTTAACTTCGCCTTGATATGTGACAGATTTGGTGTGTCTGATAGAGTAACATCAGCATTAGGAACCGCTCTTTTCCAAGATTTAAATATGAAAGATAAGCATGCAAAACCTCTCATCATGGATAAATCGAAAGTTCGCAGAGATAAAGAGAAATGCAGACAAGATATGCTTCGGTTAGATGATACCAATTTGTTTACGTTTTCGTTTTAACGAGAGATAAAATTGATGAGAAGTATCATACTAAGATGGTAAAAGAACCTCATCTTACTATTTTGAGAACACCGAATTCTGCATTGATTGGTTACGTAAGACTGGAACATGAAACCGCTGAATAGAAAACAACCAAATTAAATGATTTTTTAAACGATAAAAATATATAACTGGATTTATTAATTGGCATATGCACTGACAGTGAGCCAACAAGTACTGGCCCACACATTGGAATTATACGACGATTCGAATTGCTGTTAAAAACACCATTACATAGGTTCGTTTACCTTCTACATTTCAACGAACTTCCGTTTCGGCATTTGTTTGAAGCTAAATCAAGGATAAATCAACTAACACTGGACCAAGATCGGCAACTGGAAAACTGCGCCTTCAAATCGAAACTTGTGAAACTCTTACGGTAAGTTATTGCTATAACTAATTTATTATAATTGTCAACCGTTTATAGAAAATTGAGTTGAAAAATATGCCCCCTGCTCCAGAAAAAATTGAATTTTCCACCGATTCAACGTACTTATACGGCATGGCCCATGCAATTTCTAAAGGCGAGGTTTCGGTGGATCTGGCTAACATCAAACCAGGGAAATTGCACATTCTCGTTGGCTCACCAAGGGCGGTAGATTATTACGATTGTATGTAACGATGGAAAATCCATCCGAAAATTTACGGATTCTGAATGTTATGTGCCAATGTACTTCAATATCAAGTATTACAGCTCTGTTGTGTACGGTAGAGCATTTCTTTTCAAGTTCATTAGTTGGTCACAATTTCTACAACCTCATTTACGCAGTATTGTCAATAAAGTAATTAAGGATAATTCATATTATGCGCATTCGGAAAATATCTTGCTATCAATGTTGTTTGATGATAGCAAACAAAAGCGAGACTGCGCTATAAAGAAAATTTGTTTTTTTTTGTAAAGTGACAAAAATGGTGATTTTTTTGAAATGTTTATATGGGGTGGCTCCAGGGGGTGTGCCACTGGCATGGGTGGGTCGGCCCTCCAAATTTGAGCCATTTTTAAATCGAACCGCCCTAATATATGAGTGGATGAATGGTTAAAATATTTCACATATTACTTCAATACAACACCTTGAACAGTACTTAATTACTGTCCTTATGAATTAGTATTTTCAGAAATACCAAATTCTTTTCTTAAAGGTTTTCAGGATTTAATTATAAAAACTTTGTTTGTTATAAAATGACAAATATTTTGTTTATACAAACTTTCAAACAGTTTTTTTAAGTGTTCAAATCAAAGTATACCTTAAAACTGTACTTTGAATGTCTGTTATTCATTTTTTAAAGCTTTTTTCCTTTTTTGGATTAATGGCCTAAACTGACTTAAACCATAGAAAGTACACAATTTAGTTATTTGCGTTTTGCAAATGTTAGTGAAGCAGTCCGATATCTATATATATCATAAAACTGTAACAGGACCATTTCTGTATATGAAATATTTTTTGAAAATTTTGTTGTTGCTGCAGTTAGTAATCGAAATGGAATACAAAACATCAATTTTTGAAATTTTTGTCTGTCTGTCTTTGTTCGCATCGTAAAAACTGCTCGATCCATTTTGATGAAGTTTTATGAGGAGGTACCTTGATATCTAGGATACTTTTCTCCGCAAAAATATCACATTTCTAAGAGAAAATAGAGAACAAATAGTCAAAGTACGCAAAGGTACTGCGAACTTGACAGCACGATATATTTTAAACACTACAATAATTTTAGAATTTTATATAAAGTTTTTAATTTTATCTAGGGATGGGTGGCTCTATATAAAGAAAATGCATAAACCATACCTGATGCACTATAAAAGTAAGTAAATTTGTTGTAGATTACTTTCAAAGCAAAATCGAACAATATATAACAATAGTTGCATGAGCAATCTCATTATGCAACCCTAATCTAATCGCTGTTCGAAATATTTGAAAAAGCAATAACAACTCATCGTGTCAGAGTTTTATTTTCCACAAAATAATCTATTAATAATTGTAAAGTGTGAAAGAGGGTGCTGTAGCTTAAGTGGTTAGCACGTTGACTACTAAGCAATGGTCACGAGTTCAAATCTCAGCCGTGGCAACATCAATTTTTCTGATATGTATTAATTTTTCTTTATAATAATACATATCACAGCGCCCTCCTTCGCCGGTATAACCACATAGCACTAAATCACCGGCGAAGTAAAATAATTATAAATTGGCTATGCTAGCTTCAACTAATTCGCCTAAATAACACCAGAGGCGCTGCAATACTGTTCTAAAAATAATCATACCGTGCAATTGCAGTGTTGCCAGAATCGAAGCTTCACTATCACTATCTGTCTTATCTACTACTATCCTTTCTTCGTATCATAAACCTTTCTTCGTATCATAAACGAAATGAACTAACCGCGTAAAACGAACTTTTTATATTTGTGAGCGCCGTGTTTACTCGTCTCATGTACTCAGTGTGTTTTCTTTAGTAGTTGTGTAGAACTTTTGGATAAGGCTTAGTGCTTTTTGGTTGCACAAGTGGTTTTTTGTATTTGTTAAGAAAAAACCCCTTAATTGAACGTAAGTGATGTTGTTAAAAATTCTGAGTTTTTGTTTGTACACTTGAACTGTGTTCGTGTTTCATTCAAAGTAAAAAACTGCTTGAAGTGGATCAAGTTCATGTTATTATGAACAACATTTACTTATACTTATTCAATTTGCTCATGGAAACTAAAAGCTCATTCCATATAGCTCGCTGGTCTTGGGTGTTTACTATTATCCACTCATCGTTACTCGTGTATTGAACAGACATGAATTCAAATATTATAATAAGAGTCTTATGAGATTCATTCACGCAAAGAAAAAACATGGTTGAGGTAACCATAATCTAAGAGCAACATATTATGGTTGAATTATATGGTTATATATAAAAATAATATTGTTGTCGTTTGAACATATTATTGTCTTACATTGTAAAATACAATGTTTGTAATATAAACATACTATAATATAATTTGAAACATGTAAATGGTTATATGTGACAACTTATGAATATATTTATAAATAACAAAAAACAAATACACAAATATTTCCATTTAGACTTACATACATATTTTGATATTTTCTGCTTACCTTTTTATGTGTTTGATACTATTAATTTAAAACTATAATTTATAATAAAAAACAAATTTATTTGTTGACAACAAATATGTATTTAATGTTTTTACGGTTTTAGATGAACCGATAGCTTACACACATATTTCTGAACTGAAAAACTGTCAAAACCAAAATATGTATTTTTAAAACCAAACATTATTTGTTTATTTTTGCCGAACTTAACATACTATGTTTAATAATAATATATTATGGTTATAATTTTTAAATATTAAAAATAATTTGGTTGTGGTTTGAATTTTAATATGTTTCAAATCAACCATGTTGTTTTTTTGGTGCGTATAACCATTTAATGATTAACTGTTAACAAAAAACTTGTTTATCGTGACCAAAGTATTGTTTTAAATAACTATAATTTGTTCACAGCAAACATCTATTGTTACAGAGAACATAGTGTGGTTGCCGTGACCATACAATAACCATGTTTTTTCTTTGCGTGTTGTTAGTACTCATGAAATGGTTTAGTAACTAAACATAATATTATAGCGATTTACCTTTCTGAAAATTTATTTATTTTGCGATTAAGGGCCCAAAAAGTAACTGCAGTATAAAATAACTATTAACAAACTTATAAGGTGTAAATTGCTTCGATTTTAGAATAATGCACTATGCCATTATTGGAACAATTGAAAAGTCAAATATACATAATAAATAAAAGTCAAATGTCATAATTTGTAGTAATTCTTTATAATCGGCAAAAAATTCTGGTAGATTTCTTAAATAAGACGAAAATGATTGTATGATTATTCTAAAATCAAAAAATGCTAATTAAATAATTTAAATGTTTTATGATAAAGTTACGGCTTAACTGACAAAAATAATGCTAAATTTAGCTGTGTTTATTTGAAGAAAAGTATTGTGTTAGACAATCTTATTCTTGGAATTGAAATTATTGGAACCAATTAATTTCAGAGCCGTAGGAAACACACAAAATAAGGAATTTATTTTGTGTTTCTCCGAAATGCATAAAACCCCAATAGAAAATAAAACGTAATGAAATAAAAGAACAATTTATTAGGATTTTATGGAAACTATTTATTGAATAGAATTTCAAAAAGGGAGCTCATCACTTATATTAATGCCAGCGATAATTGGGATTTTGGCATTAACAAGCTGCAAAAATGCCAAAATGGCCACACTGTATAATATACAAAAATGTTTGTCATATTACAATATTTTTACCTAATAAGGCTTAATTTATTTAATTTGGGTACCTTTTGATTCTTTTAATTTGATTAGCTACAAATGTTATGCCTTAAAATGATCTTATCAATGTGAACTACTATGTTGTAAATTATTTACATTATAAGTGTTATTTGTTTTCACTTCTATCGAAAGTCTCAATGACTGCCCAGCATTTTTTTTCTTTAATACCAGTAATACCTGAGTCACACCAGGTAAGTTTACCAGTAGTAAATGGCCTTAGAAACTAATAACGATCATTTCAATTTAAAAATAAATTTATAATAATTTAGGGTAATAGCACGCTATTAAATTAAAACAAAAGCATTTTCAATGCTGCAAAAAACAGATAAGTTTTTACATATGGCAACGCTGGTTACGACGCAAATTTTGTAAATATTATGCAAGGAACGGTGACTACCAAACCGACTTTCGTTTTTTATAACGACCGCAACGGCACTTTTTAATTTTTAGTAGCAGAACTCTCTGGCTTCAGCAACCAACAAATAAATTGTATTTCCATCATAAAAAGTTATGGATCATTAGCATAATAATATTGTTTTTTATTGATTTTCGCAAATCTTTCATAAATTGTAGAACATTCATTTATAGGCTAATCAAATGAAATAGAATTTAGTGCATTTCATTATCATAAAGGCATTATTTCCAACAACAAAAATTCACCAAATCCATTAAAATATACTCCCTTACATCAAGTACTAAAATAAAAACGAATACATCATTTACACACATACTTGTGCAGTTACAGAAATACTCGTAAATATTGTAATAATAGTAAAAACAAACTGAAAATAATGGGTCTCGATTTTGTTCCATGTGTGTTTAATATTGATTGCTTTTTCATACATCATCATTCTGTGGTCATCATCATTGTACACATTGAACAAGCGGGCTGACATTCACAAATTGAGTACAAAAGTCAGAAACATGTGAACACGCACTTACATTGAGCACTAACAAAGACTGAACTTGTAACAAATAGTTCGAATATTTAACAAACGCATTTTTTATATTAATCCTTATGATATATGTATGTATGTATGTATAGTATATTCACAAATGTACATGATTTGTGTCTCAATATTTTTGCTGCTTACATTTTGCTCTGCCATATTATACTTTACTTTAAGGAAATTTTCTTAAAGATCTTTCATATGTAAAATTCACCTTTTTTTAAAAATCTGCAATCAGCAAGGTTGCAAACTTCCGAAGTCAATACCTCGGCATACATCTTAATCAGCGTCGCAAAGTGGTCAATTTCGCGAGATAGCGGTCAAAACTCTATAACTTTTGACCGGATTGGTATTTTTTACGCAATTTGTTTTGTTCAATAGGAGGGACTTTAAGCTTCAATTTGCGTGTTCAAACGTAAAAATCGACTGATAGGAACGTAAGTAATGTGGAGTTAAAAATGCATTTTAATTTTTTGTTGAGTTTCCATGTAAAAGTTGAATATTTTGACATTTTAAATAGGTATTTTTTTATAATTTCTTATTTTCTTCAATCGTATTTTACAACCAATACTTATTTATTGTTCCTAAACTTAATTTTGGTCAGAAAATGCCAACATTTGGCCCCTGACAGTTATTTAGCCTCAATATTCACAGGAGCCAAAGGTTGGTTTTTTTGGAAGAAAGCTAATTCTTGTGAGGATTAAACTGAAAAATAACACTGAAATTCCCAACAATATCAATACCATTTGGATATATTATATATATCCAAACACAACATCGATAAAATTTTAAGTAAACTTTTACTATTGATTTAAAGTGCACATATATTTTATTTAAATGTATTAATAAAAATTTATACTAAAATTAGAAACAAATTATAATCTTTAAACTAGTATTAATTAAACAATATTAGTAAAAATTTCTTCCAAATAGCTTTGATTTTCATTTTGCAGTAGTTGTTTAGCTTCTTCATCTAACTCTAATGAGGTTGATTTCCATTTTTGTCGAATACTGGACTTATATGGGTCTGATGTGCACAACAAAATATTAATAAGATCTTCATTAGTACAGTATCTGGAAATTTTTCTTGTATTGTGCTCGCGAAAGAATCTGTAGTCTTTGTTCCTTTTTTCTTGCGCATCTTCTGAGAGATCTCCAATTGGAAGCATATTGTGCTGAATTATTTGTTCCCCATGGAACAAAATTTTGTGACCTGTGGTTGGCATATGTCTCCAGGAATATTTTTGGTTATAAAGGTTTGCTGTCTCATTAGCATACTGACCAAATTTTTTTGCATCTATCTTTTTGCTACATGCTATAACTTCTAATATGATTTGGAATCGTCGTATTAAATCATAATCTACTCCAGTTATAGAAGCTGCAGTTTCTGGATCGGAAAAAAATCTCCTTGCTGTTTTTCCATCATTAGAATTTCCTTCTCCTTGCTTTGGCTGGTCAATTATAAGGCCTATCTCACGGTATTTTTCTTGAATATCTTTTTTTTTTGCTTTCTTTTTTCCAAATTTTCTTTGTTGTTTCTCACTGTTTCTCCTAACGGGCCAAATTCCAAATCGTATCCCAATTTAAGAATATGCTCCATAAAACGAATTCTAGCATGAAGAGGTGACATTCCAAATTCATATGCTTCATTAAAACTATCGTCTTGTGTTGGTGGTTGGCTCAATTGACTTGATGTTTTTTGGCATATGGTGCAGCTTGACGAAGACTTTGTTTCGGTTAAAGCTTGTGCAACTTTTCCATCGATCATTGTAAGTGACATTTTAAAGTTAACTTCGATGCATTGGTCATTAAATTCAAATATCACTGGTTGAAGTTCTTTAATTTCATCTCTTATTTAGCCAACTTCTTCAGTTATGACATCTTTAGTTTCTTTTTTGTAAGCAAACTTTATTGGTCTACAAAATTTTGTTGACGAGGGAATTTCATTCTTCCATACATCTATCTCTGCAGCTCTACTAGTTGACGGCTCTGAACCAATATAAGTTTTTGTTAAACGTAATGGAACGAAAGAAATCATGAATAAATTGGCATCTGATGAATTTTCCCCATTACATTGTTTGTATTGTTTCTGACCAGAGGACCCGTCACATCCCCATTTAGAAATTAAAGTCATGCTGCAATTTTTAAACTTCTTTAAATAGTCAGCATCAAATGTCTTTAATAATCGTTCTGCAGTGTGTTCAAGAAGATCCTGCAATTTTATTTCTGCTGAACTTGAAGTTACACTAATAGCAGTTGGTGAAGGTAAGCAATCTTTTTTGGCAGAAACTATATCTCGATATGATGGAAAAATTCCACAATTTGTTTCATTGGTTCGCTTCCGCAATTCTGTATATTGGTTTTTAGTCATTTTCAAATCCAAAAATAGTGCAAATGCTTCTTCTGGAGTAAATTTATTTTCTTCAGTTGGTGTCGGCATACTTTCTAAAATCCTTTTTGTGCGTCTGGGGCTTGCTTCCACTATTTTTTCAATGATAGCAATTTTACTCTTTTTAGTTTTCGATGGTTGAATTTGATGCAGAAATGAATCCTTTATGATGCTACAAAAAACTTCTGCATTGATTTGTTTAAGCTTGCGTCTTCGTGATCTTTCACTACAATTATCAATTGGCTTTGCTGGTCGACCACCTTTTCCAGTTTCCGTGGTAGTTACTGATGGCTTTTTAAAAATAAGTTTATATCTTAGCCATTCTTGGTTGCGTGAGTAAAACAATTTCTTGTTTCTGGAACATTGATTGTACCGTTTTCTTAAAGTATTTAAAAAGTTTTTTATTTTTAAGTTATGAATTTTAATTTCTTGTTTGTCGCATATTTTGAAGAATGGATTATTCATTATATGTAAAATAATGTCGTTTTCATCTTTCCGTTCAAAATATATATCAGATAGAACACTATAACTGAATTTAACCATTGTTTAAACAATAATGAAGAAAAAAATTAATGCATGGATTAATATACTATTGCTCGAAGTTTCAACATGATCTTTTTTACCTCTTTGAAACATAATATAACAGGTACTTGGTTTTACCAGTTATTTCCATTGGTTTTAAATTTATTTGGAATTTTCAGGTATTTAAGTTGTGTAATATTAGATGGCAATAAAATCATGTTTTACCTTTTCCAAATGAATTGCCAGATACCACATAATTTGAGAGTTCTATTGTCATTTTTGTCAAAATTTTGATACACCCTTCTATGTGGACTAGGTCCAAATATGGGCCAACTTCTCCTAATTTCAACAGAATTATTTTTTGGGTCAATAAGAACTCTTGTATAAAATTTCATCAAAATATATGCATAATAGCCACTTTCACATACAAATAAATAACTTCTCAAAAAATATGACGTGCATTTGTATCGAATATCTTACCTTGGGTCAGAAAAATTGCTGTAGCTTAAAAAGTGCAGTCCCGATGCATGGACATGTATATATAGGAATGTAGGGGAGAGTTAGGACTACAAAATAGTAAATTTGTGTTTTGACTCAGCTACACTCACAGGAGTTGTGCTCTATGAAGTAGGAAATTTGCGAGAAATTTTACCTTTTTTAAAAAAAATATTTAAATTGTTCTGAAAACAGTAGAGCTTCATTTTTTTACCAGTAATAGGAAATAAGTTAAGTTATAACACAAAATTTATTTCGTCCAAAAATCTTGAAAAACATAAAAGTTATGATCATTTAAACTTTAAAAATTAACTAAAAATATCATAAATTTACTAAATTCTGAAAAAGCCCATTTTGGACCACCCTGTTCTCAGTGAAATAGTTGAAATAATTTTTTGGCTCCCGAGGTTTATTACTGTCTACTTTCATATGAGTCTAATAACTTGAAAATCGGAGAACAAAAACCAAAAGGAGTTTTGGCCGCTATTTCAAAATATTGACCACAGTGCGTCGTATAGAATTAAATTGAGAACAGTCCATCTCAACTGGCATATTACTATAAACTCTATCCTCAGCAAACTTCCATGGTGTTACGAAACCCTGATTCAAACTCGAAAAAAATCAAAGGCTCAAAAATTTGATTCCGAGACCTATTAAATATGATTCCAAATACTCGTATATTAACAACTCAAACATTCACGAAGATCTAACCGTGTGTTTAGACATGTAACTGCAGGGCTTACACTAGCCGTTTAGAAACAATAGAGTTTTTCATTTTTTACACTGCGCCACGTCTACATTGCATCAAAATAATAAAAAACTGAGTTTAAAGCTACATATTTCTTTATGAAGCATTGATCCTTTTTAAGGTTGTTAAATTTTTGGAAATAGGAACAAACTTCATATTCATTTTAAAATTACATATTATTGAAACACACACGTCCATAAAATTTATATCAATGCGGGTGTTAAAAGACTAAAAATGAAAGACGCACATACATACAAACAAGACAACAAACAAGCTTTGTGTTCATTATGTCGCTAAGTTCAGAAATACAACTTCCCATCACGGTTGTCAGATTTTTTTTCTCTCTCCCCTAAAAGCAAATAAAAAATCCCTAAAATCAAGCTTTTTAAAAAAAAAATTCCCTAAAATAATTGATTACATAAATAAATTTTTCTGTAACTTTAAAAAAATTAAATCCAATTTTAGTCATTGCCAATCAGTCTATCGAAGCATCTCAATTTCAAGCAGCAATGAAGTAGATAAAGGTAATTTAATGAACTTTTGTGTTTTATAAATAAGAAATCTAAAAATAGAAAATTATGTATGTATCTGTCATACAAAAAGCGAAGTAGGAATGTGCATTGAAGCTTTTAGAAGAAAGAGCCAAGGCCATCTAAAAAGCCTTCTTTGGAAGGCACACACAAATGAGGATCCGAGAGAAGGTCTAAGCATGCCTTATAAAAGGCCTGAAGTGAGAAGGCCTTTTTAATTTTACCACTGGATCCTTACTTATTTCATGACGTATTACACATAACCCAAAAATCATCTTTCTAATACGTTGTTTAAATAGTTTAGAAGAACCTATCAGAAAGTTGATTGTTGCATATATTTAATTTATTGATTGCAAAAAAAATAGCAGGAGACCAATTAAGCATCTGGTAAAACCCCCAATTTTTCCCCTAAAAAATTTTAACCCCCAAATTCTACCCTAAATGAAAAAAAAATCCCCTAAATCTAGGGGAAATTCCCCTAATCTGGCAACCGTGCTTCCCATTCATCTTATCGAATTACACATAAATAAACACAAACAAAAGTTTAGTTTTCTTTTTAAAAATGTTAGTAAAAATGAAAAGAAAGGGGTTGATGCTTACTTTTTTGGCATTCTTTTACTTTAAGACATGGCCGCACGTACATATGTATGTATGTATGTATTCGTTGATTTTAAAGTAAACTTACATTAGTGAAAAAAGCTAGCCTTCTCTGTATTTATTTAACAAGGACCCTAATCTATTCTATGTATATATGAAGGTGCTTGTATGCGAAAAGAAAGAAGGTTTATTATTTGGTCTAGTGGTTTGCAATTATGTTCGTAAAAATGTTATCGGTATGAAATAAATATTTATTGTACTCATATTTGTGGATACAGAAAAGGTACGATTATGAATTAGACATTGTATCTTTTTATGTTGCAGATGTTTTTTACTATGGACTCTGGTGAAGAAACACAAGAACTTAAGAAGATAACTTTTGAAGCATAAATAATGCAAAATAACACAAAGGAGGGGAGGGGAATAAACAAAAACTTAAAATAAGCAATAACGCGGTAACAAATAATTCCGCAGTGTAACGTCCTTTTTAATACGACATTGTAGTTGGTTTTTTTCCATTTATGTTTTCAAAAGCCTTTGTATTTATTTGAAAAAAAAAAATAAGTAAAATATTGCTTTATTTTGTTTAGCAACAAAAAAATTATTTTAATTTGATATTTTTGATTTTGGTGTACTTATCTTTTTAGTCAATATTCCTACATAGCAATCGGGCTTATTTTTTTCTGAAAACGTGACATTAATCAAAATTTTATCTGATAAAGAATCAGATTACGATGCGGGCGACAGTGACAGTACCAATACCAGCGCTACGTAATGCTTTGGACTCTGAACATCTATTAAAAAACTAATATGTTGAAGAATTAAACACAATTGAACAATTTATTTTTTATTATTACATATAACCGCCAAACGTTTGCAATGGCCATATCTTTATATAGGTAAACAATGCCCACCACCATTTTTCACCGCGAATTGCAATTCTATAAAGTGAAAAAGACTGGTCCAGTTCATATTTTATTATTTTGAAGGGGATACTGAAGGAGACTACTAACTTCATGGTTCCCTTTTCGACCTACTTCGCTCCTCAATGATTTCTGGTATCCGAGTAAAAATTTACGAATATTTCACTTTCATTGAGTTTCGTGCTGTCACTACCCTTTAACTCTCGACTGTAGTGATTTCAGAAGGCCGATTGATACATGTAGACATTCTTCCTCATCACACAGTCTATAGTAATTGCTAACATTTGCTTAAGACTAAGGTCTCCCTACAGCATTTCATATGTGTCTGCCGTAGTTCAAAACCTTTTTTGTTAGCCTATTTCCAGGCGCAGACTGCCAGATTTTTATTATAAAGGGCAATAGGTTTCTTTTAAACTTTCCGTCTCTACCTACACATTATGGCCTAAAGTTTACCTGAACTCAATTGAGTACAACGCGGCTCCAAATGGGTTCATTTTACTGTCTTTATTTATTTAGATTTAAAATAATATTGCTATACCGCTCGAAAGCGTGAATTCTGTTTACATATCTATTCTAGAAAGATCTGGCATGCCCGTTCTAGATGTTTATCTTATTCTTGTATTTATGTACATATGTGTGTATAGCTCTGCTGAAGATTGAATTCGTGTTGCTCATGTTTTTTGTATTATGAACAAAGACACCCAACCAGCATTTTTTTAAAATAAGTATTTGTTTCTTTTGCACTGAAAAAAATTATGCATTGTATATTGTAAAAATTTTTATTTATTAATTATATTTAAGAATAAATGTTTGACAAATTAAATATGTATAAACAAAATAATGTGTAATTGAATGAATACATATTTCAACAACGACAAATTCAATGTAAATCAATACGTAAAGGAGAGCATGAGTTGATGTTTAAAGTGTATTTTTGCAATTAAAAATTATTTTTTACTCTACGTTTACGAAATATTCTTTTTTTAGTGTAACAATAATAAATGCTATGATAAAAGGAAACAAAATTATTTCCCTATATAAAACTTCTTAATTTGTTGCTCTAATGAAAACTTTAATACTAGGGTATTTTAATGTGATGGTAATTGACCTTGATTCCTTGAATTTCGTCTCTGTAGATATTAGTCAACGAAAATCAAAGCGTATACAAATTTTTAAGATTAAGGTAAAGGAACTCTCGCAATATCAAAAATCCCACAATTGGAAATTTTAGGCTTTGGCCTATAAAGTCAACTAGGGTTAATAAAATACTTTCAGCAAATCAGAAATATTTGGGAATATCTTCTTTTTCAGAACATATAGGCTAATGTCAAAATTTGGATGTAAAATAGATCAAATTGAAGGATCTCCATATTCTACAAAGATCATCACTTTTAGACGAAATTTTGTTTAAAATATAAAATTTTTATATATTCCATTAGAATTTCATTTATTAAAAAAAGATTAATGGCCCTTTTTTAGGCTGAAATACACTAAAAGGATAATTTTGAAGTTTTTAAATTGAAAATCATCTAGTTGTTAACTCTGAAAAGATATAATTTTGAAATTTTACCACAATATCTTAAAATTTGCTCGCTAACTACGAAAAAAAATTTAAAAATGTACTAAATAGAGCTTTAAGACGAAGTAAAATTTTGAGGTTCTCAAATTTGAAGCCAGTTAGCGCCACGACTTATAAGTGAGTAATCCCCAGCTTTAAAACTTAAGCACAGATACTCCTCTTTTATATCCATGTCAAATTTTGAATGAATTGGACTAGCCCTTTACAATGTGCAATGTTAGGAGCTGGCTACACTTCAATTGCCATCAAGTGCTTGAAGCTATTTGGAAGAACATTTAAAAAATCATGGAATTACCAAAAAGACCTTGCGATTTGTCACTAGAAAGAATGGAAAACAATATCAGCCGAATAATGCCGGAAATCAGTTTCCGATGCAAAAAACTAAATAACCTAGCACTTATACTATAAATTATACATAATAGGGTTAGCAGAGTAAATAATAAAAATCCTGAACATAAATTAAGAATGTTGCAATTTAGTCAGTTCTAGACAGGGTTGGAGAACTACGAAGTTAGAAATGTAAAAAAAAATTTTTTTGATTAAATAAAAATAAATTTGAATAAATTTTATATGAAATTGTACCAAAAAAGCAAGAAGTGTTCCAGTGTACCACTAAATTGTACAATTGTACAATTTAGTTTGGTACAATTGTACAACAAATCCCAACACTGATATGTACATGATTACTGCGAATTTGATTTCAGATATGATGAAGAATAAATTCTTCTTTTGAACAATATAATCAAATCAAATTGTTGTTCTACTATCCTGTAAAAATGTAAACATGTTAGTTACGTGGGTTTTGCATTTCTGTTATTGATCTGATTATTCAGATGCCGAATGTAAAATTTTTGGGTTTCTAGTAAATATTTTTTTTTGTGCTTAAGTCAAATTTACTTATTATGTAGAATGTTCGAAACGATGTCACATTTCAAATAGCACTTTATTATTATTTTTCTTGATTGTCTTTTCATGCTCGAAAAAGGGTCGGATAAAGTGTTTTGTCGCCACTATATTTAGATTTTTTTATATGATATTATTTTAGTTCTTATAAATAAAACCAAAAATCTTTTAATATTCTTTAATTTTTTTTGTAATCTATACATATTATAAAATAGTAACTCATTTCTGTCTGTATGCTTTTCAGTTGTGTTCGCATAACGTAAGAACTACTGGATGGATTTTAACAAAATTTTGTGAGCATCCTGATTCCAATATAAGATACTTTTTCCGCAAAAATATCACATTTCCAGAGAAAGTGGAGAAAAAGCAGTAAAAAAGGCAATTTTCGGTTTAAAGGTACTGAAATTTTCGTTTTAAAATGGGGATATTTTAAACACTATTGCGTAACATTAACGCCAATTGAATAAAATTTGTATTTTATTTGTATTTTTACTTTGTGGAATTACAATGTTAATAAAATATTTTAAACACCTTTTAGAGTGCTTTAATATAATTTTTAGAATTTTTTATAAATTTTAGAATTTTATCCAGGGATGGGTACCTTTATCTAAAGTAAATACACAAACCATAACTGAAGCACTATAAAAGTAATAGTCTTACAATTGGTGTGGAGTACTTTCAAAGCAAAATCGAGCAAAATATTGTGAGGACGCCCACGACGTGCCGGGCACAGCTAGTTTATTATGATTTTGTTCTTTTTTTGATCATAAACCAATTTTAGTAATGAAGCTATGGAAAATAAAAACTTCAAAAGAAAGAACAACATTAGTTATTAGTTTAAACAATTATTAAGCTAATTAAAATAAAAACATTTACGAAATTTCGTTTTTTTTTCGCAATTTTTATTTATTGTATCTTCAATATAATTGAACTATCAATAATTACTCATATCTTAAGTCTAAAAATATACTTGTTAAGTCCAACCAGTGCTGGACAAAAAAAATGTATGTTTCACGGTTACTGTAATTTGTGGGTTATCCCTCTGATGAACGCATGAGAGAAGCAGTGTCCCTCCTTCTTAGTCGAATGTAACCAGGTTCAGTTAGTATGTTACGGGCCAGTGGATTCGGATGAGTTTCAAGCTTCTTTAAATACCTTATGGCAAGTTTCGCTATTTCTGCTTTAACTGATGGCACGTTTAGATCTTTATGGATGTTCGAATTTTTTATATACCAGGGAGCAGATGTAATAATACGTAGAATCTTATTTTGGCGCCTTTGAATTTTTTCTATGTTGCTAGCTGAGGCAGTGCCCCATAATTGAATGCCATAACACCATATTGGTTTTAGAATTGACTTGTATAATAAAAGTTTGCAATCTAAAGCTAGAGTAGAATTTCTGCCAATTAGCCAGTTTAGTTGGACTGCTTTCAACTTCATTTGTGTTAACTTTGTTTCTATGTGCCGTTTCCATGTAAGGCGCCGGTCAAGATGTATGCCGAGATATTTGACATCTGAAAGCTGAGGTATCGTTTGGTTATTTATCCGAATAGGGGGGCAAGATTTTCTGCGCAGTGTAAAACTTATGTGAGTACATTTTTGTTCATTCACTTTTATTCTCCATTTCTTCAACCATTTTTCTAAATTGGATATGTGGTCTTGTAAATATCGTGATGCTACTTCGGGTCTTTCGTGAATGCTCAAAAAAGCTGTGTCGTCAGCAAATGTCGATGTGTGAACTCGGTTACTAGTTGGCATGTCTGAAGTATACAATAAGTATAAAAAGGGCCCCAATATACTACCTTGGGGAACTCCAGCTTCGATTGGCTGGGGTGAGCTCAAAAAATCTCCTTCTTTCACAATAAATTTTCGTTCGGTTAAATAACTATCTAGCAGCTTATATAGGTTTACGGGCAAATTCAGTTTTAGCTTATATATTAGGCCTTCATGCCATACCTTATCGAATGCTTGAGAAACGTCGATAAAAAGCGCAGAGCAGTATTTTCTCTCTCTTGAAATGTCTTCTTAACAACATTGACTAACCTGTGAGTTTGTTCGATCGTACTATGTTTTTTCCTGAAGCCGAATTGATGGTTTGGAATACATCCTTTGTCGCTTAGAATAGGGTTAAGCTTAGTTATTAACATCCTCTCAAACAGCTTTGACATATTTGACAAAAGGCTTATAGGTCTGTATGATTCAATTTTTGTGTGGTCTTTTCCTGGTTTAGGAATCATGGTAACCAAGGACACCTTCCAATCTGTGGGAAAGTACTCAAAACGTAAAATGGCATTAAAAATAAAAAGAACGATTCTGCGAGCTACACGGGGCAACTCAATTAACATCTTGTTACTGGTTTTATCAACGCCAGGGGCTTTTTTGGTGTTGAAATCCGTTATTGCCTTTTCAAGATCACCAAATTCAAAACTTATCGGTACTGCAGCACTAGCCTCGAGAACTGGCAACTCAACTATATCAGTCGATATATTTGGGGTAAAAACCTTTTTCAAATGTTCAGCAAATAAATTTCCTTTTTCGGTATCACTCCTTGCCCAGCCTCCAGCTGAAGTTCGCAAGGGAGGCTTACGTAAGACTGGCCTTTTAAGGTTTCTACAAGCACGCCATAACGAATATTCTGATTGAGGAGTTGCGTCTAGGTTTCCCAAATAGTTTTTCAGGGATGCTACTCTTCGAGATTCCAGCATGTCTCTTAGCCGGTTCGTGCATTCTTTAAGTCTGCTTTTGAGTTGAGGAGATCTCTGTGATTGCCATTCTCTACGAATTTTTCTTTTTTCAGCCAAGAGTCGTTCGATATCTGCAGAATAAATTAGATTGTATCTACATAATTGTCGGGTTATTGTTGAATGTTGGGCAGCTGATTTGAGGTTTTGGTCAAAATCAATAAGACTCCGCTCCGAACAATGAGTACTAAGATACTTTCTATATATCAACCAATTAATGCTTGTGGTAGTCATTGGTGATATGATGTTTTGTTTGTCCCATATATAGACGATAGTGGGTGAGTGATCTGAGGATAATTCAAGTGACGCTTCAGCTTTAATGGTTTCTCTTGGAATACCCTTAATCACGCCAAAAACCATTAACATCCGGTATTTTTTGTCGATCTGTAGGCCAATAGGTGGGTTGTCCACTCGATATCACATTCAGACGCATTTTTGAAATTGTGTCAAACAAAACACGACCTTTTGGAGTTATTAGGCGTGATCCCGTATGTTTAGCGTTGTAGTCGCCTGATGCTATGAAGCAGGGACCTAGTGATTTGAAGAAATCGCTGCATTGACTCTCTGATATTTGAAACCTAGGAGGTGAATAAATCGAAGAAATAACTAAGTTTTGATGAAATTCTTCAATACAGATGTTTGTTGCTTGTAGGTAATCTTCACAAAAATCACACAGTAAATAATGTTTGATTCGAGCATTTATTAGTATTGCTAAACCACCACATGCTCTGCCACGGGGGTCTTTGGTGTCATATAAGATATAGCCATTTATTTTAAAAAAGCTATTTGTTGTTAAGTGAGTCTCTGCAACCAGCATGACATCAATTTGTTCCTTCTTAAGGAAGTACTCGAGTTCATTTTTGTGTTCCAAAAACATATTTTTAAAACGTTCATGGTTTGTTAAGTAACGCCTGCAACATAGCAGATTGCATGCGTACCATTTCTTGCATCATGCTGCTCATAGAGCTCATAAAACTGTTTATTTCGTATTTCGTATTTTAAAACATAAATTTGGAACATATTTAAAAGCAATATTATTCTTCTAGCGTCAAGCAGAGGTCTTTCAAATTACAAAACTATAAATTTTTAGTAGTATAAAACTACCCATACCCAGCTGCTCAAACTGTCGTAGACGACATAGTCTTCGACGATGCGTGCACTTAATTAGAGTTGTGTAGTTTGATTCTATTGAACTCTCTTTGTTATGAGCTCTTTTAGTCCAGTTACTGAACGCTTTTTTAGTTCATCGTTCAAATTTTTGTTTTATGACATTTCAGCTTTTGCTTACCCGCAGTCTACTTTAGACATAAAATGATAAACAGGAACAATAACATAACACTGTGGAACAAATTCTAGTTAGCAAAAGTTATGTCGATTCTGAGAGTGAGGGGTAAAAATAGAGACTAAATTAGAAGACCCGTATCGCGGCGTTTTTTATGTTAGTTCTAATTTTCGATTAGTCGATTAAAAAAAATCCGAAGCAATACCAAAAAAAAAAATCTATATATATAAAGCACAAAATGTGTTTGTTTGTATGTTTGTTTGTTTGCCGGAAAGCTATAGCTGCCTATACCAGTGAACTGATCTTTCTGAAAGTTTCACAGTTTGTTATTAGTTATACGGATGGTAAAATAGGGTACTAATTTTTTTGATATTCGACGTTGGCGTGGCACCTTCCATACAAAGTAAATATTAATAAACGCATATCTTGGTAACAGTAATAGGAAGCATCTTGAAATTTCGCACCCGTATTCTCTATATTAACGTAAATAGTTTAGCGAAATACAGACTGAATTGGGCGTGGTACCTCCTATACAAAGTAAATATTTATCATCGTATATCTTGGTAACGGTAATAGGTAATTTTGCAGCAGGACCTCTATATTAACAGGCATAGTTTAGAAATTATTGCCGTGTATTTAGAGAACTACAATAGCTAGCACCTTGGAATTTCGCACCAGTAACCCACATATTAACGTACATGGTCAAAATAAACACAGACTGAATTAGAATAGTGGGCGTGGTACCTTCCATACAAATTGAAAAATTATTATTCTGTATCTAGAGAACTTCCATAGGTAGCGCCTTGCACAAGTAACCATCATATTAACGTATATAATTTAGCTAAACACAGACTGAATTGGAATAGTAGGCGTGGTACCTCCTATACGAAGTGAAAAATTATTATGTATCATGTTCCTGGGGAACTACAGAAGATAACGCCTTGAAACTTTGTATGATTAACCCCTGTGGAAATGCGTATAATCTACTAACTTACAGAATGAATTGAGACAGTGGGCTTGATACCTCCCATATAAAGTGAAAAATTATTATCGTGTACCTGGAGAACTAGAATAGATGGAGTCTTGAAACTTTGCACAAGTAACCCCCAGAGTAATGTGCATAGTGTAGCAAAATACTGCATGGACTGGAACAATGGACATGGTACCTCCCATATTAAGGGAAAAAATATTATCGTGTGCCTAAGGAACTACAATAGTCTTGAAAATTTTCACAAGTAGCCCTCATACTAATGTGCATAGTCTAGCAAAATACAGACAGGATTAAGATAGTGGTACCTCCCATAAAACGATAAAAATTATTATCGTGTTAATATGTATAGTCCAGCAAAAAACAGATTGGTTGGGAATAGGGTTTGGGATTTCCCGGACTTTTTCATTTCCCGGGAAACGGGGAAAAGATATTCGCATTCCCAGGAATTCATAGTTTTAATAAAACATAAAAAGAACGCAAATAACGACAACGCAAATAACATTAGTATTAACAGTTTATAAAACTTAAAAACAATTCAGGTGATAAAAACAACAAGATATAACAAATATTTATAAATACTGAAAAAGTATTTCAATAATTATTTTTTTTAAATATGATTTTAGAATTGTCAGTGCGTTTAACAAAATTTTTTCTTGTTTTTGTTGCGAAAGTCTCTCTTTAAAAGTTGGTTCCATTTCGTTAACAACACAACTGCTAGTTGGCGGTTCTACAGATTCGAGTGGCTTGGATAATCTGCCTTTTAAACCATCGTTTTGGCAAGAGTCGAACTAATAGCCAAAAGCTGCTCGTCTGAATAATAACATCTGCTATTAACAAATTTATGCCCTGCGGCTCAAGGCCTCTACTGCAACTTTAATGGGATTTAAAACGGCCACAAAATTTTTTAAAATCTGAACATATTCTTCAACACACAACTCTGCGCAATTTAAATCTATCAGAGTTTTTTTTTTAAATGCGTTCTTCGATTTAAGAAACGATTGAAAAATTTCAACCATAATTATATAGTTTTTACATCATGAATTAAACGCCACTCATTGCCATATTCTTGTTTTTTTTAATTTCTCGAGACACAATGTTTTTATAGGTCTTTTTTCAAATAGTTTTACCATTTGTCTTGCACGATCTATAACATAGACTACTTTTAAGCCTTGCAATAAGTAAGAGGGGTTGGGAGGCAAGCGGGATTGAAAAAGTTCCATGACAATGCCTGACGAGGCATTTTTTGGTTTTGTGTTGGACTATTTTCATTTTATTTTTTTAAATTGTTGTCTACTTTTTGACTAAAGAAAAATTGTGTTTTTGTGTTGTATAAAAAATTTATTTCGAAGTTATAATTTAATATATATACTAAAAATAAATCAGCCAAGTGCGAGTCAGACTCACACATGTATGGTTTCGAACTATGTTCAGTTCAGTTTAAAAATTCAAGTCTATAACTTTTTCACGTCTTATGAGGCACCCTCTATTTTTTTATTTTTTTTTCTACTAGAGCTTAGCACTAAATACCCTGTGTAAATATCAAATGTCTGCCTGCAAGGTTTAGAAGAGAAAGTCAAATCCCGCAACTTTGAGACATTAAGGGAACACCCCATTATTATTAAATTTATTTTCGTTAGTACCTTAGATATTGTTAAATATAATATGTGTAAATTTTAAGTGTCAATATAAGGTTATATATGTAAAATCGAGTCATTATCGAAACAGCCTATAATTTTTAGTTTTGTTATTTATTCTAGGGGAAAACTTTGTACATAATTTGCGTAGGTGTAAAGTGCCTACCCGTTCCGGTTCAAAAATTAGGCTACAAATAATCGAAAATATTTGCCACTCTCGCAAAACCCTTCATTTTTATTTTTTATATTTTTGCCATAAATTTACACACTCTGTATACACTCGCGTTTAAAAAATTAAAGTCATATTCGCGAAAACTGTATCACTATCGAATGCTCTTTATATTTTAGTAGTTATTGTTTCAGCTTTTTATGAAAATAATAGAAGCCTACTTATTGCGGTAAAAAAGGCAATATACGTGAAAAATATGTCCCTGTCGAAGTAATTCACCTCCTGTAAAAAAAATTATTTAAAATTTGTTTTTGTGCTTGCATGATATTTTATAATTTGTCATTAATTTCAATTTAGTTAGATAATACTTTTAATTACCATTCCAGTGATACTCATATTATCTCATTACATCAAATAGTTAAGATATACAAAACTTTACATACAAACTTTAGCAAACATATACATACAAACAAAGCAAAAATTGTTCCGGGAAATTGTTCCAAACCCTAGTTGGGAACAGTGGGCGTAGTACCTTGCATTTGAACTAAAAATTTTTGATGTGAGAATAGCGTGCGTTTTCGAGTTAAAGGTTGGCCATACTTTTCTTCCAAGTGTTTATTGTATTTTTTTTTTTAGATAGGTGTAGGGAAGCGCGTCGGAGAAAGCTAGTTATTTGATAAAATATTTTTGTACTGTTTAAGCAGGTCAGCTGCTGAATCATTTTTACATATAATGGCTTTTAGTTAATCGACATTGGCTATACGCGAAAGCTCTAAAATATGGCTAATCGGGCAAGTATCACCTGAGCTGTGCAAAACCAAACTTCCCACAAAAAAGGAGGTACTAAGTCAACTTTTTTACTACAAAATCTACAGCAAGCTAACCACTTCACTTCAACTGCAAATGATGTCTTGGCTATATGTGAAATGGCCGCAATACCGACGCAAACAAAAAACCGAGTAATAGATAAAATTGAAATATTGTTTAATTCTTGGCAAAAACTTTAAAAAAAATAAGGAAAACAAAGCCAAACGCGCAGAAGGCTTAATAAAAAAAGAAAAAAATTGGGCTACATTGAAAAGTCTTTCTGATATTGCTCACGCTAATGCCTTAAACATGATCGTAATACAGGAGGATAAAGAATTTTTAAATGCTCAGCTACTTTTAAGAATGAATGCGAAATACAAAAAATGGTCTAATATAAAAGAGATTCGCGAAAATAAAATGATGGAGCGTGACAACAAGTTTATTGATAATATTAACAATCGGAGTCGAATTAAACTATCATCTTCGTCATGTGATGATGACCATTCATTATCTACTTTGAATGGTTCGAACCAGTGGCAAAGAAAAAATTGATAGAGGTAGAAAAAAAATTGTAAATGCAAATTTAGCTATTAGTCTTGACGTTGCAAAATTAAGTAATCGTAAAGCTGCAATTGTTTTGAAGAAACAGTTAAACGTATTGGTGGCGATCCTTCAGAGTATAATATAAGCACTTCTTCTATTCGTCGACAACGAATTGACTTTCGAGAAAATATGACAGAGTCTTTAAAAATTAAGTTTAAGCCTGATGTTTCACTTACTATTCACTGGGATGGAAAAATGATAGAAGACATCAGCGGAAGTGAAATCGTAGAACGTCTTCCAACTCTGGTGTCTTGTATGGGGGTCGATAAACTTATCGCAGTACTAAAACTATTTGCTGGAAAGGGAATTGCAGCTTCGTCAGCAGTTTTTGACACATTGCTAGAATAGAATCTTAGCGAAAAGTCACATGCATGAGGTTTGACACAACTGCCACAAATACTGGAAGAAGAAATGGTGGATGTATTTTGTAAGAACAAAAGTTGGATAAAGATATGCTTTGGCTGGCGTGTCGTCATTACATTTTGGAAATAATGCTTGAAGCTGTGTTTCGCCAAGCACTTGATACTTCAACTGGGCCTGAAACATTGATATTTAAAAGATTCAAATTAGCCTGGAGCAAAACTAATCGGAAAAAATTTAAATAAGAAATTTCTGATCTTTTTGTTTGAAAAAAAAAATAAAAATATTACTGATGAGACCGCCAACCGTTTCAACCTCGAGATGACTACAAAGAGCTAATGAAACTATCTTGAATATACTTAGGAGGTATTACCGAAACTGAAATATCTTTTAGAGCACCTGGAGGTCTTCAGCGGGCTAGATGGATGGCTAAAGCAATTTATTGTTTGACGATTTATTTATTTAGAAATAAATTCAAGCTAACTGATTCATCTTCAATTCGAGATGTTTGTATATTTGTAGTAAGAATTTACATAAATATTGGTTTGTAGCCCCATCAGCAGTTTGTGTACCAAAAAGTTATTTGCAGCTTTTAAAGGACCTACAATATTATTAAATGAGTTGATTGCAACTGCAGCTATAAAAAAAATGTTTGGTCATCTTTGGTAGAGAGAAGATCTTATTATATTCGCATTATTTGACGACCAAGTTTTTGTTGATACAAAAAATAAGATGGTGTCCGCTTTAGATATTGAAGGGCCGGATAACCCTTTAAAACGAATAATATTAGATGCCAGTCTAATACATACCAAACAATTAGAAGATTTCGTTTCTAAAAACACTCTCAGATTTTTTTAGCATAACCGGGATTTCATTGAATTTCTTAAAGAAGGGTGTTAAAGATTGGGAAGAAGATACGTAAATGGCAGAGACATAGTTCGTTCTATGAGAGTTGTTAATGATATAGCAGAACGAGGTGTATCGCTGATAGAGAAATATAATAAATTACACACCAAGAATGAAGAGTAGAAGCAGTTTTTATTGTTGTTGGTAAAATACTATAGAATAAAAAAACCAAATCCAAATAATCAACTTTGCTCCAATAATTATTTGTAAATAAATATACAAAACTTAAAAATTCTTTAAAGGTAAAAAAATATTTTATGTTATCAGCAAAAATTTCATGAATTGACTGCTTTTAATTTGCGTTAAAACATTAAAATCTTTTTTAATTACTATATATTTTAGTTTCATGTAACCTATTTTAAGATTTTTATTTAAATATACATATCCGATTAATTTTGAAATAAATCTTTTTAAACAAATTAAAAATATGCTCAAAATTCTCTTATTTGCGGGTCATAGTGCCACTATTAAAATATACACTAAAACATATAACTAAACAATTGTAATGAGGGGTGGGGAGGGGATTGGTTTTTCGGCCACGGTTCTTTTATTATCATGTGAACAAATATCTTTGTATTTAACGTTTTGAATTTTTTCGTTAAAATTCGTGTCCAAACCGAAGGACGGACCTGAATTAAAAATTGTATCAAAAAGCGATTCTGACAAAAAATTTAACACATTTTTTTTTACAAATCAGCATTCAATAATGGTGTGAATAAAATTTATATTTTTTTTAATACACACCCACTTGGCCGGTAGCGACCCATAAAACTTAATAGAAAAATTTGAAAAAAAAAAATCATGCGTAATTTTTTAACGGTGCTTAATATATATTCAGGTTGGCCCATAAAAAAATTCAATGTTTGTTTTTTATGAAGCAGCCTATGAACGACCCTACTGCCCATGTTAATGTTATTTCCAAGTTTTAACATGGTTGTTGAAACATTTGTAATAAAAACTCTTTTGTAACATGACAATGACCTTTTTGTAGCATCTTAATTTGACAGTAGTATTTGCGAACAGCGCTATCTGTTGCTCAACAGTACTCCTGCTATCTGCTGTGCAATAAGCCTTCAAACAACCTTGTTGGAAAACATAAAATTATGTTTAAACAGAAAATGACACAAACACGCATTCGTCACCTATAACAACATGCACGAATTAATTCCGTTGCTCTGCCGCACACTGTGGCCACTGCGGCAATAAATCAATTTGGACCTGCTCTCCGATTTTGATGATTTTTGCACAGATGGTTAACAACAATCTAGAGGTCATGTGTGAAAAATTTCATGCAAATATCTCCATTGGTTTTCTGTCCCGAGCAGCGCAAAGTTGAAGTATGTGAACAAGTCTCAAATGTGATAGTTTTCTATGTCATATTCAAAAGCCTGTTACTTATAAACTATACACCGAATGTACCTTATAAGTATTTTTTCAATTAAAATGGACATTAAGCATTATATGTAAATTAAAAAAAAATTTTAAAAATTGAAAAAAAAATTTCTTTTGACAATGTATATTAAACCAAAAATAAAAACATTTATGATTTTCCGTTAGACTTTTAGTTGTGTGCGAAGCAGTGCGACACATGGAGTACTATACCAAATTATAGCTGAGAGTCTCAGCTAACAGACTAAAAAAAAAAAACCTGCCCCAATTTGCCCGCCGCCGAAAAAACAATGAAAAACCAAAAAATTACAGTAAAAAATATGCGTTATGTGGTATTTTACGCGTGCAAAAACAACTGTGCATTCTTTCTTTCATTGCTACTCGTACACGAAGCCGGTGCCAATTTGGGATCGAGAAATACGAAAATTTCATTGCATGTGTACTATATAAAAAAAAAAACTTAAATTTGAGTCCCGATTAGAAAAACAAATGTACACAAAAGTATTTATCAAAGTAATATCGGTACATTGTTTACGTAGACTAAACAACAAAAAAATCTAAATGTAAACTTTATATAATAAATATAATAAATGTTGATTTGGTTAAACAAAGAATGGCTTCCAGAAACAATGGGAATATATCTCGACGATTTTTTGAAAACCCTGAAATTACAGCTGACATAGCCGGAGTAAATAATTAGTTGCAGTCAGGCAATAGACGCTGAGAAATTCCAAATATATTGTATAGACAAGGAAAAATTGTACATTGATTTGTATGGATGGTACTACATGCCCATCACAGTGCATAAAGTTTTGATACATGGTAGCAAAATTGTATCTGAGGCCATTCTACCTATAGGTAGGTTAAATATACAAATTGTTTCATACATTTTAAATTTATTAGATGAAACCAGGAACAAAGATTATAGACGTTATAGGCTATAGCACTCCCGCAAGACTGGGCGCTATTCTCCTAACGAAGACGTAATGCATCATTTGTTGATATCCTCCGACCCATACATCAATTCATTTAGAACGAAATTGAAGATTAAACAATTAGATTATCACGAAGATGTGGAAAAGTTGTTAATAAATGAAATGGAGTGAAACTTACAAAATTTTTATATTGGGATTGTATGAGGGGTGGGTGTTACAGTGGGCGGATTTTCTTCATATTTTCAAAACAGCATTTAATACATTGTATATGCATTTTTGCCAAAAATAAACATATTGCATTTGTGAAATATTGTTTGTATGGGAGGTGGGGGTAAAAGTGGGCGGATTAAATTCATATTTTCAGGAAGTCATTCTACTATTATAATATTAACGTTTTATGAAAATTTAGTTAATATATTTAAAATCATGGAAGTTATGCCACATTTTCTATTTAAGTTGTATGGGAGGTGGGCGTAAAAGTGGGCGTATTTTTGTAAAAAAAAAAACTAAAATTCTTAAAAAATTAAAATAAATGTGTGCAAAATTTCATGAAGCTCCGCAACCTCCTTGATTTAAGACCATTAAATACACTACACGGCCACACTGTGTGCCGGGGTCATGTTTATGTTTTGTTCAATTTGATGACTAGTGAAGACGGCCAAATTCACTTAGGGTGATATGATGAAATTTTATATATGTATAAAGAAACTGAAATGTTTCCACTCTCTATCAGAAAAATATTTTTTGGAAATTAGTGAAAAAAAAAAAAAATAAATAAAAAACTGACATGGTCGTTTCAGGTGGTGTGATTGGAGGGATACCTCTCTCTGCCCATTAAAACTTAAAAAATTTATTTTATGATATTAAGGCGTAGGTAATCCATTTCTTTAATTATTAACATTATATTTGCAAATCAGATTTTATGTCACCGCGAAAAATGGTATATTAGAATCTTCTGGGTCCAAGTATAGGTTTTTGAACATTCGCTGATTATAAAAGTCGCATTTGCTAAACAAACGTTTGGGAAAACATAAAAATAATTAATTTTTTAGAGGTAGGATTATTTCTTTTAAAGTGAACTTTTTTCTCTTTGATCCGATTTTTTTACTTTATCTATATATAAATAGGCAAAGACAAAACTTTGGATCCCTTTTTTTCCTATGTTTGTCAACCGATTTTGTTTATTTTTTCACCTGTTAGAAGATATTATCTAGCTTTAGTGCACAGTCTATATTTAATTAAAATTGGTTCAGTATTTTAGGAATAAATGGCTCTTTAAATTGCTACCACTACACATGCTAAAAACACACACGTATGTGGTAGCTTCAAGTAAAACCAAATGTGCGTGTTTGTATGCAATTTCATTTTTTTGAAAACAAAAAGAGAAGGAGTAATTATACAGTTGTTTCTCTATTGAAATGAGTAAAGTTGAAAACACAACGACAGATGAGAGTTAATAAACATAATTAAATATGTATATTTGTATGTATGTCTACACATTCCTACATATGTTCACATGTGCAAGAATGACGAAAACATGAACACATCTTCTGTACACATAATTAAATAATTGCAAGAAATTTGAAACAGTTATTTTTTCGATTTGCATTTGTTTTTAGTTGTTTTGTTTTTGTAAATGCATTTTTTACTCTTCTGATAAACTGAATTTTATTCTGTATGTACATATAATTTCATAATTTGCTTCTTAATCAATGCAAGAAATTTGGAAACAGTTATTTTTTCGAAATGCTTTTGTTTGTAGGTATTTCGTAAATGCATTATTTTTCAGCTTTATTTTATTCTTAGCTTCAAATTATTAAAGCCTTTGTTAGGAAGTGTTAATTAAAAGTGTGGTGGTATTTTGTTTTTTATTATTTACCTTTTAAAAATTTTCTAAAATGTATGTACATACATAATTTATAAAACGTTTTAAATCGGTTTAAGATTTTTAAATATTTTTGCCTTTGAATTCAAAGTGACTGTTATCCTAATTTTGCATTTATTCTGAAAATATATTTTCTTTTTTGTTAAAGAAACTAATTTTTATATTTTTTTGAGATGCCACGAAGACGATCAATAACTGGTAGAATGGAGAAACGGCGACGAGCAATTCAATATCTTACTCAGAACAGATCTGGAAATATTAACACCGACAATCTGCGTAATGACAATGAATTATTAAATAGTTTTAAATGTGCTTTCAATATTGTTCCAAGTAATTTTGTAAGTCATAACTGCAAAAATTGATAGCAATTGTGTGCAAGGAATCTATCATTTTAAAATTCATGATGTGTTTTATCATCGCGTCGATGGATTGGTGACTGAATGTGGCAGAAAACCATGCTATGCGCAGTACAATTTGATATGAATTACGCACAATTTATTTACTTTTTTTTAAACCGAAATAAAATACGTCACACTAATAGGAGTATGTATAAAATTTTTGTTACAATTTTGTTTCCCATTTTGTTTAATTTAATAAATATATGCTATTAACGTTTGTTTCATTAAAAAAGAATGTGTACTTATGTATGTAAACTATATAAAATGCGTCAGAAATAAATTTGAATTAAAAGTGTTTTAAAAGATTAAAAAGAATACTTAGCAACACTAGAAATAAGTAAACAAAAAACATATGCTTACAAAGCAAAAAAAAATATTATTAACGGAAGTGCCAGTCGTAAAGTAGCTCTGGGTTGGGGAACATCGTTCGCGCGTCATTGTCGTTATCTTTTAAATCAATCAGGCTGTCCTTGTTGCTCGGCCTTTGAGTGGTTTGCGGCTCACCGCGCACTGGCTGATTGGCTTCCTCGTATAGCTGTACTGCGGTACTGTTATTGGTGTTTGCTTTAATCACCATGTGCAATCGTTTTGGTTATCGTGTATAACCTAACAAATTTTAATCGAAGTTGAATTTGGGACTTCCTATACGAAGGTATAGGTCGCGTAACAGATCCTGAAGGAGCCTAATGGAGTTTACCCTGACAATTTGTGAATACGATTATTCCGCCAACCAATTTTAGAGTTAAAAAATAATTAACAGAAGTGCCAATTTCATTTTTAATTTTGAGAGTTTTTCTTTTTGTTTAATCGGTGACATGGACGCAAATCTATTTTTTTTATTCTTCGTCATCAGAATCGGACAATGAATGTGATATAAATTTAATTAGAAGCCAAATCCGAGATACTAGTGATCCATTGGGCTTGCCGAACAATGAGTAAGTTACAGCCACTTAATTTGTAAACATTACGTGTATACATTTATTTTTATAGGTTAAAAAACGGCTTAGAGTATCAATGGAAGCTTTTAGCTATATATTGGAGTAGTTGGAGTTTGCTGCACATTTGACAACTGCCGTACCACTAAAAATACAGTTGGCCACAACGTTATTGCTTTTGGCTTCCGGAGGCTTTCAAAATACCGTCGGGAATGATTTTTTTCATCGTTATTTGAAAAATTTTTGGTAAAAATTTGGGATTTTTTTAAATTTCATCGAAAATGTTTTTTTTAACTTAATCGAAAATTTTTTGTATGAAATTTCAACGAAACTTTTTTTTTGTAGAAATTTCAAAAAAAAATTTTATAAAAATTTTAACAACAATTTTTGTAAAAATTTTATCGAGAATTTTTTGTAAAAATTTGATCAAAAATATTTTGTTGTTTTGTTTTATTTTTGCTGCACCCAACACAAAAAATTTATCAAAACAAAGAAAAAACCAATTGATTGCTATCAAACTGCTCAAGGTAAGTCAAAATTTGCATAACTTTCGTACTTTGTGTTGACGTAGACGTACTGATTGTGACAACCCTCATAAGAAAACCTTTATTTCAAATTACTTGTCAGTTGAAAAAGACGACGTATAACTTATGACGGATTCTATGTGCCCTGGCCTTAACATTCCTTTTTACAGTACTTCAGTTATGATTTATGTATTTACTTTATACAGAGGTATCCATCCCTGGATAAAACTCTAAAATTACCGACCACATTATACATAAAATGATAAACATTAACATTAACTGTAGACGGCGCATGTTAATGTTTTTTTTTTTTTCATGTCTCTTTTAAACGTGACAATGTTGTTATATATTAGTTTGACAGTTTTTATTTTCAAACAGTGCCATATGTTGCTCATTTGTTTTACTACTACCTGATGTGCAATTTTCATTCAAACAAGATTGTTGGAAATCAGAAAATAAAGTATTAAACAGAAAATGAAATAAACACGTATGGTATTTTGGTTGGATTTGTTCCGCCAGTAAATAAAATACTGGGGGCTAATTCTCGCAGTCGAACACATGCGATATTTATTCGAAGTTGCGATTTTTTTTTACTTTTGGGATTCTGCCACTCGATAGCGAGCTTACGTTCGAACGCAGCCGTGCGACTTTAAATTCGATAGCAAATTTGATGTCGAAATTTTATTTTTAAATATTTCATTGGATAAAAAGAAAATGTAAGATTTATTTTTTATATTTATTAACTTATTTTTATTAATTATTAGGTCAAATAGAACAAAAATAAATTTTAAGCGAATAAAAAATTCTTGCTGATTTTATGTCTGAACACAGCAATTTGGCAAAAGGCGTTTCCTTGAAATGTATTTGGTAAAATAGTAAAAGTAATAGACTTTGGGAAACCTTGACCAATAATTTATAATGCCACTGTTAAAAGATGTAACAGCTCGGGACTGTATTATATAAATTTTAAACACAGCTTCTTTTCCATTTCTTCCAGCACTAATACTGATAAGAAAATCATTCCCGACGGTATTTTGAAAGCCTCTGGAAGCCAAAAGCAATAACGTTGTGGCCAACTGTATTTTTAGTGGTACGGCAGTTGTCAAATGTGCAGCACTCTCCAACTACTCCAATATATAGCTAAAAGCTTCCTTTGATACTCTAAAACGTTTTTTTAACCTATAAAAATAAATGTATACACGTAATGTTTAACAAATTAAGTGGCTGTAACTTACTCATTGTTCGGCAAGCCCAATGGATCACTGGTATCTCGGATTTGTCTTTTAATTAAATTTTTATCACATTCATTGTCCGATTCTGATGACGAAGAATAAAAAAAATAGATTTGCGTCCATGTCACCGATTAAACAAAAAGAAAAACTCTCAAAATTAAAAATGAAATTGGCATTTCTGTTAATTATTTTTTAACTCTAAAATTGGTTGGCGGAATAATCGTATTCACAATTTGCCAGGGTAAACTCCATTAGGCTCCTTCAGGATCTATTACGCGACCTATACCTTCGTATAGGAAGTCCCAAATTCAGCTTCGATTAAAATTTGTTAGGTTATACACGATAACCAAAACGATTGCACATGGTGATTAAAGCAAACACCAATAACAGTACAGCTATTCGAGGAAGCCAATCAGCCAATGCGAGAGTGAGCCGCAAACCACTCGAAGGCCGAACAACGACAATGACGCGCGAACCATGTTCCCCAACCCAGAGCTACTTTACGACTGGCACTTCTGTTAATAATATTTTTTTTTTGTTTACTTATTTCTAGTGTTGGTAAAGTCTTTTTAATTTAATAATAATAATAATTAATATTTTTTCTTTAGAGAGAATATAAAGAACTTAAGCCTAACTTCAAAAAACTCATTTGTGTATGTTAATAAATATAGTTCGACTAATTGAAAGTGAAATATTTAATATAAATTTTTCCAAAAAAAATTTTCGATAAAATTTTTACAAAAAACTTTCGGTAAAAAAATTTTAGCAAAACATTTTCGATAAAATTTTAGCAAAAAAATTTTAATAAAATATATACATAAAGATTTTAATAAAATGTTTCCAAAAAAAAAAATTAGATAAAATTGTTAAAAAAAATTCAATAAAATTTTACAAAAAACTTTCGATAAAATTTTTACTAAATATTTTCGAAAAAATTTTTACAAAAAAATTCGATAAAATTTTTTTCTATAAAATCTGCATAAAAAAATTCTATAAAATTTGTACAAAAAATTTTCTATAAAATTTGTACAAAAAAATAGGTTAAATAGATGATGCTTACAACTAAACACTACCCTAAGTAGATAGATTGAAGAGTGCTGACGACGTAGCTGTCTAGAAAATGTGCATTCCGCTCTGCTGGTGTCTAAAAATTAAATTTCCCCAATTTTTCTATAATATTATCGTCTAATTTGTAATTTAATTAATTCCTTCTTAGAGTCAAACCGTACCAAATATCTCGCAGAAAATAATGGCTATTACATCAGATATTAAATACATGAAATGTCTTGTGATTAATTTAGGACATTTTTAATGACATTTACTTTTTGTAGGTGGTCCATTCGGAAGTCCAATTTGAATAAATTTTTTCAGCTGCTGACTAATAAGACCATTGTTTCAATGTGTAAAAGCACCGTCATGCTGATATCAAATCTCGCCGGCATTCCTGGCTTAAATTTGAGGCAACAAAAGGTTATTATATTGCTCGCCATTGATAGTTATGTCCTAATCAGCCCCACCTTTTAAGAAATACAAATAACTCTACCAACCCATAATTAATTTAGCTAGAAATGTGTCTAGTCGCTGCACAAAATCAGAGTGAAAGCAGCAGATCTTCATTGAACTGTTGCAGATTCCATTGACTTTAGTTAAAGTGTAAATTAAATTCAGAAAGCTTAAATTGTTTAAAGATTTGAGATTAATTGTGTCTTTAAACCAAGATTCTGACATAAAACAACATAAGAATTTAAAATTCGACGTTTGTTTTAAGGGATCATAGCACGATAAATAATAGTGGTTATCTGATCACATTTTGATCTAAAACGGTTCTACATTAATAAAATTAATCGGTTATTCGATTAAAAAAAATCAAAATTCATATGTATGAGAACATGTTATTAAAGTTTTAAATTGAAAATAAATTGTTTAATTCTTAACTCTAATGTATCGTTGTACCGGTTATATTGTTGTATTACAATATAATGTCATGTTTTATTTGTTTGACTAAGCGTTTGAAATCAATGATATTTATTTCGTACTAATTATTTTAGTTTTAATTTAAAATTTCCCTCGTATGCCCAGCAAAAAATACTCCTTCGCCGTATGCAGGTCTATAAGGGAATGGCGAGTTGTTATTGCTCACAAACCTTCTTACGTATGACATGATATTTGTTCACGATGTCCCACTTAATCTATTTTCACACAATTATACTGAGTATTAAGATTGTCAAAAACTTTATGATGAGAAAGTGTGATAGTGTGAAAGCAATATGTTTTCAAAATGTTAAATAATACGGAAAGAAATATAACATACCATAATACTTAACTATTTTTTTGGGTTTTGGTTTAAAATGGCCAACACTAGTGTGTTATATTGCCAGGGTCTATCAACATGTAGGAGCCTTCCTCGGGAAAATCCAGCCGACCTGTACCTTTGCACAGGAAGTAGGTGACCAGAGTGTACTCCTAGAGTATTATTAGTCTCCCAGTATCAATCTTAGTCTTTTTATTGGTACTGCACCTCGTCAAAAAAGAGAGGTTAAAATCCTCACAGCGAGTTTTAGTTTGGTTCTCCACCAGGTTCTTTCATCCAATTGTAGAATTTCTTCTTGTTACTTAATGTTAAGTAAATTTTCAGTTTTAATTCGGTCTTCACCAGGTTCTTTCATCCACTTGTTTTTAATTTTTATCCTCGCGTCAAATTAGGTTTTTGAAATCTTGTTCTTATTGATTTGTTCTTTTTCTTCTCTATATGTAGGCTGATCCAATAAATTGTATTTTCTTCCTTCTTAAGTATATTCTTCAATTAATGTAATATTACATTTTCACAAAAACAGACAATACATTTTTTATTTTCGTTTTCTTAAGTTTGTTAATTTTTCTTGTTTATTTTTTTTTTCGATTTTTGTTTTATTTCGATTTATTATTTTTGACATGTAAAATTTTCTTTTCGTTTATTAATTTTCATTATGTAGTTAAATATCAAAATTGAGGTTATACACGATAACCAGAACGATTGTACTTGGGTGATTAATGCAAACACCAATTAACTGTAACATAGTACAGCTAACCGTGGAAGCCAATCACCCAGTGCGAGAGGGAGACGCAAAACACTTGAAGACCGAGCAACAAGGACGGCCTGATTGACCTTAAAGGATAATGACAATGACTCGCGAACGTGTTTCTTAATCCAAAGCTACATTACGACTCGAAACCATTTTTAGAAAATTTTCTAAACGTTAATATTTTTCATTTTATCAGGGTTGTGTTTTTTTAAAGCAAAGAACCAAGCTGAGTTAGTCGCAGCCGATAGTTCGCCGCCGTCGATGATATATTTTTTTTGTCCTGCACCTGTCCTAAATTGTCATCAGTCTTATCGTTTACATATGAACTTTGTTTCTGACATGTCTAGAAATTGTTGAGCGTACGTATTATTGTATTATTTTTTTGTTTTGTTATTTATTTATATTTTATTAACCGAAAACTTGAACGGTCAAACAAACTTAAGACCCGGCACCTATGCCGGCCATATGAAATTGCTCAGCCGCCGGCGTTCAATGTCTTGTCTCGGCTTGGTCCTTTGCTGATATTTTTTATTTTATTTGAAGTGTAATAGTGTGAAAACCAAATGGTATGTTACGTTAGATTTTTTGACAATCACACAATTCTCATTTTATTTTTATCTTACAAAATCCAATAAAAATCTTAATACTCAGTATTATAGTTAGCAATATGCCAAAATCGACTTTTTGCGAAAAAGAATTTTTTTATTGTTGAAAATGGTTCTTTAGGGTATCAGAAGCAACTTTTGTTCCGCGACTTTTTTATAATTCCGTTATTTACAAAATTACCGTTATTTTTTGGTTCTGGAAGAAAATCAAAATTTTGACCGTTAAATTTCCAGAATTCGACCAAATGTTGTTTGGCAACTTTGTACAAAAACATATGGCGAGTACTTTTGCAGAAAATATGAACTCAAAATATTTGCAAATACAGGGTGTTTTGATGCATTTTTCAAAAAAAATGAATTTTACGCCATCTAGCGGCAATAATTTGTACTAACAAAATTCAACAATTAGAAAGGTAATTTAAATACCTTTCCAACAAAAAAAAAACTTGAAAATCGGATAAAAAATAAGCGAATGAGAAAGAAAAGATCTATTAGATAATGAAATAGAACCAAATTTATATTAAAATATATATGAAACTTTTATTAAATTGATCATTTAAGTTTACATTTTTAGTTTTGCGAAAAAAATTTTTAGTTATTTTACTAGAATTGTATTTAACAGAAATCTTTATTATTTATACTTTTAAAAACATCAAGTTATTTTATTATTTAAATTTTTAGAGATCTACATAAGAGTGCAAATTCTTTAGCTTTTCTTTGAGTTGGGACTCTAAATCCAAATTTGCTGTTTGCCAAACTTTTTCACCGTGATATTTATAATTTAAACCTTCCAACATGTTTATTTGCTTTTTAAGAATTTTTATCCGATTACTCTGTACATCGACATAACATAGTTCATTTAATAAATTAAATAATTCCATAGGCTCATTCACATCAAGCAAATTTATAAATAGGATTTTACTCTCCGTACGTCGTTTTTTTACTTGTTGTTTGCTCTCCATCTCTTCCAATCTCTTTATTCGTTCCTCAGCATTCCATTTTTTATTTTCCTGAAAAACCTTTTTCATTATTTTCACACCATTTTCTATATCTTGCTTCGTTGGATAGAACTGCAAAATATCGAAAAGGAAGTGAATGCATTTGTTTTGCCGGGCCTTAACTTGCTGACATCTGGTGTATATTTCTTTATGAGGTGCCATATCCTCGTTCCTCTTCGCCATCGCAAACACTCTCTCCACATTGATATTACTGTGGAATGAGTATGCATCATCTACAGGTCTATCTATATATCTTTTTAACATTGAATCTTTCGCAGCCGCTAAAACTGTTTGGAAAATGTTAACATCTTTTTTCAAATTTGCAGTAAGCAACTTAAGCTTGTCTGTGTTAAACGCAAATTGAAATTTGTGGGGAATTAAATTTAAGAACGACTTTTTATTTATTTCTTCGAACTCTAAATATTCAAATATTTGATACAGCACATCCTTGAAAGTAAGATGATCACAAGCAACAATTGATTTACAAGTGCTAATATGTTTTAGTGGTTCAATGCAAGCTGCGTGGATAAGTACACAGACTTCAAGTTGATACAGAAAATTTGTGTCTGTAATATTACCATGAATCATTTTAGCATCGGTGTACGCTTCAGGATATTTTTGCACAAACTGAAATAGCAAATCTTTTAATTGCAATATTTGCCAAGCTAAATCAGATAAAAACATGAACCTGTGGCCTGCCAAATCACCAATGCTTTTTGGGTGGGAAATTTCCATTTCGGTCTGAAAGTTTCTGAAATCAGCGGATATAGGGTGATAAGCAGCATTTTTTAAATTCATAACTTTTGCAATGTTTTTGATTTTGGAAACGAACTCATTGCAAGTATTACTGAGTACTTCAATGGTGTCTTTGGAAACATTGTTAGAGGCATGTACAAAGCAGTCCTTTAATTGCAATTCTTTAAGCACTACCAATTCACTTTCGTTTGCGATTTTCAGTCTCTCTGCACTAAGCAATTTATTAAAGGCAGCGGAAGTTGCAGCACTGTCAGCAAGGCATGCCTCTATTTTCATCAAAAATTGTTTTTTTAAATTTCCTGCAGAATGCAAGAGTTTGTCCATTCTATTTAAACAGCTGAGCAACACCTGCAACTGATAATGTGTTCCTTTTGTAGGTACTTTTTCAATTCCGATTAAAATTTCATAGAATTCGTTCTCCATTATTGCCGTTAAAACAAAAGCTTGAAGTTTATGCACTCCCATAGTTGTCTCGTCATGATGGAGAGTAAAGTTGTTACCATTTTTCAGTATTTGTTCTAGCATTTTAGCTGTTGATAATTCAACCAAATAATTAAACTTATCCTTAAATCGAAAAATTGTTCTAAGCGAAGTACTTCTGTTAAAAAGCCGCATTACTTCCACGATTTTAGTATAACTGACTGGCATTTCCAACATCTTGTAGATAGCAATATCATTTTGTTTTGATTCAATGATATTGTTGTTTGCTTTGCAAAATTTCAGCTGACTCTTTAGCCGTAATATATTTTTTTCCTTAAGTTTTACTATGAATTCGGGATTGCTAAAACGGTTTTTAAACCAATCAACTTTTTTGCATATGCCATCGAATTGAAGGTTTAAAAAGACCTCTTTAGACTTTTTGGTGCATTGCAATTTAAAGTAATCAAATTTTCGTAGCACTGTTCTTCTTTCGAGAGGACCTTCTACTTCGTTTAAAAATTCAAAAATTTTATCTTTATCGTAAGTACACAGCGCATTTATATTTTTAACCATAAAAAGTTTAAAAAAGTCAAACACGTCACTATTTTTCAAACCATTTTTCCATTTTAAATGACTGTAAGTATCTTTATATAAACAATTTATAGAAGCTTTACAAATTTGATACATTTTTAAACAATTTTTAAAGAAAACAGAATTGGAAAAAAATTAAAAAAACACTTTCTTTTTACTTGACTTTCAGTTAATCAATTAAGAATAAATTATAAAAGATAATAACAAATTATTATCGTTGCACCTATGCAATAATTCGCATGCAATTCTGAGATTATTGATCACACTAATAAAGATGCTCTTATCAATTATTTGTATATTCTAAGAGAGTAAATAAGAGTAAATCAGTAAAAAATGTTCTAAATAAAAGCATTGATACAAAGAAAAACCAAAAAAAAATAACAACATCAAAAACTTGTAACGGCCTATTTACAATGAAATAATTTGAGGAAGACAAGGGAATGACAACTTTTGAATATTATCAATTTTATTGAATTATTGAAAGTGAAGTAAACGACTTTTGACGTTTATTTTTTCGTCTGTTTTTTATTTAGTAAATCATTTGAGAACAGGTAATAAGAGATTGATAACACAATCCCACAAAAAATAAAAAAAATTATGACCCAGAAACGAATCCTTATGTATTTTGACCTTCTGAATTCGATTCCGTCATTAGAAATGAATTCAATTGTTGGGTTTTTCTGTAATTTACAAGGATAGTCCACAAATTGAACCTACCTGGTTTCTTTGTAAATTTGACTTATTGGTAGTTAAAATTTTTAAAAATTTTATTTCTTTATATAATATTAAGTTTGGTTTATTACGAAGAAAATAAGAGGTGTTTTAATAAAATCTGTCAAAAATTTTAAAAGTAACATGCATTTAAACAAACACTTTTTAACATGGTCAAATTTACAAATTAGGTAAGTTCACTTTGCGGACTTTCCTTGTAAATTACATGAAAACTCAACAATAGAATTCAATTCTTATGGCGGCATCGCATTCAGGAGGTCATAATACATAAGAATTGGTGGGTCTGTTTTCAGGGTCAGAACCTTTTTATATTTTTGTGAGGCTGTGTAATTCATAAGCACGCAAAGGTGACGGCTAAAATACCGCTTTATCACAAGAGTAAATGAAATATAAGTATATTTACTTATCACATGGAAGGGAATTTTGTTTCCCAAAGTGAAAACAGTGTCTATGTTCTTAATAACTAATGTATAACTAATTTCAGTAGCATAATTTTACGTTTTTTTAAAAATTCACCCTGTTTTTTTAATCAATTAATAAAATTTGTCGAAAATAGGCTGTACTGTTTGGAATACGGCACAAATTCGGCTGAATATTATGCCTTGGGAGAAAACATAGTTGTTGATGACTAAAATATCTAAAATTCTGCGGTGGTGCTTGAAGATAACAATCCCACTTCAAAAGTTATAAGTGAATGAAGGTCAAAAAACCCCTTTTTTTTTCATTTTTTCGCCTTTTTTTTACATTTTCCTTATTTTCTTGTAAACGAAAAATGCAATCGCCAAGCACCACGGCAGAATTTTAGATTTTAATGTCATTAACAACTGTGTTGCATGGCAAGCCATAATATTCAGCCCAATTTGTGCCGCGCTAAATGTTAGAAGTACTATTTTCTTACTTCCAAGTTTTGTTTTTGCCACTTTGTTTTTTTCAGTGTATTATTCCAACAAAAACCAAAAATGGAAGATTACAACCCAAACTAACTATTCAACACATAAAAACATTGATTTTGTAGCTATAAACATAAATAATGCGTTAAATTCATAAAAAGTCAAAAAATCCAAGTTTTAAGGGCCACCCTAAATATCCGTTTTAGGACAAGTGAGGGGCATTCTAATAAGCAAGTAGGGTACCTGACTCTACCCCCGAAACATATAAAATCATTCGGGATTCATAGCTTGAAAATGAAAAAGTTGATTTTTTTGGCATATTGCTAATTATATTACCTCTCAAAAATTAAATTTATATATTAATATATATATATCAATTTCATACATTCTTTACCATAATAAAAGATAAAATTTTTGTCGTGAACCTAGGGAACTATCATAGCTAGAGGATTGAAATATTGTAAATTGAAAATAACGTCTGTTTTTAAGTAAAAGCTCGGTAATTAGGACAGGAGGGCCAGATACTTTACGTACAAAATTATTATTCGCTTATGGTTTTAAGCGTGGCCATACTTTTGCTCCCATGTGTTTATTTTATTTTTTTTTATGGATAGAGGCATGGAAGCACCCCCCATCTAGTACTTATTGTTAGATAAATTACTCAGCGGCACAACATAACTTCTTTTGTTTGGTACAGCGTAAACTATTACTGATGAAACAAATATGGTTCATGTTATTTTCGAAACTACCTTTAGTTTTTTTACAGCTCTAGTTTTTTTAACATCTCGGTTTTTACTTTTTGGTTGTATGGTAAATTTTTTTGTTTGATCGTAACTTTAGTTATGTTTTAGATTATTAGTCTACACAATATTATACTTAGTTTGAAATTAATTTTGCGTATGTACGTTACAGGATGTTTTGTTGAATTCGAAAGGACGTTGGAAATGAGCTTTTTTCCACATTATGTATTTTTCTTATCTTAGATGTTTAACACTTGCATGA